>CM050165.1:90528822-90866322 GCA_027410445.1 Discoglossus pictus
TTGTTTTTTTTCGATTACAATTTTGCTTGTTTATTAAGGTTTAGCAAATAATATATATATATATATATATATATATATATATATATATATATATATATATATATATATATATATAGGTAGATACTGTATTTGTGTGTTTGCGTTTGTGTATATATATATATATATATATATATATATATATATATATATATATATGAGTGTGTGTAGTGTGTATATATATATATATATATATATATATATATATATATATTATATGTGTGTATATATATAAATATATATATATATATATATATATATATATATATATTTGCAATGTTAAACTGTAAAATGGATTAGTAAATAACAGCGACTATATCAGTTACAGTACTCTAATTTCTAACGATTATGTTATTAAATCAACGATATTAATTATTATTATTATTAATAAGATATACAGTAAATACAAATTCATCGTTAACCTGATAAAAGTAAGGATTTGTTTAATAGAAAAAAAAAATCGCTAGGGACTAAAATATCCTGTAATTAAAAAAGGATAATAAGATGTATAAAATATTTGGAAATGTCTGCCCTGAAAAGATATTTTGTTATAATACATTGTTGAAATAAACTAGATTTCCTTAGCATATACCTGTGTCTTATAATGCAGTATAACATTAGTAGATTGCAGAGGAGCTTCCATTAAGATTTTTCTTAAGTGTCAAGCAAAGGTCTTGGAATTTTAATTGTTGCAGCTGTATCTAACACCTATTTTTTAATCTATTTTGCTATGGATGTGTATCTATTTGTGTTGTCTTCACACAATGAATGAGGTGAATTGTATTTCATGTTTTTCTTCCATTTAGAGGAGTCTATGGTATGTGACCTGGCTCCTTACAGTGTGCATGAAGGTGATCAGCCCATCATTGCAAGACATAGGCCAGCTTTCTAGACATTATGTGATCTATTTCAAGGTGGATTGAGTTTGAAAAGGGATGCACAAATCTTCAAGAGGTTTATCATTATAGCTTTTAGATGGAAACACATTTCCAGCATAATACATGTACAATGTCACTTATAGATATAAATCACTAGGTGTACCTTTACTGAAATGATATGAAATTGTATGTATAAATCAATCAGAAAAAATAGTCTGTCATGACCAATTGTTATCCATTTTCTTTCTGTGGTGCCAAATGACATTGCATTGATGAATTAAGCAAGCGAGAATATATATTTTTGCACAAATGGGGTTAAAAAATGGAAACCTGCTGCAAAAAAGAGGAAAATACTTACAATGTTACATGTGATTTGGTTTCTCTCAGTGCTTCAAATGGTTGCTTCCTTAAAGTAATGATGTGGGGACCTGCAACAGAACATAGCAGTCAGTTAGTGGTCCTTCAAGTCAACCCCTTGATATCTTGGATATTGCCAACTCTATCAAAGGTTGCAGGTTGATACCAAAATGTTTTAAGTCTTATTTATAAGCCAGACCTGGAAAACTGCTTCTTAGGTTTCATAGATTGGATACATTATGACTATCATTAGGAAACTAACTGCATCTTTACTCAATTATCTTTGAGACATACGAATGACTATTGTTTGATGGTTTGGTATTGCTCCTCCCAGGTCCCCCCTTGCCCTCCCACTTTGGTGTGTGTTGTAAACCTGGCTACAGGCTAAAATAAACCCGAGGTAAGAGAGCTTGGGGCTCGCCTACTTCTCTAAGGCGATCAATCGGATCTCAGGCGTCCTCCAAGCACTCTCTTACGTAGACATCCACAAGGAGAAAGAACTGACACTACACAGGGCTGAGCAGTTCATCAGTTTTTTACCTGCTTGGTCGCTGAACCATGTCGTTGAGCCCAAAGCATACTACACCTTTTTCAGTGACTGACATCCTTAGTCCCATTGAAGAGACCTACAAGAGATTTAGTGGAATGGACAACTCTGGCAGCCTCAGCACCCCTCTGGGAGCATACAGACAGGCACACGTCTCCCAGACAGGTATGCAGCAGCACACCATGGGCCACAATGCCACAGTGACCACCACCTATCATATGCCACACAGTGTATCACAGTTTTCACATGGAGCAATGGGAGGATACTGCAATGGGAGCATTGGCAACATGGGAGATATGACTTCTTACCAAGACACCATGAGGAACAGCGCAGCAGCCACAGGCTGGTATGGTGCCAACCCTGACCCCAGGTATTCAACAAGTAAGTATGGCTTCCTCATTTTATATAAACCAGACTAGGGTGTGATAATTATTCTTTATCTTTCTAATTTATGTATTCTTGAATATTTTTTTGTTTTATTGATCCATAAGTGGTAATATTTTGATCCATCTGATGTATCATTAATTTAATTGCATCTATTCTCAGTTTCCAGATTTATGGGACCATCCACTGGTATGAACATGGCTGGCATGGGCACCTTGCAAGGTATAGCAGAAGCTGCTAAGTCCATGGCACCTCTACACGCAGCTCCTAGAAGGAAAAGAAGAGTGCTCTTCTCTCAAGCTCAAGTTTATGAACTGGAGAGGAGGTTCAAGCAACAGAAGTACCTGTCTGCCCCTGAGAGGGAGCACCTTGCTAGTATGATCCATCTCACTCCCACCCAAGTGAAGATCTGGTTTCAGAATCACAGGTACAAGATGAAGAGGCAGGCGAAGGATAAGGTTACCCAACAACTGCAACAGGAGAGCAATTTATGCCAACAGCAATCCCCTCGCAGAGTGGCAGTGCCAGTGTTGGTCAAGGATGGTAAGCCGTGCCAGAACAGTTCCAACACATCCACACCTAGCCAACAAGTAACCCAACAGCAAAGTGGCAGCAATAGTGTACATTCATCTTCTAATAGCGCTGTCCATCAGCACCAGAACCAACAGGTTAACTCATTAAACCAAGCTCCAGATATAGAAGAAATGTCACCGAGTCCCCAGTCGCTTCATAGTCAAGTTGCCAACATGGCACAGATGGACACTACAAGTGTAGATTACAGCAACGGGATGGTCAACCCAAGCATGCTCTATGGGAGAGCGTGGTGAAGACATGGCACTATGTATCTGAATTAATGAACAGGTAAAAATATGGGATTTCCAAAGGAAGCTCATACTGCATTAAAGGGATCAGGAAGACATCCCTATCAGAAAAGGAGATATAAATTATTTGCTTAGACTGCCAAATGACAAAGTGGATTGTTTGAAAGTGTTGCAGAAACAGTAAATAATGTTTGAACTTCTATTGAAGAACAGATTTGTTGGACATGACCATCTGGGTCACCTGCAAATATTGTATTGGGACAAAACATTAATTCATTTTTTAACAGAAGAACTCGATTGGTCTGAAAACAAACCAGCCTTCTATGTTTTTTTCTTTTTCTTTAATTATCTAGGTGTTGTATAAATATTTAACACGATTAACATGAAAATAATTTACTGACAGAGCTCAGTTTGTAAAGGACTTCCAAGCAAGAAAAACAATGGACATTTTTCAGATTTATGTTGTTGCTGTTTAATAATGAATGGTTACCAATATATCATTTTTAATGCGATTTGCGGCATTTTGTAGACACCTTTTACCAGTTTTGTTGGTTTCAATAAGTCCATCTAATCGCAGTTTAAATATTTAGATGAAACAAGAGCGGATTAAGAAAATAGAATAAAGCTACAATATTTACGTGAAAATGTAGATTTCAGTTCAATCAACACTTAAGTTGTTTAATGACATCTGTCCTTATATGGTGGTGTTAATTTTATTGCAACCCACATAAAATGCAAGCGTTAATAACACATTACAAATGTAATAAGTAGAGGACATAATGTGGCTCTCGATATTGACCACCTACTCATTTCGGATTTTGTTTAAAATACCGTTTTATTTAAAATGTAGTGGTAATTTGCCAGAGTAGTGATAATAAACTGCATAAGAGCGTGTTACATTTAAAGTAAACTTCTTCCAAAAAACGCCTTTTATTTATTTCTACCGATTATTTGTTTCTTGGCATATTTACATTTTAAATAAAGTTCATTTAGGGTTTTAAAAATCTGTTTGTTCACACTCGGAATAAAGTAATCAGACAAAATAACTGGGGATTAGAGCTGCAGTTAAAGTATAATTTAATTTAAAAAAAAAAGTAATTAGTATCCACACCCAGTAAGGTATTCTATCGAACATTACAAATAAAAAACAAAAACACTAAGAAATAAGTTAACTGGTTTGGTTAAAACACATTTGGAATATATGAAATTTACAAGGAACAGTTTCATTTAGGAAAAATAAAATGCATAATATACCTGCAAAGTAATATTAGGAATACACTATCCGAGGCTTCAGTGAAAATGTCATCAATGTAGTGATAATGTGCAAATATAAGATTTACAATTGCACCCATAAATAAACCGGTGGGTTAGCAGAAATATATATATATATATATATATATATATATATATATATATACATATACATATACATATATATATATATATATATATATATCCATACTTGTTTTGATGATGCCCATGTGACTATCCCAATTCTAATTTATCCATGTAACAAGAATGAAAATAAAGTTGTAAGCTTTTGTTGACCTTCCAATTGAATTGTCCCATGTCCTGATTAATGCAGCTCTTGTAGGTTGGATGGAGATGTAATGGGGCTGGCATGGGCCATATTAATGATAAGTAATAATGTATGGAAACACATTCTTCTGTTACAATTTGAACGTTGTATTGAACTAAAGGACCTTTGTTGCTTCTGCCAAGAAACATTTCTTTAAGCTTTGCAGTTCAAATCTGTAATAAGCATACGAATGTGCAGACTAGGTGAACCTCATTAACTGAAGAGGAGGATAAGTGTCCCCACACTGAGCCAAATAGAAAAGAGTTCCTGGCCCAAGGGGAACAAAGACACCCAAAAGTTCAGCCGCATCGCAGAGCGCCTACTAATAAATCTCCAAGGCGTCAAGATATTACAATGCTCAGACTACCAAGGAACTTCATTGGCACTTGTTTATTTTTCAAGTCAGCTCTAAGATGCAGGAGCCAAACAAAAGACTTGGATTGGACAGGTACATATCTATCATTCTGTTCAATTAGCTATGGATGTACTTCCATTTATATATATATATATATATATATATATATATATATATATATATATACACACATTTTTTACACACATACAATTGTGTCACTCCAATATATGCAACTTCCTAAAATATAACTATCAAGTTTCTACTACTTTTAAGACTTCCTTACCTTGAATTTACATTACCTGTAACAAAATGTACCTACCACAACTTCATTACTTTAGTATTGATAAGCCTTTTTATATAAAAAAAACTGCAGACATGGGAGTTTATTTTCTATCTACACCCAGTATTATGTACAATAGCTTCATATAGATTCTTAACATAATTTACATTCATTTAATTATTTTTGCCATATTCTCAGTTATGCATTTCCTTTGTTTACAACAATCAATATAAGTTTATTCTGTAAAGTATTTGAAAACATTAATTAAAAGTTTGCACAAAGGTATTACTAAAACTGCAATACAAGTTAATCATATTTTATATCTATCACTACCTGTTTATTAGGCTTATAAGTGCATTCTTTTTTAAAGACTATAAAAATATAAAAATAAAAAAACTAAATGCGTTTAAAACACCCGCAAGACAATGTTGTAGATTAAATTTATTAAGTAAATAAGTATTTTTGGCACAAATAGGAGGTCTTGTAGGATACTTAAAAGTATTTGTATGTGAACTGTTTTTAGTAAAATAGTACACATAGGGCAAACTTAATATTTAGCAATTCCTTCTCACCAATGAAAGCACCAGTGCCCATCATCACCTAATAAATACAGTTTGGATATATAGTATCCTTTTTGTTGCAGTTTCGGTCAGTGAAACACGTTTTTTCTTATTATACCAAACCTGTTTTTAATGTGGCTGGTTCAGATCTTAGACACACACTACATTTTTAACATCTGTATACGATGTAATTCTTGGAACTTATGCTTACATACAAAAAAAAAACGCAAAACATTAAATTTTGTTTAAAAATGTGGTTTGTTGGGATTTTAAACAAAATATAGCCTATTGACTTTCACATAATATCTTGTTTGTTAATTCGTTAGAAATATATGTCGTTTTTGGTGTTTCCAATGTATTTCTCCAGCAGAAAAAGATCCAAACCTTGTGGATTCTAAATCGTTTTTTTTTATTATTAGCAGTGTCAAGAAATATGAATTTAAAAGGTTCTTTAAGGATCCAATTCGTAGCATAGGACTCATTTATAATGAACATCTACCAAGAAAATGTAAGTGTAAAGGTTTCCAGTTCTGCACACGTTATAAAAACTGTACTTCATCTAATCTTTGTGTATCAATAAAATCTAGGGTACAGTAACTCATAATAAAGGCTGAGTTCTACCATACATTAGCAGATCACAGCATCATACCTCTACAACTCCTTAGTGATATATAATGCCTGTCAAGTAACCTTGGTCTTTATTACAAAGTCATTCATATAGCTTTTTGTTTATAAAACAAGAGACTCTAACAGGAACTCAGAGGGAAATGATCCAATGACAGTGGTGCAAGGGAAGTGTGTGTAATTTTACACACACACACACACACACACACACACACACACACTTTTGTGCCAGAGAAAATTCTGGCTTTAAACCTTTCCACTGTTAGACTCCAAAGCAACTTTCTATATACCATCAACAATTGTTGAATGGAAATCCATTATTAAAATATTGTTACATGGCCACTGTTGTGTGAAACACACACACACACACACACACACACTAGCAACCTCTAAAAAGTTTTCCAGTTGCACTCCAGGCATTTACAACAACATGTCTATATCACAAAAAAACTAAAATATAGATATGTATGTGATTCTAAACTGGAACACCACAGTAATATTGCTTCTATAATTCTAGACAATCTATAAATATTTTCTAAGCATTTACTTTTGTAGGTAAACCAAAATGCTTGGTCAGTCCTTGGAACCAGTAATGTTTATGTAGTATCTAATGTGTATAGCCAGTGATTATGAAGTTCAGTGAAAAATAATTAACAAACAAGTTACTTAAATTGGACAAATACATGGTTTACTAAATACAGATGCTAAAAATTCTGATTAGTTACATTGGATTGTTTTCTTTATGGAGTCTGTCAGTTGTAAATACTGGTATATTTCCTCTATGGCTATGTCCCTAGCTATACAAATGGGTGCAAGATGATAAAATAAATAAAAACAAACAACAATATATGTTTGGGATCTCTTTATAAACGATTTCAGAAAAAAAATACAACATTGAAGTTGCCTTCAAAAAGCATAAAGGACAATTCATTCTTTTAAAATGATGTAGACAAAGACTGTAAAATAAGTTAAAAACTGTGAAATTATTTAACAGTCAAAATACATTTACAGATACTACTATATGGCAAGCTGTGCCATTAGAAATAGAACAAATGCCAGTGTTTAAAAGAAGTTGAATGAGTTTACTATGTCTTCTTACAACAAGACAGCAGCATCAGGAATGCTTTCTATCACATAAATTTAAAAAAAACACCAATGTATAGTGTATTAAGGGGGAATAAAAACACAAAAAAAGAGGAAAAAAAATCTGACAACTTCTCCAGGAGCATTTGGTTTAAAAAAAAAAAAAAAAGAGAGAGGATTCCTTGTTTACAAAAAGCTTATTTCCAGTTATATCTTCCGGAAGAAGGTGGCAACTGAAAATTCCTTCCTTGGTTGTATCCCTGAAAAACACAGAATTTGGTTTGTTTACTGGATTACTTACATACAAATCACTTTATTCAGACCAGCTGAAACATAACAATGCTCTTACAACAAAAAGCTGCAACCATGGACTAATCAGGAGTTTATATTTACACATGTTCTAAACACACATCTGCAGTAAGTGGGGATTTGTACAATATACTCTTAATATGGCCATCCAATACACATTTAGGTAAGAAACAAAACAAAAACAAAAAAAGAGAGACTTCCAAAACAGGTGCATAATTGTTATGCAGATACAACAAATGAAGTCCTTGGAGATTAAAATGGCTATTGGTACAGTTAAACATCTTATTGTAGAAGTAATTTGTTTATTAACAATTCTAGACTATAATGTACAAGTTATTTATATATGTTAGTGGATGAAAATCAAAACAAGAACTCTTTACCCTCAAATGCATTTTTTTAAAAACCATTTTAGGAGTCTGGCAGACCCAAAATAAAATCTACACTGTGCCACCAAAAAGTATATGTGGATTTTTAAACTGAAAAAAAAAAAAAAAAATTATACACATATATATATATATATATATATATATATATATATATATATATATATATATATATATATATATATATATATATATACACACACACACACACACACACACAAAAAAATGTTTATATATAATTTGACTCTTGGTTATTACCTGTCTATTGTCTGTGCCACGTCTCTGATAATAGTTACTTGGTCCTCCTTGTCCCTGTCCCATTTGTTGGTTTAAGAAAGCATGATTTGGGGTCGGCATTAATCCAAAACCTCTGTTATAATAATAAAAAAAATAGATGAAGGAAAACAAAAAGAAAAAGCAAAGTTACCCACACAAAGGCTCAGCAGTGCCAAAATCATGGCTCTTGAGCTCTATAATGATTAAAACGAGTCAAGAAAACGAATAATATAAAGTAGCTGAATTGATACGGAATAAAAATATAGGTTTGGCTTTAAGTGGGGAACTTTTCTGACCAAAAGACATTATTCAGAGTGTAAACATATGCAACCCAGGAGAATGCTTTATATTTTGAATGTCCAGACACTTTAGACTCTCCATTCTTTCTAGTTAATTGCAGATTGCAAATGAATTCTTACAGCAAGGAATTTTGAATCTAGGGTAGGGGCCTTGTCTGTTTTTTTCCCCATCTATTATTCTATGCAATATGTCAGAAGGTCTTATCGGGAAGAAACCTTTTCAAGTTCTATTGATGCAGTTTTCAATTGACCATGGTGACCTAGCAACATCAGCACTAATTGGCGTAGACTGACATTTGGTATACAGTTTATATGGGAACACAAATTCAACATCTATTATAATCCAGATTGTAGGCCCATATTACTAGCAGCAATAAAAGGTTTTAATTGGCAAAGTGTATCAATTCAAGATACTAAAATAAATCTACAACTGTACTAAAGTGCTCTTATGTATACAGGTGTATGGTAATATGTAGCATGTATACTACAGTTACTATTCACCGATAGTCTTTCAGTTCTCAGTGGTAGAATCATCATTATTCATCAACTAACTACCCCCCCCCCCCCCACACACACACACCAAAAGACATTGCTTTTTTATATTTAACTCTGTCATAATGAGTGAAGATAAATATGATCTTTCTAACGTAGTGACTGCTTTGAATACTGAATTTAAAGATCTAAAAAAACAAAAAAAAACCTTTGTCATGGGAACATTTTGTATAAATATAACATTGCATGTTCTAGTCCTACTACACAATATCACTGGCTGAAGTGTATCATAACTGTATTAAATTCAGCAAAGTAGTGAACTTTAAAAACTTCTGTGATGTGTCAGTGAACATATGTATAACATCCCTTATTATCAAACCATGTCACATTCTTTCTATTGCATGGTACTTATTAGTCTGTGGATTCCATAATCCCACTCAAAGTCCCCTTCTGCTTTTAATTCAGTTCACTCTTAAGTAGTTAAAGAAACTTTTTTCAGTGGCAACTAATAACTACTGACCTACAGTGACACTGCCCTACAATAGGCTTGTCAGGCCTGAAAAAGTTGTACTAAAGAAGCTGATTAGGACTTCAAGAGGTTTGTAGCAAGAATCAATGGCCAGTCTGTGCTAAAGCTGCAGTCCCACCACAGAAATAAGTGTAACGGCATTAGTTCTGCCTAATTAAATTGCACAGCAGAGTCCTGAAATCTTTGTAGTCAAAAAGTTAATTTCAGTCTGATATACAATTTTGCTGAGAAGACCAAGGCAAAAAAGTCATTACCAACATTTTTGGTCAGTACATGGAGAACAGCAAATGGAATACAAACTATTAGATCACTCAAGATCTGACATTTTGGTAAATGCAAGCACTATATGCTCCTTTTTAACACAAGCTCTCAGGAGCAGGTACCTGTTCTTTTATGTGTTATTGGGTTGTTAAATGCCAAATTCTCTGTGCACTTTATTATCTTTTATGGGAATTTTTTTTAATTAGTAGTAAAACAGCAGATACGTATCTTACCTTGGTGGATTATTAAAGAGGGGAGGGCGGTTTTGCCATCCAGATTGTGGTCTTGCATCTACAGGAATTAAAAAATCTTGTTAAAGAAAAAAAAGAAAACAAAATAAATACATGTTTAACACCTACAATGGATATTTATTAACAGATACACCCTGATGCCACAAACACTATTTATTAAAAGAGAAATATTAAAGCTAGAGAGGTATTTACAGCTAACAAATCATGGACACAATTGCTAAAATTACAATATTGAACTACACTTTGATACCAAACACTGAGTGAAGCTGACAAGTGCTTTATGAAGACCAGGGACAGCAAGTACAATCAAACAAAAATAAAAAATAAAAATAATAATAAAAATACTAATAATAAAAATACTAATAATAAAAATACTAATAATAAAAATAATAATAAAAATACTAATAATAAAAATAATAATAAAAATACTAATAATAAAAATAATAATAAAAATACTAATAATAAAAATAATAATAAAAATACTAATAATAAAAATAATAATAAAAATACTAATAAAAAAAAATTATATATATATATATATATATATATATATATATATATATATATAAAGTATCCCAGAAGACTTTTGTATTGCCTGTGACTGACCAGATCATGTCATACTGTGAAAAACAGGAAGTAGGAATCTGTTTCAGCAGCAAGCCCATGCCAGAGTTGAAAGTGTGCATTAAAGGACCACCCACTCGCTCCTTTGTTTCCCACAAAGCTACATTAGCAACACAGCCATAACAAAAACAGGCAATTAGGTGGATGCTGCTCTTCTAAACAAGATTGATCAGTACACAGCATGAAAGGCTACCAATCAATAGATACTCATTCAGTACACAAAACTCAAATTGTCTATCATACAAGTCTCTGGGCTCATGCAAGATCATGGTTTCAATGAGAACTAATTAATCAAGCAGGTCAAAGTGTTTTTGCTCCTAAATGGATACAGTAATATGACCAAAATATGATAAACTGAAGCTTAACATTATTTTGTACATGACTTAAAGAATATATTCGTTGAGTTTAAAATAATGGGTCAAAAACGGTATCTTATTATGGACACCAATCCAAGAATATAGCTCTAGAGGCTATTGCTTATGAGCATATAAAATATAAAAAAATTCAATTATATGTATTCTGTTTCTTGTAACAGTTTATAGCAAAGTAAAAAAAGTTGGCTCTTTAGAAAAGAATAACTTAAATAAGAAAGGATAAAAAAAAGGTCAAGATTAACATATATAAAACAATTCAGTAAGTAAATAAAAAAAAATAAAAAAAAAAAACATTTCACAAGATTCACACACACAAATTAATCTTTATAACTTTAAATGACTTGTGTATAACAAAAACAGATATGGATGCAATCTAGAAGATATTGCCAGTCTATTGGATGTCATATGAGAGAACATAAGCCACAGTAATCAGTCATTGCAATTTGTGCAGGCACTCGCTTATATTATTTCATACATATAGATTACTTTTGACATGAGCATACTGCATGCCTAAACATCCCAGAGTAGAAATACTTATCCATATTAATACCGCAATAAATCTCAACATGAGCGTTTTGTGATGTATTTCGATATAATGCCAGACTTAATACATGAATATAGCTGATGAAACTAAATGGCACTTCAAAAAACAAAGTATAGAGATTGGGGAGGGAGGGGGATCAGTACTTTATGGTTTAATGCAATCTCTGCTTTTAAATCCAAACTAAATGCCCCAACAGATACTTAAGTGACTATTTTCCTAATCAGCCAAGCAATCAAAGACAAGACCTCGTGTTTACTGATTGCACTAATCAAAATCACTTTCAGATTCAGCTAATTGACAAGTTTACCAACTGCAATGAGAGAAAGTCATAAATCAGATACTCTATGTGAATGGCATATTTGGTTTATGCAAACCAGAGTGCTGACAGACTGTACTTGACTCCTTCAACTTAGCATATAACCAATTATTCATCAGCTGAAAATTGGTACATCAATGTCAAATCAAGGAAAAGCAGAGAGAAACACCCACCCCAGGCACTTGAAAAAAGGTGGCCGTTTGATTGACCGCAGTGCCCTTCTCCATAGTAATGTTAGTCTGTGCGTGTATGAGACAGTGTTTCTGTAAATATACAAAATCAATTTTTTATGTGCATTACCTTCAAGGCTCAGCTATTCTTCAACCTAGTTGTCATTCAGGGTAGATACCAGAGTAATGCAATTTCCATTAGTATCGCTATATATACAGAAACATGCAGTACAAAGCACTGTATAGCTATAGAAGTTTAACAGATGTGCTGCATACTTCTAATAGAGCACTCTGAAATGGTAACTCATAACGGAATCTGTGTTCAAATTACTTATATAAAAAAATAAAAATAAAATTTACACTTCCAAATTGCAGCTTCAGACAACTCCATTCCTTACTAAGTACGAGCCCTGCAGGAGGTCCTAAAGATTCTTCTAGACAAGTTTGTGTGCCTAAAAGTTGTCACTACATGGAAAGTGGCATACAATCTCCTGGACACCTAATAGGGGGATGGAGAGTAAAATCTGCAACATTAAAGTTCAAAGCACACTTTTTTACCCAGATTTTTTCTCATGTATTGATTTTATTGCTAATCAGTTACAACAAAACAAGACAGAAACTCAGAAACAAGACACTCCACTGTATGACTGCTGCAGCAAGCCGTAAAGTTGTTAAATACAGTTTGTTCCCATGATTTATCTTTCCATAAATACATACACATATACACATTATATATATATATATATATATATATATTTTTTTTTTTTTAAAGCGGTGGCATTTTATGCAGAGGAACATTTAGCTGCTTCAACTGAAATGTGGCAGAAAAAAAAAAAAAAAATCCAGTGCTTTCAATAACACAAAACGACAACCTAATCCTTTTACAAAGCCCCTACTAGATGGGAATTTAGCTCAAGGCAATGGCTGACCACAAAAAAAAAAAAGTGTAATAAAGCACACATACTGAGGATTATATATATATATATATATATATATATATATATATATATATATATATAAATAAAAGACAGAAGCCTTAGATTAAATATTCAACCAATAAAATGGAGGGAGTGTTAAATTGTACCCTAAAGAATGCCACTAGCAAACAAAAATCTGCTAGAAACATTATCCAACATGGTGAGCTGTACCAACAAAGTAGAAGACTGCCTTCATCTAGCTGTATTAGAATGAAACATGGTAGTCCCAAAATCACATGACAACATAAAGACCCACGTTACCTTAGGTTGGAGAGGAAAAAAAAAAAAAAAAAAAAAAAAAAAATAAGAGATTGACTTAGACTATTGGGAGGCAGACCTAGCTACTTTCAGCAAGGTCTGAATAGAGATCGGTTTCTGCTCCTCATCTCCATTTAACAGTCTCGCTTCCAAGATACTTGATTGCCTTAGAGGAATTAAAGACAAGCAGCTTGGCAGGAGGCTGACACAGACATTCAAAACAAGCAAAGTGATAATCCACGAGTGATAAAACCCATTACAGTCTAATAAGTATAGGTTTATTCTGCCTTCGTGATAGCTCCATTTAGTAAACCTGGAAGAACTTACTTGATAGCAGATTTGGAATCTGGGGCTGCCTCGAAGGCATTCTGTATGAAGGGTTATAAGATCCAGGTGGGGGAGCATTGCTGTAATGTCCACCTCTCTGAGATCCCCTGCTTTGTGGGATAACATGGCTGCAAATGGAACACAATTTGCATATGAGAGAAAGAAAACGATAGTAAAAGTAATGGAATCTGTAGACAACATCAGCTTCCACTCATATTGAGAATACAAATGATAAAGGCCTGTGCATAGCAAGACATATTTAATATTACAAGTGATCAAACCAGTCAGTAAAATATATTTAAAAAAAAAAAGAGAACACCAAGCCTCAAGGTAGGACTAGAAGAACCTACCAAGACACCCCCCCCCCCCTGTAAACTGATGTACCTAATGCAGCTCAAATAAATACATTTGCTATAACATTCTTTGCCAGTTACTTGTTACAACATTTAATATTCAATTTAGATATTTCAGTTTAGTACTGTGGTTATATATTTTGAAGAACTACATTAAATGTATGCAAAATGTTTTTTTTTTTTTTTTTAAGAAGGGAAAATACAGATATATGGCGTTTGTTGATCAAATTCCTGTGCAGTTAGTCTTCTCCAATCTACAGTGGGCATGTGGCTTTGAGCAGTAGTAATAGAAAGCTCATTAGTTTACAATGCCACATACATCTAACAAAAGAAAAAAGCACTCCTTCAGGAAAAAAAAAAAAAAAAAGGCTGATTTGTATTTATTTTTTTACTTACAAAACCATTTTTTTGCTTACATTATATTAGAGTTTAGTTTTGCAGACAAAAACACTAGAAAAAAAAAATTGATCACAGTGGTCCTTTAATTCATTTAAAACATAACTGACATTTACACTACTATCTAAGTACTACTCACCCCAATGTTCTGAAAGCAGAAGAGTCTAAATGAACCTGCTTTCTGTTTGGATTGAAACCCATCTGTGGTCTCCACGGTCTTCCATTATTATTTGTTCTCTCCCAGTCACCCGGCTTCAACGTGGTAGAAGGCTTTCTATTAATAAGTAGAATAAATTCAGTCTTTTCTTTTGCTTTAAACATCAGGAAGTTGAAATGCAACAATACATGTAACAGATACATAGCCACTTACTTTGCACCTTGTAAAACCACAGCCTTAAAAACATAACCATCTTCATATTGTGGATCTTTATACTTGATGCTAAAAGAGAAGAGAATGTAGGAAGAGTTTAAAAACTGGATTGGAAGAATTGGGTCCTGTTTCTCAAGGTGCCAATTTAACTTTTTTTCTTGCTTTAAAAACACACTGGTTCAGTATTTTACCATGGGTGGGGAGGAAAGAGGGGAGAAAAAAAAAACAAAAAAAAAAAAACAGGCAATTGCCTTAATGTAATTTTTGGTTATCCATGATGCATTGTATATTATGGCACCAAAATGGCTATTTGTGGGTATCTATCTAAATCAGATTTAGAAAGGTAGTCCTCACATACACTTATTGAATCAAAAACTGAGATATACCACTATTATGAGCAAAATAACTTGTTTCACCCATGACTTCCCAATCTAAAGTTTTGCAGATCTCTGCATACCTTACATTAGGTAACTCATACATGTCACAACAGACTATGGATGTACTTACCTAACAGCATAATTCTGAGTCAGATCTCTTAGCATTGGTACAGGAGAATAAACAACCCTTAAAAAAAAAAAAAAAAAAAAAAAAAGTTAAACCTGCAGTTACACCATTGTGCTTCAAATGGCTGCACACTTTTTATTCTACAGTTTTAGAACATATTTTAAAGTTAAAAACTTTACAGCCTCACTTTCCTCATGTTCAACATTTTTCTCTTGAAAATTTGATTGACTTGTTTATTTAATCTAAACGGACACGCAAATACATATTATTGACATTTAGCAATACCTCTTATCTATATAGATGAACTTCTAGGTGTTTAATTTGCTGGATGCAACTTTTTTAAAGGGCCAGAACTTGTTTCAACACTGTAGTGTCCCACTAAGAAATAATATGCTAAATTAATATACTGGTCATTGTGATTGCTTGTTTGATGCACAACTAGGTAAGCAATCATTCAGAACAGTGAAACCACTGAAGATTCCACAATGTTCTCACTATTTTTTAAACAGATATGAAAGTCTCTTAAAAAGTCGAATATCCAGCAGATGCTTAAAATCATGTGAAAAGGCAGATAGTTAAAAAAAAAAAAAAGTTATCAAGAAACTAGTTTTGAGCATTGTTAATGCTTGTACCGCTCTTTAAGCTGTCCTGCAAGAAATACTAACAATGAATGAAAAATATAAAATTTATAGCCAATAAAAGGAAAAGCTGAACTTCCCTACTTCACAATGCACCACACTATGGGCCTCATTCAATTGCTACTTACCTGAGATCTGGGCCCGCAAGTAGAGATAGCAAGTGACTTTGCTATTCGAATGCCTCCTACTTGTGGACCCTGTTTAAGTTACTTCGTGCGACTAGCCCTACTATTCTTAAAATCACAAGTTACTTCCCTCAAAGCCTTTGATCTTTCACAGCTGCAAAAATCCCACTTCCCTATTCAATTGCTCCAATTTACCCTTCCGTCAAGCCCGTAAATGGCTAAACATAAATCGTAGGTTACTGGGACCAAGGAGGTCTCACAAACGGCTTACTTACAAACTGTACCACCTTAAAAGCAATCCTACACAAGTGATGGTAGGTCTTAGAAATAACTGCACAACTTTCTCAAGCTCGCAAATCAGCATAAATACTTTATTTCATTTTTCATCAAAGTCCTACTGGCTTGAACAGGTTACGAGCATGGAGGTCATTAAAGCCCATTAGGACTGTGGACTGAAATCAAACATGAAATAAAGTATTGAGTTTTGGCGATGTGCGAGCTTGAGAATGTTGTGCTTTTAATTCTAATGTCACCCATTGTGTTCCTCATTTACAGTGCTGTATTGATTTTATATTTGCATTTACAGTGCTCGGAGTTTGCGGGCTTGAACCACGAGTTGCAGGCTCCCGACCTTGATCATGTTCAAGCCTGCAAATGCTTACTTACTGGTTTGCAATTATCGGGAATGGGTAGTAACTTGCGGGCCCTGCCAATTGAATAGCAAAGTAAAAAGAGCTTCTCAAGCATGCATGTCAAAAACAAAAATGGGAAGTTACTTGCATGCAACAGCACCAAATTGAATGAGGCCCTATGTAAGCAGCCTATTAAGGGTGGATTCAATCAGTGTAAAGCACTTAACTACAAATGCTTATAGCTCCAGGAATATAAGAGCAATACCAAATTAAACACTGCCTGAACATGCTTTATCCAATGTTATAGAGCATATCACAAGAGGCAAACATCACAGCAGCCAAAGGGTGTAAATTTATTGAAGTGGAGATCATTTTTTTTTCTACAGTTCTAAAACAATCCAGAACTGTCAACTTTCTGCCATCGCCAGTATAAAATTGTTTAAAAATGTTAGTTATGTTTACAAGGTTAACGCCAAACAAAAATAGTAAATATAATGAATGAAAACCATGATATTTTCTTACTCATTTGGAAGAACAGCTCCTTCATTTGTTTCAAGAATCCCCTGAATTCCATGACACAGCTCTGGAGGAATTTCAGTTGGCTGTTGAAATAAAATTGACTTTAAAAACTGTAATAGTGCCTAAAAACCAAACACACAATCCGATACCAAACATAAAAGTACAGTATGAGTAATGGTTACAACTTTGTTTCAAGGTGGTGGAGATTTATTTTATTTTAATAACCATATGTTGCAAATCATTACTTTAATAAACCCAAGCCTTTAACAAAAAGGCAATGACGTACCTCTGCAGCACTGGTCTTGTAAAGCTCATGTACGAAGTCATTTAAAGGATGGTGTTTCCCAACAAATAAATGGTCACCACCAAGGCTATTTCTTCTTACTAGCATAAAAAGAAAAAAAAAAAAAAAAGCAACATTTAGCAAAAAAGCTATTTTTGAAAGCACTTTATTATTTCTTAAAAAACAGCCATCAGTTTCACTAATTAAGAATCCAAACACAGCTCAGTTCATTAATGCATGATTTCTGCTTTCATAAAGCAATTTAAAAAGTTAATTACACTGTTAAAACTCCCATTATTTGTAATTGTTTGGTGTTCCGGTTTTACAAGACACTCAAAGAGGCTTTCCTGTGAAAACAGATCATTTAAGTTGCACAAGAAAAACAGCAAATGAGAATTTAATTAACAAGTTTTCACGTAAGGTTATTCTACTTTGTACTTGCCAAGGCTCCATTTTTGCATCAAGGATCATTCAATTTACTGCAATTAAATCATCTATGAAGCAAAAGGTTACAGATTTGTTTAAAGGCAATCAATAGCAGCCATCCATTATATCTTGCTCATTTGCAGTCTAGCAGAGCATGAACGATAAGTACACTAATGCTAAAAACCTTCATGATTACAGACAACATGGACGAATATCATAATTTTTACTTTCATCAGGAGTGAGGTCAGGGTAAACCTCTTCCAAAGCAGCTCTTAGACGACGCTCATCAACAAACGGCAACAGAGCAACACCTGAAAGGAACAGGAAGCAACCAATTAAATTGAGGAGAGAAAGCAAATAAGACCGATGAGGTAGATTTATGTGCTGGCTAAAGCGTAATTTCAGAAATGGTATTTAATGGGGTTAAAGACAAGTGCTGCCTTTTTCATAGGGTACTATTTAGCACCGAACAGTTAAAAAGCACCCCCCTCAACACATTTGCCCATGATCTGGGCATAAATATAAAAAATTAAGTGCTAGGATTCCTTAAGAAACCCATTACCAAACCTTGATATGCAGTTAAAGTGAATTAACCTGGCTAAGAGCCAGCTCCATTAAATGCAAAAGTCAGTCATGCAAATAGACATTCATATTTAATCAGAAGTCTTCCTCTTTACCTTGCCAAGCAAACTTCTTCCCATTTAAATCAATAGCAAAATCATCAGGGTAGAAGTCAATTATACTCGAGTCCTGGATCGAGGAAAAAAAAAAAACACAAAAAGGAAAAACTGATAAATGTGGTTAATAAACACTAAAATTGCATTAAAGGGGCACCAGATGTATTACAGTGCCTCACCATGAAGAAGCTTAGCATGCTTGTTTAAAGTGGTCATTATGTAAGTTTGATAACTACATCAGTAAATGAGTGGCAGTGCTCCACTGTTCTACTGAAATGAAGATTTCCCCAATCCCTCCATAATACGTGCTTCATAAATACAAGGGCATGCTCTGTGCCATGTTGTGCCAATGAAATGTACTGCAAATGGGCACTACAGTGTAAAAGCATAGTAAAAGAGTTAACATGTCTGAGGTATGTTACACAGAATTCCAGATTTAAAAAAAAAAAAAAAAAAAAAAAAAAAATTGTACAAACGCACCACACCAATTTTTTTGGGGGAAGGAAACTTACCGGATTGCTCATAAGCTTTCTCCATGTGACAGGTAGAAAGTTGCCACTAGCAGCTGGAAACACACTCATGAGTTGTTCCAGTGGTTTAAACTGAGAAGAAAAATGGGGGGGGGGGGGGAGAGATCTTATTTCACATTTAAAAAAAAAAAAAAAAAAAGATTAAAAACCACAAAACAAGCTGATTAATGTAATTCTGTCGTGTGATTTATCCTTTTTATTACAGTTTTCTGCACAGCTTATAGGTCAGTTTAGTAAATGAAACTGTCAACCACTTGCTATTTAAATCTTTCTCTGAAAACCAATGCAAGATTATTAGATGGCAGAGGATGACAATTTTTTGGGGGGAAGTAGCATTCCTAACCATTTTGGTGCTGTGATGAAAATGCAAACAGGCAATAATTGTAGTTATCTGATTTTAAAGTATTTTTTGTGATTTATTCGTGTGGGCAAAGAACTAACTTAAAAAGAACATAAAAATGTATTTTTAAAGGGAATTAAAATTTCTGTTGACTTTAAGCTTTTTACTTGTTCTCTCTCTCGCCACACACACACACACTTTGACGGAGGGCACAATAACTTCAGTATATACTATATAGCTTCAGTATACACTAAACCTACTTTTGCTGCCTCAATACAAAAAGACTAGCCTTCATATCCCTAACAAATCCTGTGCAGCAGGTTGTCCAACCACCATAAAAAAAGAAAATATAAATAAGTATGGGCGTGTTTGATTCTAAATGTAGTGTTTGTAAGTTCTCTATTGTAATAGATTGGTAAAATTGTGAAACACTATAAAAAGTAGAGAACCATAACAGTATAGAAGTATCATTAAACTATATAGGCAAGGTTATATGTTCTCACAAAGATAGTATTTACATAAAAATTATATTTACATATGAAGTGTAGTTATTTTACCATAAAAAGAAAAATAAAACAAGCGACAAATGATGATACCAATTAATATATATGTTGTGCCTTCTCCTTCATACATGTACACCATTAGATAAGGCTATGCTACAAAACATTTTGTACCTCACAGCTCATTTTATAAAATCTCTAGTGCAGGGTAGTACAATTGACGGCTCATGGGCCTTATGTGGATCACTAGATGTCAGGGAATAGTAAATCGGAAAGATTTTTTTGCTCTTTTAAAGAAAGGGAAAAAAAAAAAAAGGCTTTTTTGCAATTTGCAGCTCGCCATCTGTATGGCACTGAAACACACAATGGCTATTTACAGAACATAAACACCAATTTGGGAAACAAATGGAGAAGCCTAGTGTAAGCTTGATGCACTGTAGAATATTTATTCAGTTACCAAAAAGGTTTTATTTAATAATCAACCTAAACCAATTAATTTACAAAATAAAGAAAATTAACGTTACTTACTGGTTGTGTGTTCTTTTCAAACTCCGTAAAAAGGTCTGTAATATTTTCAAAGTCTGAAGCAAATGGAGCATAATGGAAAGGAAAGAACCACTTCCAAGAAGCACAGCCCTGTTTAGCCATAAAAAGGAGAGGTTAATCATGCTAAATCATAGTCTATTAATGAAACCTAGTTTACAGAGTAAATACATACGAAATAATTCAGGTCTGTAAATTTAAACTTTATAAGTTGACATACAGCTATCTTTGTTTTATTAGCATCAGAAAGCCTCATCTTCTGAACTAATGTGTCCATCCCTTCCCTATATTTACGGCCTCCTTCTCAAAGTTAACCTCCTCTGCTCTGGCTTCAGGAGCAGAGTCTGGCTTGCGCCCAAATCATGACATCACAAGCACGGCCACCTGACTATTGAATTACAGAGCGAAAAGAACCCTGTTAACATCAAGCAAGAACAGCATGATAGAACGGAAGCATGCTCTGTCTAGTAACAGATAGTATCTTCCATGTCAAGCAAGGATAATGCATGGAGTGTGAAAATGAGGGCTGTAAGGCAAATGAATCAGAGTTTGCCTGGGAAGTGAAGATGGACGTGTTCATCTTAAAATGATAGCTTTGGCAATTCTATACATTGTTTATATTTTAAAAAATTACATTCTTTAGAGGTCCAAAATAAATAACCTGAAGCTAGACATATGAAGAAAAGAAATAAACAGACAAACCACCACCAAATCACATTTAGTGTACCTGATAATAATATCTTAGAACCCAACAAAGACCTTCAACATATGATTGAACAACTTTACGGCGAAATTTCTCATCTGTGGCATCAACGTCAAATTTGTTCTTGTAATAACGCTGTTTCCAACCATCTTCCCATAACCTTCAAAAAGAGAATCGTTAACCCGTTATACATTTTAATCTGGGATAATACAAGTACAATTTACTGTATGCAAAAACCTTCACATATGCATATATTCTTAATTGCATGTATGGCTCACAACAAATCAACATCTCTTAACCATTTAGATATGCTCAGTACATTTTCTGCAATTCACATCATGTGGCCAATTTAAACGGGCATAATATTGCTCATAAGATAGCGTTTCATTTGATTTTTTAATGTGATCAAAATAACAAAACAAAAATACATTAAATTAGAAATTTTGGACTTCAGCAGCTAAGTTTCCCTCAGCCCTCTAAAGTGAGCATGCAATGTCATAGGAGGCAGCTTTGTTAAACTGTCCTCTTAACAGCAGTGGCTACTGCAGGTAAACCGAAAAACAAATAGGACAGACTTCCTGATGGACCCTCTTTCTCGCTCTACCTTATTAGGTACCATGGGGTGAAGCACATCTGCTAAACGCTACATTGCCAAGTCCAAATGCAATGTTTGAAAGCTGAAGTTTCTTAAAATACTGATTTTGTTGCCAGTTACCAAAAAAAAAAAAAAAAAAAAAACTTACAGAACTAGTTGCCTTTTACAGACTGCCTAGAAATAGTCCTTCAGTTTGCCTTTTTTTTTTTTTTTTTTTTTTTTAAATGTGGCTTTGTAATTAATGAAACTGGTAAAGAACTCTACAGCCACTTGACAATTTTTAGATCTGTAGAACTTTAAAGGGTTATTTTCTTATAGAAACAATAGGATACCAGACAACCACTTAACCATATATTTTGGTACACATTTAATATTATTGAGCGAAGTGTAGGATTCTTGCTACCTGAGTGAAGGAAAATACACAATAAAAATAGCTTGGCAAGAATTTCTTAAATTTTATTCAATAACTTTGCATTTTTAAAGTCAGCTGTTTGTGCATTCAAGAGGCAGATCTCTAATTTTTAATGGTAACAAAAGCCTTTCATAAATGGCATAAAACTGCCTTTTTGAAGTACATATTAAACATTTAAATTCAGTGTGTCTAAACTGGCAATTGAATAAATGCTGTACAGTTTAGTTAATGTGTCTGAATATTGTAAAGAAAGGCTTGATAAACTGTAGCAGCCATGGCTCCTAAATGTTACGTCTGTCCTAACTTTTTGGTTATACAATGGCTATTTATATACTGTGCCTTGCAAAAGTATTCATCCCCTTGACTTTTTACCTATTTTGTTACATTACAGCCTTAAGTTCAATGTTTTGTTAATCAGAATTTTATGTGATGGATCAGAACACCAGTCTAAGTTGGTGAAGTGAAATGAGAAAAATATACATAAAACTATTTAGAAATAGAAAACAGAAAATTGGCATGTGCGTATGTATTAACCCCTCTGGTGCAACCAATTACCTTCAGAAGTCACATAATTAGTGAAATGATGTCCACCTGTGTGCAATCTAAGTGTCACATGATCTGTCATTACATATACACACCTTTTTGGAAAGGCCCCAGAGGCTGCAACACCTAAGCAAGAGGCACCACTAACCAAACACTGCCATGAAGACAGGTACTTAACAACATTGTCCCTTACGTGTTTGGAAAGTTCAAGTCAGAGTTAGTTTATAAAGAAATAAAAAAAAAAAAAAAAAATCTCCAAATCTTTGATGATCCCCAGGAGCACCAACAAATCTATCATAACCGAATGGAAAGAACATGGCACAACAGCAAACCTGCCAAGGAGGGTATTAAGAGGCCTAAGGGGACTCTTGAGGAGCTGCAGAGTTCCACAGCAGAAACTGTAGTATCTGTATATAGGATGACAATAAGCCGTACGCTCCATAGAGTTGGGCTTTATGGTAGAGTGGACAGAAGAAAGCCATTACTTTCAGCAAAAAATAAAATGGCACATTTTGAGTTTGCGAAAAGGTATGTGGAAGACTCCCAAAACGTATGGAGGAAGGTGCTTTGGTCCGATAAGACTAAAATTGAAATTTCCGGCCAAAGAAAAACACTATGTCTGGCGCAAATCCAACACATGACAAACACCATCCTTAGAATGGCCTAGCCAAAGCCCAGACCTCAATCCAATAGAAAATATGTGGCCAGACTTAAAGATTGCTGTTCACAAGTGCAAACCATCCAACTTGAAGGAGCTGGAGAAGTTTTGCAAGGGGGAATGGGCAAAAATCCCAGCGGTAAGATGTGACAAGCTCATAGAGACTTATCCAAAGTGACTTGGAGCTGTGATTGGGGGGGGGGGGGGGGGGTCAATACTTAGGCACATTGACTTTTTCTGTTACAATCTAGATCTGATACAATAAAATAAAAAAACTAGGTTGCACACTTTATGGCAGCCCCTGGCAGATACAGCTCCTACTCTTATCCAGACAAGGATACACACCAAGTTGCAGACTGCCTGAAAAGGGAAAAGGGAGGGGGGGGGTTCTGTGTACGGCTTTCTCTTGATTGGCCAACAAATTATGCTAATCTTTGAAGGATTTTCAGGAGAGTCAACTGACAAAAGAATCAGCTTGCAAACATCAGGGTAAGTTTGGAGAGGTTTATTTTGTTATATTTTCATGCAAAAAAGCGTTTGCATACACTACTGATTCTCCTCTATAAGATACATTCATAATCCAGGAAACATATATATGCCTTTAACTTAAAGTCTCTGTAGACAGGCAGGTAGTGTGATTGGTAGGCGTGTGACTGTACAGGTTTTACAAACAAGCCCAGTACTGTATGCTGCACAAACTGAAATAAGTGTATTTTATGTATGTATACCTACACTAAAAAAGGTTAATAGGACATGGAAGTAACCAAACTGTTCGCATGATCAAAGTGGAAGCACAAAAATCATGTACAAATAACATCTATCAAGACTAGGCTTGGATATAGTCCTTGAAGCCTGCAATTCAGATATGGATATAAGGCTGTATACTACAGGCTCTATAGTAATCTGCCAGAGCCCACAATTTTACATTTGGTATCACAAACTCACTGATAAACGAAATGATAATTAGCAGCCATTTAAAATATAAATAAAATCAAATGCCATCAGAATTTTGCTGCTATACAGTTTGTTTTTTTTAAATACTTTGTGATGCTGTAATATAAATAGGTAGCACCAGTTGCAACATTTACATTAGCAATACACACATATCCTAATTATGTATTCACTTCTCTAAAATAAAAAAGAGAATTACGATGCACGTTTGCAACAAACAAAAATAATCAAGTTAGGTGTTAATGGGACACCTGCATAATTATATTTTTGAAGTACGATTTTACAGCCTATAGATCAAAGAAGTACAATATGAATGCTAAACAGATGCCCAATTCAAATCAGATAATGTGGCACACTTACATCAACTAAAGTTTGAGGGTTAAATATTCATCAGCAATACACAGGCTTTCAAATCACATAATCAAGAATAGCGAACGTCTAGCCAACGTAGTGTCTGGTCTCAAAGGGAAAAGTGGTTTGGAGAAAGAAAACCAGCTTGCATACTAATCTTGATACTTGGATTTAACAGCTCTAGCTTACTCATCTCACTGGAATTTACTGAATATTGGAACCCTCCACATTAATTACTGGCGGATAAAAAGATCACTGAAAATTGTCCAAAGGCACTGCTGCTATAAGCTAAATGGTATTAATTAGGCTCAACCTAATTCAGCAATTTGCTTACAAAGTGCTACAAAAAAGGATTCACCTGATATTATCTTCTGGCTCAGGTTCACTGTCACTATCATCAGCTTTTCGTTTACTTCCTCCAGCAGATGATTCGTTATTGGAAGAATTGTGAGAGGACTGAAAAAGAAAGAAAGTGGACTCAAAACGAAGTTTAGCATGAAAGCAAAACCATAGTAAATTCACAAGGTGTAAAAAAAAAAAGGGATACTAGAAAAATACTTAATTTTAAATGTATTAACCGATCACAATAAATTAATGTAGGTTCACAGAAATATGAAAAGTTTTTGTATGTAAAAAAGTGTAGGAGAGAATTCACAACCTATCCCATGCTCCATCAAAACAGACTGCACAAGAGTGACCAATAAATACCTTTCAAGAAAATGAGTAAATTATTTTTTTACATAGGAAAATGGGAGTGCTTTGCTGCTTGAATACATCTTAAAGTGGAGATGGAACACCTCAAGTTACTTAAGCATCACAGACAAAATACTATAAAAGCGTAGTGGGTGGGGGGCATTTTGTGAAGAGCCGGTTGCCACATAAGCTACATTTAAAATGTCATTGCTGCAACTGAACATGAAATGCTGAATAACATTCTCCATTAATTCTATTTCAGCAGTCCCTTACCTTCTGCATTCTCATTTCATAAGCAGTTTGTCTTGGGTTGTTGATTACTCCTGGTGCAGATCTGTTTCCCTGACCTAATGCCTGAGGTGCAAACTGTCCAGATGGCATAAAAGCAGGCTGTTCTCGCTAGAGAAGAACACATTTTAAACAAAACAAAAAAGTCACCATCAAAAAAAAAAAAAAAAAAAAAAAAGCCAAACTTAGTAGTTTTCTTAAAGTGTCGTTGTTACCTTCATTCGCTTTCTTTTCTCCTTTTGTCTTCTCTTAAAGCCTTCCTAAAGATAAAGAAGATGTTCTAAGTAAACAGTTAAACGGCCTAGAATAGTTCATGCTAAATATCTTCCGTTTGTATATCCAACTGTGTGAAAGAAAAAAACACTGATATTTCAGTGGACTGGCCAAAATAAAAACCAAAGAGGCAGAAAAAAAAAAAAAAAAGAAAAAAAAAAAAAAAAAAAAAAACACACAAACACCTTAATCCGCTAGCAACCTTACTTTGCGGTAAGGTGGATATGCAAATGTTTGACATTTTGGACAGACTAGAGCTTTATTTACATTATTTATAAAACAGTGTTGTCAATGCCCCTCTGTCAAAGCAACAGTGGGAATGACAAAAAAAAAAAGTTTAACAAATACTTCATAGAGGACTTTAAGTGTGAGCCACTTTAATGAACGATCAGCCTAAAATCATGTTTTATGCTAATCTCAGATCATGGAAAAACAGACTATGCATAATTTTCTAAAGTGAATCAGTGGGAAAACTAACAAAACCATATTGCTTGTCCTGCATTTTTATGCAAAATCAGCTGCACCCAAATAGTAACTAGTTTTCTTTGATTTGATAATTAGAGTCAGTCTGCTTGCCCTTTGATGGCAGAAACAATGACCCCCAATGTTTTAAGTCAGATCCACTTGACGAATTTTATCAAATATTCTGAACACAACTGAGCCGCACACTCACGTAAAGGAGTCACAAAACCAACACTAAGTATATAAGAAAATGTTTACTGTAAATAAAAAAGGCTAGTACAACAAAGACTATTTTAGGATGGAAGTCCTGTTGGGGGTGAAAGTATCACTTTAAGTATATTAATGCCGTTACATGATGTTCCTTTCAATGTACAATTATTAGTTTTGTATGAACCTGGCTGATTTTCTCTAAATTGTATTTGCAAGAAGAAAAACTAAGTGCAATGCATAAACACAGGACATACATCATCTTCTTTCCTCTTTTTGAAAATGTTATCCTCAACTTCGCCAACTGCCAACATGATCATCTGTACTCTTTCAAGGTTGACAAATCCACTCTCGGTCAGATATCCCTGCAAATAAACATCACAGAAAATCAACAGATATGTAATCAAGCATGTCACAGTGTTCAATCTAAAATGACTAAAAACACAAAGACAAAAAACCCATACTTACCCCAGTCTTATGTACAACATTCTTGTAAATACCAACAAGTCTATCTATGGCACCCTCCCTAAAACAGAAAAATAAAATTATAACACTTACTAATAAACAGCAGTACAGGGCCATAAAAAGGTATACATGTAAAACCTACCTGATTTCAAGAGAAGGCAGATGAGGCAAGAAGTCATTTCCCACAAAGAAACACATGAAGACCCAATCATCAACACTTCTCTCAAAGTCACACTGGAATGGTAAATTGGGCATAGCGAGTTCTTTTTCTAAATACTGGAATGATTAAAGAATTAGTCAAGACTGAATAAAGACAAAAAACAATTGTTCAGTAAATGTTAATTTACTGTTTCATACCTCACGCAGTACGCTGAGACGAATAAAAATGAACTCTTGCTCACAACCTGGAGGCTTGTCTGCAAATTCATCATGCTGCAAAAATACAAGATTGTAGAGGTTCTCTCAGGTTACTTGAAAAGGAAACCAAATTACTGCTCAAAGCATATATAAAATTGCTTGTACCTCGCCTTTCTTCTCTCTGGGTAATCCTTGACATTCCTTTAGTTCATGGCCAAACTGGCCACACAAACCACATGGTTTTGGTTGATTTGGTTTAAACTCTTCACGAATAATTGTAAAATTAGGTTCATGAGTAGCCAACCCTAACATGATCAGATCGGCTGTGGAAAAGAAGAAAGTAGCTCAATACAATAAATACATATGCAAGCGTTTTAGATTCCTTATTTTACATCCGATACATGATTATACTTGGCAGCAATGAACTATGCAGGATACATATTTAGGAATTTAAGACAGAGATTCTAAGTTTCTAAATTTGTGTTCTATACTTACTGTTAAGGCAAAAAAAAAAAAAAAAAAGTGAAAACTTAGAAGTTTCCAGTCTATGAATATACAATGCCCCCCCCCCCCATAAATTTGGGGGCCTGAACAGCTCTACTATGACTTAGCATGGCGCATATATATATATTATATATATATATATATATATATATATATATATATATATATATATATATATATATATATATATATATATATATATATATATATATATATATATATATATATAGAGAGAACAAGTAAAGAGCTTAAAGTCAACAGAAATTTTAATTCCCTTTAAAAATACATTTCTATGTTCTTTTTAAGTTAGTCCTTTGCTCACACAAATAAATCACAAAAAATACTTTAAAATCAGATAACTACAATTATTGCCTGTTTGCATTTTCATCACAGCACCAAAATGGTTAGGAATGCTACTTCCCCCCCCAAAAAAGTGTCATCCTCTGCCATCTAATAATCTTGCATTGGTTTTCAGAGAAAGATTTAAATAGCAAGTGGTTGACAGTTTCATTTACTAAACTGACCTATAAGCTGTGCAGAAAACTTTAATTAATAAAAACAAGGATAAATCACACGAAAGAATTACATTAATCTCTACATTATTCTGAAAGTCACAATCTAGCGCTTACCGTCTGCACCACATAAGCAATGATGAGTGTTTGGGTCGTGATGGGGCTGAGCTGTTAAGAAAAAAAAAAGTAAAAAAATATAAGAGTGGGTAGAGCATTATTGAAGATAAAGTGATTAAGTCATAAGTATTCAAATGCATTATACCTCTTTGTCTTCTAATGTAGTCCATAATTTTGTGTTCACCTTCACCAGGAGCGCTTGCATCTGATAAGATGACCTACAAACAATTTAATGTATATAATGAAGGCAGTCAGAAGTTACAACAGAGGCTCTTACACTGACTTCTAAACAATTATATGGGCCTCTAAAAGCTGTAAACTTCCACAGGTATACGTAAAAAAAAAAAAAAAAAAAAAAAAAAAAACACACAAGGAAAGAATAATTTTTGGAAGAGTGTATTTGCTAAGCACTACCGTTTTCTTCTATCAATTGACTCAAGTCGTTAAACTGATCTGGGGGCTTGTGTATACACACACTTCTCTGCCAAAGAAATCTAGACATGTGTGCTCTGTGCACTTTCCATGTCACTTGCTTCAAGTAAAACCTCTTTTTTTTTTAAAGGCCAAACACAACTTTGGTAGCGTTTAGAAAGCATGCCATTTTAAAATAATAATCCATGTACCTTTAAAGAGCAAGCTTGATTTTTTGTCAGTAGATGAACTGCATAAATATTTTGTCAAACTATTACCATAGATGCTCAAATATAGCGCAAACTGAATATACTGCGAGGGCTCCAAATTTGGTAGCCAAATGGGTAAAAAGTGTAAGACATGAATATAATGCCAGGGTTGAAATTTACGGAATTACAGAAAAAAAAAAAAAAAAAATATGATGTGCTGAATCCTGTTCCAAAAGCACCCCAAAAAAGGAGCATAAAGTCTTTAATATTCAATATAAGAAGTAAATACAACAGAATATTATGGTTAATGTCACGTTCCTATACATCCATAATATGTACTACTGTATGCGCAAGTGGCTACAGGTCCTGCTTAGTTTTTATGGTCGGTCATTTCAGTTACTATATATAGGTGACCTATAGGTCTAAAAAAAATTCCAATAAAATTATCTAAACTGATCAGCTAAAATAGTCACAGAAAAAAATTCTACAACACAAACATATCAATAAAAGGTTACTAAAAATAAAACTGCTCTGCTTTCCATCAGTGATTGTAGCCCTTAAAAAAAACAAAAAAAAACTTACAGTAAGGTTTTTCCAGCCTGGGTCATTATTCAAACGATCTGCAATATAATATCGAAGGCATTTTGCCAAGTTGTCCATAAATTCTGTACCCTGTAATGCAAAATAGATGTATAGAAATAAAGTATCTTTTGGAGATTAGTTTAAAGAGCTTATGGCTCATTTGCTGGGCAACTTACAGGTGTAATACAGTTACTATCAAATCTTTCTTTCACTTCTTCAGAAGGGAGGTAGCCACCTAAAAAAAATAAAAAATAGTAGTTACATTTTCTATTTTCTTTATTAGAAGCGTAACCTACAGTTCTTATTGGCATGAGCTGCTGTATGGTTTACATTATTAATGTACAAAATCATTCACAACATAACCAAAGGACCACTGGAGTGGCCCAACAGCAGCAAGATGTTTTGATTAGACATTGATCAATAAAATTCACATTCAATGATCTAAACAAACATTGTTCACAATTTAACTTTCAGAGACAAATTTAAACTGCTGCAGTGAATAGGAGTTATAAATAAAACACTACATGAAGTTATTCTTAAAGAGAAAAAAAAAAATGATATATAGGTTGTTTATTAAATCCCAATGCAACAGCAAAATGTTACTATAAATTATCCATATACATTAAAATATTCTGGCAAGACCGTAAAAACATCTCCTATGCATAGTTTCACATGGACGATTTGCACTTTCCTTTTTATACAAAGGATAGGAGAACAGAACATACTATACACAATGTCCTTAAAAATGGTTTCATAGACCAGACCTCCCTTTTAGGTGCTCCAAAGAGAAAGGTCAGCATCAGATGAGAGGAGACTAGTATAAAAGCATGAATATCTATGAGATAGTTAGGGTTAGGTAGGTGGTTAAAATTATCACTGATGCCCTGTATTTACTCTACATGATAAATTTACAGAATTCTGGTCCGCTTTCACTTTCGATAACAGTGCAAATATCTCCATTGCCAGTCTAGTCAGAGCGACAGCAAACAAATGAACTTTATTTGGGTTAATCAGATATTCTAGTCTCATGCAATATAAATTATTAGTAGGAGCTTGTATTCGGCCCATTCGGGAACTGAATGAATGGGCATGTATACATTCATACGCCCAACTACACAGTAGTGGAGAGAATCACTTCTGGAAATATTTTTAATTTATCTGCTCTATATGATGGGGCAGGACACTAATGACTTTAACGGCCCTTTTAATTCAAATTGGTTTCTATAGAAGACTGCAATTTGAAAAAAAAAAAAAAGGGAGGAGGCAGGTACAGAAGATGGAAATCAGGAATTGCAGTTTAAATAAAACCACTTGCTTCAGGGGATGCAAAATACTGAAGACTGAACTTAGTCTCGAATGAGAATACTGCCACTTCCATCCTCAACTGAATAGAATAGAAAATATCCTCTGTTCTCAAAGTCAGTAGGAAGTGCTGAACACGGAAGCTCAGAAATACACAGCCTTCCTGTATAAGTCGAACACAGACGCAAGTAATTTTTTCCCAAAGACAGACGTGGACCTTTAAAATGTTTACTGACCCATCCATAAGCCAAGTCTTATCACACAGTAAAAAAAAAAAAAAAAAAAAAAGCTCAAAAATTACACATTAGAATTACAAAAAAATCGTACAAAATAAACATGCAGTTAACCACAAGACACTTTCACAATATTTCTGTAAATTAAGTCATCTTATACATAAGTCAAAATGTCATAAAAAAAATGTCACTGTAAATTATAATGCACATTTATACCTCTGGATATCACTTCTTCACGTATACGACTTTTCTCATCTGTGAGTTCCACACCCTCCTTGGATGCTCTAAACCTCCTAGAGCGTTGTTGATTCATTTTAGCTCTTGGGGCCTAAAAACAATTTTTTGAAACTTCAACCTTTTAAGGCATAAGTAATCTTTAATATATAATGTCAAAGGAATCTTGCAACTCTTCCTTGGTTTTGACTTTGTAGATCTTGGCTTTCTACAGTTACAAGATATATTGATGGATTAAATATCCACAATTACCAATTTGAAAAATGCCCATTTTTGTATTAAAACAATTCAGGGAATATATGTAGAATTCAGTTTTTCAACATATGCTCTTATCTACTTGGATTTGTTAAAGGCCAATATCAACAAGGTCATAGTTATAACTATTTATACTTACCACACCATCTATGGCCATGTACAGCAATCTCCTTGGTCTCACAATGTTAAAAAGTCTATCCATGTACTCAAAAATTGCAACCATCATTTCATCTTCATTTTTGGGTGCGGGTCTGAAAATGTCAAAGAATTTTGTTGTCAGTACTATATTTAGAAAACTGTTAAAAGTAGTAGATGTTATATAAAATAAATTACTTGTCTTCTGGGTGAGTGCAAGGGTGGATGATTCCATTCATATCCAAATAAAGATTATCAAATTCCACTTCACTAGGGTTCGGTTTACTTGTATCGACAGGTATCTTGATGCCATTACATTCTTTAGGCTAGATGATAGGAAGGTAAAAAAAGATAAATACATTTGCATTTTAATTATCTATGTATGTATTAACACTACACATTAATGATATAGATAGAGAATATATACTCAAGTATAAGCAGACCGAGGCACCTATTTTACCACAAAATACTGGGTAAAATAAGTGACTCTAGTATAAGCCGGGTGGGAAATGTGCCCCCCCCCCCCCCTCCCTTACCTGCATCTGATGCTCCTGCCTCAGCTCCTTCCGGCGTCTGGCGCGCATGTCACGTCATTAGCATATACCGGGTGCCGGCACCCGGTATATGCTAATGACGTGACGCCACATGCGCGCCAGACGCCGGAGCATCAGATGCAGGTATGGAACCAATGTATATATGAAGGTACTCCTGAGTATGTAACAAACAAATGTAGAATAGATCCTCTAACAGGGCACACCTCATAGCTTTAATCTCAAAAAGAGAATAATCTTTTTTTTTTCCTCCTTACTTTCAGTAATTTGTTTGGGGATCTATGATTAGTACAGCATGCATCTTAAGTGGAGGCTAGAGGCGATTCATAATTCTTTGAATCACTACATTATTGTAATACTTCAGACAGATGTGCAAGAAGTGCCAAGTATAGCCAATATAAATTGGCGTTGTCAAGATATGAATGAAGTGCTCAGTCTAACAAATTGCCACTTTCTAAAAGTATAAAAATTAGACAATTTATAAATAGAACGATACTCTGTATGGTACAATTGATTTGTATATAATAATGTGCATATACTTGCAAGTATTGTATCCCCACAAAATTGAGAGTTTGCCAATATATGCCTAATATTGCTCTCATTCAAATGGAGAAAGTAATTAATTAGTTATTGGAGTTCGCTATTGTAATAGAATAGTCTGAGAAAATGCCTCTGTTTAATACTGATGCGGTTCCTGCTATCAACTCCAATAGTACTGTAACTGTTCTCATAGAACCACCCAATCTAACAGTCCCTTTATGGTTTCAAATTATATCTACAGCTCATCTCTAATAACCATTCCTTCTATAACTTTCTTATATTAGAGATGGGGAATGGAAGGTGCCCGATAAAAGCATTTGGTTTTACAGGCCCATTTTTGTATGATATCTTTGTGCTTTATGTGTAATTTCTAAGTATTCCATGGGGCCTTTTCAAACACTTTTTCTGCTTTTAAAACTACTTTATAAATCAAAGATTAACCCTACTTGATCTGTAGAAAATTGTTTGGGGAGAAGAGATGTAAGGCTTTATAAGCAAGCATCATAACGAATATTTTAAGATGTAAATTAGGCTATAGGTCAATAGCCAATACACATAGTGTGGGGAGCAGTATAATAGCCAAATATGCAATGTCTCGGGGTATTTCTACTATATGGCCTTTATACCTCAAAAGATTGAGCATTTGCAGTGATAGTAGAATCTTAAAAGATTAAATATGCAACAAATAGATGAGTCGATAGCAGTAAATGCCAACGAATCTAGATCTAGTTTTGTAGTGTATAGTGAATTTTTTTTTAATTGGAAAACATTTTAATAAGAATGGAAAGCTTTTGAGAGTTTTCCCTCTTTATCAAGTCAGAAGCAATATTGTTTAAGGTTTAAAAGGAGTATTAGAAACTCAACAAACCTATGTGAAACAAGACAGGCATCACAAATAAAGTTACTGGTGGTGCATGAGTTGTGTGGATCTATACACAAGGTTAGAGACAAGAATTAACGTTCTATGCATGTATATGTAAGGTGGGGGGCTTCTATCGCTCTTGCTATACATACACAAAATTATTCCTCAATTTTGAAGCAATAGGACACAAAAATCATGGTTTAACATAAAATTCTATGCTCAAGAGGTGATGTCATAGCATTAAAGTTTCCTCAGCCACTCCCTTATTGACTTTTGGATCTCCTGACTGCCCTATATTCCTATGCACACTGAAGTGTGTGGGAGACTTCTTTACGGTTCAGTGTACCAGGCAACGGTCCCTGACAAGGTACAAGGAGGAGAAGAAAGGTAGCTCTGCTTGATGAGGATACAATATTAACAATTCTCAAATTGAGGATATTCAACACCTCCCGGATATAACAAGAAAAGAGGTTACTCTCATCATAGGAGATTGGAATGCTAAAGTAGGGAACCAAAATATATCTGAAATAATGAGCAGGCTTGGCATTGGAGAGCAAAATGAAACAGGTCACAAATTAGTATAATTCTGTCAAGATAATTCTCTGGTCATAGTAAAAACCTTCTTCCAACAGCCTCGGAGACAACTCTACACATGAACATCACCAGATGGGCAATATAGAATTCAGATTGACTATATATTTAGTAGCCAAAGATGGAGGAGCTCTATACACAGTCAGCAAAAACAAGACCTGGCACTGACTGGGGCTCAGACCATGAGCTTCTTATTGCAAAGTTCAGAATTAAAACGGAATAAAGGAATAAACAAAACGTGAAGTCATAAACAGAAGAAACAAGAGCTTGGCAAGAAATTAGAGAGAGCGTAGAGGGTTAGTTAGTGATAACGTTTATGAGTATCTGCGGTGTAAAATGGAGGCGATTGTGATAAACCAGAAATATAAAATTAACACAAATCATAGGTGTGGGTTTCGACAGGGTAAGAGGGATGGCAAGTTATAGGAGTCCTGATGCTGAACAAAAAAGGGGAGGTTGTGTGTGAAGCTCCAGGTTTAGAGGCAAAAAACAGATAAAAGGCAAATAGAATTGGCAGTTGGAAACAATCTTCAGATGGGTGGTATCAGGCCCAGGGTCCATGGTTGAATCTCTGTAAATGGCTTCTCAGATCTGGTGGTAAATGCAACAAAGCAGTGAGAGATGGAAATTGAATTGGCAGAATTGGTGGTAACTGGTCCAGGGTCTTTGGTTGAACCTCATTATCCAGAAAACCGCAACAAAGAATATCCTCAAGAGAAAGAAAACGAAAAAAGCAGCAAACTGGCTGTCTGATGAGTTTTGTAAGACATTAGTTATAACTAGAGCTTGTCTTAATATGAAATTTATTGTCTGATGATGTTTTTCAATAATTCAGCCGTGTCTGATCCTCTGTGACCCTATAGACCTCAGCACACGGGGCACATATTGTATCTGGGTGTGCCAATTCATAAGGTTTTCATGGCAAAGATACTGCTACTGGAGGTAGACAGTCCCTTCCTCCAGTTGACAATTTGTCTGACCCTCCATGGTATAGCTCACAGCTTCCTTTAAGTACACAAGCCCCTTCACGATGACAAGGAGGTTGCAATCCTGAATTAGTCTGAGAGGTAGTTAATAGGATGAAACATATTTGGCAATTAGGCAGAAACAGAGTTTCTTGGGCAAGAAATGATGATTAGGTGCCTGCAGCATTGCAAAAAATATTAATCTGTGAGGTATCTAGGATCAAGAGTCTATTTTAAATGTGAAACATGTTAGTTGAGTTGGCCATTAAGTGTTTCTACATGCAGTGGATGTAACAAAAAAGGGACTAGACATAGGATAGAATGGCTGAAGAACTTTGGACATACAATTTGTGACATTATCCAGAAAACAGCAGCAAAGAACATCTCCAAAAGAAAGAAAAACTAAAAGCAGCAGACTGGCTGTCTGATGATACTTTGAAAGTAGCCCAGGAAAGAAGGAAAGTGAAAGGTGGTGAAGACAGGAAAAGATTTGTCCAACTGAATGCAGAATTTTAGAGGATAGCAAGAAGAGACAAGGAGACAGACAATGAACGATGTAAAGAGATTGAAGCTGATAACAGATTGGGAAAGTCTAGAGATTCCTTAAAGAAAATTGGGGATCTCAAGGGAACCTTTCATGACAAAGTGGGCATAATAAAGACAAAAATGAAGGGGACTTAACAGAAGCAGATCAGATAAAGAAGGTAGCAGGAATATCAGGGTTCGGCAAATACCAGGCACCAGTGAACATGTCAGCGTATGAGTGTCTTTATTAGACTATAATATCTGCTTGTTCTGGATGCGCAGGTGTTCATAAAAACAGCAATGCATTGCCAGCTACCTTTACAACTCACTGTTTCAGGTCTTATACCTGCCCCCTCCAGCCTGCTCTCAGCTGTGGGGCTGGGAAGAGAGCACACAACTTCCTTGTCAGCCTCTCCTGAGCAAAGAATAAAGAGGTGCGCAATATAGTTGTATATAAGAACCTAACCTGGCCCTCCCTTCTAAATCTAAAATATAAATTCCTACATAGTGCTATAGATTCCAGATGCAATTATATCGATTAAGTGCAGTTTCACCTACATCACAATCATTTGCAAATTATCAAAACAATAAATGAGAAAGTGTTCAAATAAAGGCCATAAATTTGAAGTGATAAACTTCCCAAAGTTATCCACAATTTCTACCATACAACATTTATTTCATACCAAGAAAATTTGTTGACTTAAGAGTTTTTTGTCTGAAGAACCTTGGTAAGATAAATTTGAATCACTGGTTTGTGCAACACAGACTGGAAACTACAGGTTTGAGTCAAGTCAGTACATTTTTGCTGCAGCAGCAACCGGACAGGTGCATAGTAATAGGAAGCAATTCTGTTGCAATACAAAAAGTATTTTTGTATAATTTTAGGAATCACAATTTTGAAGGGAAATGGGACAAAACACCACCAAATGAATAGTATATAACATTTTGTGAGTAGTCAAATTGTCTAGCATAACAGAAGAATGAAAAACATGACTAATTATGAACATAAGAGCCCTCGCATAGTCAACGTTAGTCACACACAAATTTACTGAGATTACCTAAAATAATTTTATGAAATGGGCCTGTGCTAGCTAGAGATATATATATATATATATATATATATATATATATATATATATATATATATATATCTCAAGTGAGCTAGAAGAGGCTGCTCTCTGATTCAGTAACTAGACCTATAGAGCAAACCGACTTAGGCCCTCATTCAATTGCGATTTGGCCAATTGAATAGGGGTCAAAATAAGCACATATCATATTTTGTTATGAAGTGTTTAGTTTGTGAAAACCTTGCTTTTGGATAGATGTTTACAAACTAAAAACTTCTTTAAAAAAAAAAAAATATGTTATGTGCTTATTTTGACCCCTATTCAATTGGCCAAATTGCAATTGAATGAGGCCCTTAGTTGTGTTCATTCTCAGTCTGGGCACCTGTGACTTTTTACATCAACATAACTACCAATAATACTACAAATAAAAAACTACTACAACTACTATTCTTGTTACAGCAAACATACATATTTAGCAATAGATATTATCCTCAGCCTCAAACATTATTTTCCACAATTTGTAAAGGATAATAACACTATCCTTTGGCACCTCTAAAGGAGTTGAAAAATGTATATTAAAGTCAGAAGGTAGACAAATATTTAGAGGAGCCAGCTTATGGATTGCATATAGAAACACACATAATTGCTCAAAGTTTAGGAGCCAGCAGTACAGGAGTCGTGGCTCCCAGGATTTGTCATGCCTTGTGCTAAATAATTTAAAAGGCATTATTTTTATGAAAATAAATTGCAAAATAAACTGAACCTAGAGTTTGCAAAAAAATATTCAGCCTTGTGGTAGTTTATTTGGACATGGAATGCCCCTGAGAAACCTTAGCTAAATTAGCATAAAATTGAAAATCTGTTTTGGCCAATCATAGGAAGCTATAACATTATGGCAATCTCTGAGAAGTCACCAAGGAGGAGCATTGTTCTGCTGTTGTCTCGAAACTTAGTATAGGGTTGAAAACCATACTTGAAGGCAGTGTTTCTATTGGCTAGTATCAGGTGCCTATGTGGGCTGCTCTAGAGGCAAATCTCTAGGTGTATAAAATAAATCAATGTAATGGAGGTTTCATTAAAGGTATATATAAGTTTCAGACACACACATTACATTGAGTCATTCTTTACACACAGATTTTTTTTTTTTTTTTATAAAACTTGTTTTCCACACCCCTAGAGCTGCCTACGTAAGCACAGTGTACCTACCAATTGAAACACTGCATTTTTGTTACAGATCTTAACCCTGTACTAGCCTCCAACAAGCAGCAGCTCAATGCAGAGTTCTACAGCTCAGTGTCTGGCTCCTTTTGCTTCCTTCTACAGAGGGCCTACACATCCCATGATTTCATTTTGCACAAACTGCTATCACTGATTGCTACAATACATTAAAATGCATTGGCTGCCTGTGATCTGCCAAAGCAAAAGATGGATTTTATGCTAATTGTAGCAGAGATATCCAGGGCAACTGCTTGCCAACTAAAGAGATTTAGCAAACATCAGGATCAGTTTGTTAATGTTTATGTTGGTAAATTTCATGCAAAGAAAAATGTTTGCATACACTATTGATTCTCCTCTATCAGATGCATTCATTATCCATGAAACACCCTTTACATTAGGAAGCAGCAAATGGCTTAGGTGTATAAATTGGCCATGCTATTTTAAATCCTTGGTATGGTAATTATTCCGGGCTACAGGCAAACGTTCCCTCAGTGTACACCTGGCTCATGAGACACAACATAAGTAATCACATTAGATCTGATTAGATCACAGTATTAGGGCCAAATCCGACCTGACCCCACAGGAAGTGACCCCCAGTGTATGCCACACAAAGCAAGGAAGTACAGGCCTAGTGTGGGACCTGCTACCGAGCCCTGTGTGAGCTGGCTCTGATTTGTCACAAAGGAAACAATACATAATGTGACACCTCTACCGCAGCTTAAGTAATAAGGCTCTAAAAGAAATCAATAAGGCAACGCGTGGCTACAGAGCTCTTTTATATTATATGGTTACTGGTCACGTGTTCTCCCACATATATAACCAATAGCCTCAGGGCTACTGGCTCCCAAAATTACGTACGGAGAACAGTATAACAACCCGGCCTCACCTTCTCCTCCACACAGTGCACGACGATAGAAGGATACTTGCGGCTGAGCCATCTGAAGAACGCCGGGACTCCCATACTAGTGCCAGGAGCTAAAACCACACCAGGCCGCAAAAAACACACGCTACGCAGCAAGAAACAGGAAACTGCAAAGCATCTTGGGAGCAAGGGGGCTTTACACGCGCTACCCTTAGAGGGCGTGGCTACGATGGTATTCTTGTTTACTGATTGGACAAGCTTACGTATGGCTAAGACGCTGCGCCGCCATATTAAGTGAGGGCATAATGCCTTTTAGTTAATGATTGATTTGTGGGATTTATACACCTTATGAAGGAAACAGGTATGCTCATTAAAGATGACCTCTTTGTTACGTTTTTTTCTATAAATCCAATAATAAAATATTTTATTACTAAAGCTGATCTGCAAAATTTCACTTCTATTTAATGAGGTTAAAATGACATGGAAGGATTCTGGATTTCACTAAGAAAACAATGTGCCTATTTTTTTTTTTTTAACTTTATGTACTTTATTTTATTAATACGTGCCTTTTTTCCCCCTTAAAACATTTAATTTGTACCTGTTTGGGTCTGCATGCTGTAGCTCATGCAGGTCACGAATACACAAACTATGAAGTGCAGTGTTTTAATGTATCCTGTCAGTGACCTCTCTCAAGTAGTATGTTGCAGAATGTTGCCACTAATTGGTTACTTTGAGACATTGCACACCCTGTAGTTAGAAGTGCGCTATCTTCATGAGCTGCAGAGGTGAAAAAAACATTTAGACTATTTGCAAGATTATGTGCAGAAAAAAACAGAGAGTACACAAAAGTAAGAAGATAAAACCCAGAAACCTTCAATGTTTCTTTAAATCACTGTGGTTATTATTTTCTATATGGTCTTTTGAATAACTATGCTTGATGATGGGCAAAAAGTTCTTAGAAAGGAAAAACAACACACAGTTTTTACATTGTTATCTTTTACATCAAATTATCTTTACTACAGGCATCAGTTTTCTCTTACATTACATGTAAGAGAAAACTGATGCTTGTAGTAAAGATGAAGGTTATTCAAAATATATAGAACATAAAACTTCCAACTAAGAAAAAAACTTGTCACATTAAAAGCTAAAATAAAAAGTTGATAAAGGGCAGGTAGAGTTCTAATAGCTTAAAATGTAAATAATTATTATTTAAACAGAGACTGGGGTTTATCTATTTCATATACAGTGGGATCTCGACCTCCTCGGAACTCAACTATTTCAGAAAGTTAACGCTTCTCACTGCCCAAAATTGCCTTGGAACACAACGATTGCTCGGGACTCGACACGCTCACGCCGCCCTGTCTCTCCAGGAAGTGAAATAAAGGTTTGGACTGTGGCGTAGTGTAGTAAATGCCTACAAGAGCCTAAGAGCAGCATGTGTCTATAAGAATCAAAGTGCTGCCAGTGCCTATATGAACCGAAGTGCAGCCTGTGTCTACAAGAATCAAAGTGCAGGCTGTGCTTAAAAGAACCAAAGTGCAACCTGTGTCTTCAAGAATCAAAGGGCAGCTTGTGTCTATAAGAACCAAAGTGCAACATGTGTCTACAAAAACCATGAACCGAAGTGCAGCCTGTGCTTATAAGAACTGAAGTGCAGGCTGTGTCTACAAGAATCAAAGTGCACGCTGTGCTTAAAAGAACCGAAGTGCAGCATGTGCCTACAAGAATCAAAGGGCAGCTTGTGTCTATAAGAACCAAAGTGCAACATGTATCTACCAAAACCAAAGTGTAGCCTGTGCCTATAAGGACCAAAGTGTAGCCAGTGCTTACTAGGACTCAAGTGTAGCTTTTGCTTAAGAGTACCATAATGTCCTTGTGCTTACAAGTAACAAAGTGTAGCCTGTGTTTTTAAGAACCAAAGTCTAGCCTGTGCCTATAAGGATCAACGTGTAGCTTGTTTTTACATCATGAGTTCGAAGAAGGCTTGTGATACATTTGTTTGGAAGTTTAGAGACTATGTAGAGGCTGAGGCTTTTATTCCCCAACAAACCTTCAACTGTGGCGAGACTGATTTATTTTGGAAGAAAATACCCAACAGAACCTAAATCACTCAAGAAGATAAGACACTGCCAGGGCACAAGCTCATGAAGGACAGGCTAACTCTGTTGGTGTGTGTGAGAATGCTAGTAGGGATTTAAACATTAAGCCTCTACTAGTCTATCACAGTGATAGCCTCAGAGTTTTCAAAAGAGAAAATAAAAAGCAAGCTAAGTGTAATGTGGAGGGCCAACAGCAAAGCCAGGGTAACCAGGCAGTTCTTCATCGAATGGACAAGCAAAGTGTTTGGCCCCACTGTCAGAAAATATGTACAGGAAAAAGAACAGCTTCTGAGGGCTTTGTTAAAATGGACAATGCCCCTGTTCAACCCCCAGGCTTGGAGGACAACTTGCTGGTGGACTTCAGTATTATAACTGTGAAGTTTTTGGCCCCTAACACAACTTCTCTGATCCAGCCCATGGACCAGCTAGTCATCTCAAACTTTAAGAAATTGTATACCAAGGCCCTCTTCCAGAGGTGCTGTGACGGGACCTTGGATACTTAGTTGACACAGAGAGAGTGATGAAGGGACCATTTCAGTATCCCCCACTGTGTCTGTGACAATCCAAACTGGTAGGGGCTATACAAGCCCAGAGCCACCTGCTGTAGACTACAGATCAACTACCAACAAGGACAGTTTGGGTTCTTGGAAATCTCGGCACCAGCACCCTGATATCTGGCTTCTGTATCGGTCAGGGACCTTGCATCAGAAATCAGCACTTTCAGGCTACCAAGAGACTCCAGATCTGCTTCTTCTTAGGGCCTTGATAAGATTTGTTACAGTCAAAACTACCCCAGCATGACCCTACAGAGTCTCTCAGTACCTCCCTGCAGCCATCCAAGAGAACAAGAGCAAAATAAGAGACACACAATTTCTATATGTCTCCAGAAGTGAACTGTCTTCATTCGCCTCCAAACACCAACTAACAAACTACAGACAGGAACAGAACCAAAGCACAATTGATATTCCCTCCTCCCCCCTCTTAACATTGATTTGGTATATATCACTTGTCATTAGAGAGGGGAGGTACTTTTCCTTTGCTCTATTTACAACCCCAAATAGTAATAAAACTAGCTTAAAACTTTATAGCTGTTCCTTTGATCATGCACGAGGGACTTTATGGCTGGGGGTAGGGGGTTATATCTAAGAATTGCATCAGACTATTACATGAACCATTTCTGTCACCTTATATCAATAACAGCATATACAGTACATTGTAATCAAGAAACCATTGCACTAACTATACTCACACATTAATTATTTTAAACATGTCACAGAACACAGTAATATTATATGGGGGATTACATACAGTATACAGAATGAGGCAGTGGCATATGCCATTAGAAACATGAAGCATGGTGGCAATATAATTCCCCTACCAATTTTCCAATGGGGTAGTTAGTTCTCTATGGTAGCTCACTGGGCCAAATTCCTGATAGGCTTGAACTGCAGCCCATATCCTAAGTCCAAGTCCCCATCCAAAGAAGAAAAAATGTTGGCCCAAATGGTCACTGCATAAATCCCAGTTCATAGTCTCCTCCTGGAGGGGGTAGTAGGTTGGCCAGGTCTGTGGGTAGTTGCCCATCTTTCAGGAAAATGTCCACAGTCTCTAACCCCAATTTTTGTAGGGTCTTGGGCACACGGTCCATTTGTTAAGTCTTTCCAGGTGGTATCTGGGCTAGCAGCCCCTTCTAAGCCACCCTGTCCCCCTTTCCTTCACAAAGCCCAACCTCATCTCCATTCCTTTCAATAACCCACGCCAAATTGCAGGCATCCATCTTGGAGACACATCCAGGATGTCAGGAACTAGAATCAAATCCAGGGGAATACTGCTGCCCCTTTGCCACAGGCAGGTAGTGGCTATGGCATATCCCATCTAGGGAGCAGCTCAGACGGGGGTAAAAAGCACTTCTTCACTGGCACAATCTCCTTGGAGTCAGTTGTCAAGGCAGTGTTGGGGACTCAGGATTAGGGTCTCTGGAAGGATGTTACACTGGTCAAGCCAACATCCAATACCATTAAAAGCTGCTATACCGTCAGGACAGTACTTGAGGCTCAGAAGTAACTGTGTCGATCCCATAGACTTAAAAAAACAAGCATACACCCTAAGGGTAAGATTCAAACAGCTGGGTTACCCCAATCGGGTACTCTAACGAGCATACAAACGAGCAATATCTAGCAATAGACAAGAGCTCTTGTATCAAACAATGAACCAAGAAATTGAAGAGGAAAGGATTTGTCTTATCATGACATTTGACAATGACTGGAAACAAATACAGCTAATCCTAAACCAACATTGGCATATATTAAAAGAGGATGCTACATTGACTGAATATCTTGGAGAAAATGTTTTATTACATTTCGCAGAAATACTAATTTGAGAGACACCCTAGTAAAAAAGTTTCTTTCAAACTAAACCATCATCTTCGACTTGGCTTAAACCGACACACGGCCTGTTTAGACGCGGCCATTGTCGTGCATGTCATTATATCCAACCTAGCAAATGCTTCACAGACCCCACCTCGCACAAACAATATCCAATAAAGAGCTTTATTAATTGCCAGAACGCATGGGTCATTTATGTGATGCAATGCCCCTGTAAAAACTTATATGTGGGTAAAACTTTTCGTCAATTTCGAAAAAGGATACTAGAACATGTTTACTCCGTTACAAAAGAACTAGATACACCTGTATCTCATCACAGGAAGTATTTTCCTGGCAACAAAGCTGAAACAATGAAGTTCTATGTATTGGACAGACCATCTCTTGGCCCGAGGGGAGGATACATTGACTCCAAGCTGCTAAAATTAGAGAGTAAATCAGAGTGTAAATGGATCTTTACACTGAACAGCAAATACCCCAAAGGACTGAATGAGGGATTCACATATTCTGCATTTCTGTAAATAGATGTAAGTCCCTTCACAACCCAACAGCAAGTACCCTAAAAGGGTTTAAAAGAGGGTTTGATATAATGTGCATCTTTAAAATCAGATACAAACTCCCTTATCTAAAAAAAGAATATATAGTCACTTTCCACAATGTACAAATGTTACTTATGATATTAGTTTAAATCATCAAACTCACCTTGTGTCAATATTATTACCTTATCTTTTTCTAACTACATAAACCAATCACTCATCTATCAATCTCACAACAATTAACACAACCTACATTTTCCTTTTATTATAGTAGCTTTACCTTGTACCACTTGCACACTCTTTATATCAAGAGTCATAACACTTTGAATTAAACTCACTCAACACTATCTATATTCACTTATTATTATTATTAACAGCATTCAAGATGTGATATATAAATAGAACAATAAGCATTCTCCCGGAAGTAAAATGTGCTTTATAAGCGCTATTGAATCGCCATAATGTTAGCCCTCGGAAAAAGTTCAGTCGGTGAACGAAACAGCCCGTTGGCATACTATATCGTTTGTGGGCAAAGAGTTCTTGTCTTATACCGTGGTATTGGTTGGAGCTGAATCTTGGCATGGTTGCACACACCTGAACTGCAAGTATTTATTGCACTTTTGTGCATGGGGTTACTGCATTTATGATTTTGGTGTTGTGTCTATAACCAAAAGTCGTTTCATATATCCATGCTCCAGACCTCTCTAAAATAATACAAGGTGTATTGTCTTTGCCTTTTTGTTTTTACTAGTACATTTCATATATAACAAGTTGTTTCACTCTGTGCAATCCTATGATTAACAATGTCATCGTGTATATGAGGAGTACATTCTCAGTAACATTATTGGATACAGTAGCAAAGTGATATATGATATAGATTTATAGTGTACTAGTGGCGTTCTCTATACTTTGGATTTTAGATATACCCTATTAAAGTTTCGTTTTTCACACATGGATTGGTGCACCAAGGATAAATGAATTTTAGTCTACAATTTCATATGTGTTTCAGGACAGGTAACAGTCCATGGGTAGTTGGAAAGACTCTCAGGGCTTGCACCCTCCTCTGCCAAGTTTTCAGTCTCCAGCTCCTCACCCTTGGTTAGTGGCTGGAACTTTTCTGGTTGTTGTGATCTCCCCGTGGCTGGTGCTGCTTAACACTTGCATCTACCAGGGTCTGGACTTTAATCCCGGCCTCCCTCTCCAGAAGTCCCTCTGATCTCGCCTAATCTGTAGCGGTCTGATCTCCAGGTACCTTCTGGTTTCCTTCCTCCACCTGATAGGGGTGTAGCCAACAGTCGATTTTCTCTGGCAGTGTATCCTCTGCTAGCTCAGCTGGGGGGGAGCATGGGGTAATTCCACATATTTGAGCCAGGTACCACCTGGGCCCACCTCCTTATGCAGTTCCTCATACTCTTTTTCTAAATCAATGGACCAACGGTTTCAGCAACGTTTCTTCTGCTATACCTGGCTCAATTTCCACATCCTTTCAACGCTGTTCAAATAGTATTTCCCAGCTCTCTGCGGTTCCAAGGCCACACTTTGGATCTCCCTGCAGCACATTCAGGAGCCCTTCCACCAGTCCAAGCCTGTAGAAGGAAAGCCCTTGTGATGCAGGAGTTGGAAGCATTAGGTCCACATACACATGTTCCAAGTCAAGCTCCAACCCCACCAGGTCCTCAAGCCGTTCTGCTAGCTTCTCACCCGGCTGAAGCCCAAGGGAAGCCATCCGCTGATTTAGAATAGCTGTCCATCTATCCTCGTCTGTGGCAATCCGTTGCCTTCGCCGCTCCAGCATACTGGTGATCAGGCTCCTTCAGTACAGATAAGTGAAGTTAAATTCTATGCTATTTGACCTAATTATATATATGTTTTTATTTATGTCTGTTTAATTTTAAGATTTTGTATCAAGAAACAACACCATCAGCTAAAGTGTAAAAATTCTGGGGTCCGAAACGTATTATTTAAATTTACATTGAATCCTATGGGAAATGCTTTCCTAGTACTCAACCTTTTTGGAACTCAGCCTACCGTCCAGAACGGATTAAAGTTTCAAGGTACTACTGTATTATATTCGGAGTAATGAGAAAGATACAACCTATTCATTAAAGCATCATTGGATGGTATTTTTCAAATTTTCCTGCAGGCTACCAATATTTACATAGGGCTATATTCTTTGAGTTACTCGCAAATGCCACAAACTCAAAAATGTTATTTTTTTCAATAAATGTTTAGATGTATTCTATTGACTACAGCTCGCAAATTCCAGCCGCAAGGCTGAACTTGCAAACCCTGGCTTTTTAAGTCGGATTTCATGGGGCGTAATCATAGGATCTGACAATATTTAAGCAAGCCTGTAATTAGCTTCTTAAACACTCGCAATACTTCTTAGATACATCCAACAGTAAATGAGACCATCATCATGATGTCAGAAGAATATGAAACTGACTACAAATTAATTAGTGTTGAAAAGTAAATTTAGCGATCGGACTAGCAATCCAGCAATGTGAATAGAAATCAATAAAATTCATTAAAGCAACTGTTCTAGTACATTTGGGTTCCATTATATGTATTAACCCCTTACGTCCCGAGATCCATTTCACACACAAAAAAGCATTAAAAAAATAAAATAATTATATGCATATTTGTAGGTTTGAGACTGTTCTGCAATTAATTCTAATGGATTTCTATGCTTTACCATATTTTCAAAGTACAGTATTGCATGTTTAATAGCTGTTAAGGCTCTAATAACTGATTGAAAATGGCCTTACAAGTCCTCTTGAGTACTCCTAATATTTTTGACAGAAATGTGATACTTTTTTTCAATTGTGAGTTAGACTTTATTTGCGATCTAGCACTACGGGTCTAATAGAATATAGAGTTTGTGTAACTTTAATTATTTAGAGTTTATAATATTCGAGCTGTGCTAAAAGCAATGGAGTTCTAAAACTGGTTTTGTGGCTTTGGCTGGCCCACAGTGATGGTGAGCGGGGAACTCCTAATCGGATTGCGAGTAGCTAATAGAATCTGTGGCAATTTTCAGAGTGTTTTTAAGTGTGTGTAACTTTGAGATTTGGCCAATAGAATATGGCCCATATTCTGTTTCAACATTCTATTATAAACTGCCACTATAAATAACTTTTTTAATGGCTGCTTTCCAACTGCACTCAAAATAATACTGAATACCGTTGCCCATTTTTAACATACTATAATAAATATGGAACACAGAAGTGGAATATATTGGGCATATAAATTAATCTATCTTTACATATATCACATATATAGTTGTGAGCATACGAGCTTGCTTAAGCCGTTGCTCACGCTTGCGAGGGCCGCAGTTGCTGGCATGGAGCGCCGAAGGCGCTCCATGCCAGCAACTGAGACCCTCCTGGTCACCAACTGGATACTCAATCACTGTATTTACCTGAGCCCGCGGCCCCTCGCGTCGCGCTAATAAAAAACCGGAAGTGGGTGTACCAGAACTCACTGCACAAAACTTCAAGTCCCAGAATGCTCAGCAGCACAAGCAGTAGCCACTCAGCACATTAGGGGGCGAGTCTAATATATAATATAGCTGTGTATGTAAATCTGTCTCTCACTCTGCAAAAACAAATGGAAAGATAGAACTGTTTTTTTAAAGTTTATGTGTCACATTTAATGTATATATATTTAAATATTGTGGTAGGGAGGATTATCTCTGAGGACCTGGACTTTTATGTGAAATCAATATACTCTAGATGGCTTCTTATTTACATTATACAACATATATATATATATATATATATATATATATATACACATTATATATATATATATATATATATATATATATATATATATATACACATTATATATATATATATATATATATATATATATATATATACACTATATATATATATATATACACATTATATATATATATATATATATATATATATATATATACACATTATATACATATATATATATATATATATATACACATTATATTTATATAATATATTTATTTATATATACACACATTATATTATATATATATTTACACATTATATATATATATATATATATCACATCACATATATAGTTGTGAGCGTACGGGCCGTTGCTCACGCTTGCGGGCTCGCGTAGCGAGGGGCGCGGGCAAGGGCCTCAGTTGCTGGGATGGAGCGCCGAAGGCGCTCCATCCCAGCAACTGAGGCCCTTGCTCGCAGCGTACAGCCCGTTGCTCACGCTGAGGCCCTGCAGCCACCTCCTTCCCACAATACCCCGCCGCTGGAGAGAGGGAGCAGAACTCCATGCCCCATTACACCCATCAGACTACTTACATTAATTGGAGCATCTCAATTCACCTCCGCCATGTCTCCCCTGCCTGCACATTTTCTGAACAGCTTCGATGAATGTAAGTAGTCTGATGGGTCTGATCGGGCCCATGAAGGCCTGGCCTTGGGGGACATGAAGGCTTAGCCTGGGGGGACATGGCATCATGGGCTGGAGGCCATAAACGTCGCAACGAAAATAACACGGCACACACATTACGACACTCGCAAACACCATACCACACACGTTCACACACATTACAGCCTCGCAACACTCGGACGCAACTCGCGAACATTACAAAATTAAAAACACAATACATACACACAGCACATACATAAAAAACTTACCTACAGCAACAGGGAGCATCCAGGACCTCAAAAATGCAACTTACACCTTCGTTTCAATAAAAATAAAAGAGTTTGGACAATAAAAAATTTGATATGCGAGAGAAAAAATGGCCGCCGAACAAAACGAAAACGAGGCTACAGCACTCTCAACACGTAAAAAACACCACAACACACTCGCAAAACAACACCCAAAACTCGAAAAACACCACGAAGCACCGACGGCTAATCCGCAAACACCCATAACACAGATAACCCTCCATTTTACGCCAATGCGGAAGTACACCACTACGCTAACGGTTTTGTCTCGCGCACGCACACTCTTACACTGCACGCATTCATCACGCTTACACAGCAGCTACACGCCACTAATGCTGCAGCAATATGAAAACAGATTGTCAGCTCTTCAACACAATGCTTCAAAATAGGTAAAGTATATTCATTTATTCATCTACTATATATTTTAGTATTACACACCAAACAGCATTAGCTACCTTACGATTTGATTGCCGTCATTTTTTGACGGGCAATTCGCTAGTAATATAGAATAATTACAATATGGAGATAACATCAATTGCAAATTACCAAAATCTAAATAGTAATCATGGTGTTGATACTTAAAACCAGACCAACCTATTGATAGGTGATCTATTATTGTAAGAAACTCTGGTAAGAGCTGGCTATCTCTCAATACCAAGAAGGCTGTTTCATAAAGCCCCTTCTGGATTGCTGCCTTGTTGCGGTGAAAGGGCTTGTGTACCTCAATAAAACTGTGAACTAAATCATGAAAGTCACCCAAGACGGGCAGGTCATAGCAGAAAGGTCAGACAAATTATGGTCCACTGGAGAAGGAACTAGCTGAGTGATGTGTGTGTGTGTGTTTTTAATTATTAGTGGAAGGAGGGGTGGGAAAGGAAGAACAGACATAGTCCGAGCAGTTGAAGCACGCAGGACATAAGATGCAATAAGCACCAAAGGCTCTCATTGCACTACAAGCCTCCGACTTTAACGTCCGAACCACGAAAATGGAAAGACCTAAAAAAAACACAACAAATATGCCTCAAATTCACTTACACACTCACATACAGCACAGGGGGAGAGTCAGGAAGCCTGTGAGTGAGGTTGCAAGTTAATTTGAGCCATATTTGTAATTTTTTCACAATCAAAATTCACCTAAGTGAGGAAAAAAAATGGTTGCTGAAAGAACGCAACAGAACGAAAATAAGGACGGAAAAGTAGCCTGTAGGACGGAAAACTACCTTGAAGGATGGAAAAACGAGCCCTAACCAGTAACATTTAACGAAAGCCAGTAACGCTTCATACAAGCCACTAACATTTAACACAAGGTAGTAACACTTAACCCAACCCAGTAACACTTAACCCAAGGCACTAACACACTCCGAAGGTGATCATTGCAATGCAGGAAAGTTGCGGCTCGCGATGAGCGCCAAAGGCGCGCAGAGGGCCCATAGCCTTGCATTGTGTGGCAAACAGCATTACCAGGCTTACAATTTTATTCCTGTCATTTCTGACGGGCAATTTTCTAGTTATAATATTATTCTGGTTGGTAATCTATTGTAAGGCTAACTACTACATTATTCTATTTGATGTCAGATCAAGTAAACGTTTAACTTCTACTAGCTTTACAAAAGTGTTTACATTGTCATCTTAATTAAAGGTGACAAAATGTAGAAGCAAGTGTCAGAGTTGAGCGCGATTACAAGGTCTGGCCTTCATGTAAGAAGTTACCATTGTATAAGAAAAGACCCACTGCAGGTAAAAAAGTCACTTATTTGTCACATATCTACCAAACTAACAATATTAGCACCTGTGTAAGCCATGGGCATATAACCTTTTTCTTTGGGAAATTTTGAATTTTTGAAGACTCTGTTTGAGTACAAGGTGTTTTTTTATGTCACATCCGAAGAGCTGAGTGATGGGTGTGTGTGTTTGTAGTTATTAGTGGAAGGAGGGGTAGAGTATTAAGAAGTCCAGAGCTTTTGTTTGATAACTGGATAAGATTAAAATTGACACTACACCCCTTACCCTCACTGGCCCAAATGAAGTACATTGGAGCAAAGGATGCAACCATAGCTCTCTAAAAATGTAAACACCACTCTCACACAAACAACTTTCACCAATCAAAGGGCAGCCTGTGCCTACAAGAATCAATTTGTAGACTGTGCCTACAAGATCAAAGTGTAGTCTGTGCTTATAAGAATCAAAGTGCAGCCTGTGCCTATTATAAATAGCATTTTAATAGAATTTGAAATTTAATCAAGTAAAATATTTTCAATTGAAAAAGATAGAAACACCAGAAAATGTTTAATAATATAATAATATATGGTTACAATAACAATATAAACGCAATTGCACTTCAGAAAAATAAGAGCATGTATTTACTTTGGTATAAATAAAAGTTAATAATAATAATTCACAATACTCTGATGATGCACACATATGTATAGTATAGTAGAAATAATAATTTAGGTCCCTATTCTATTATATTGCAAACTACACAATGTTTAAGAGCAAAGTAAAACTAGCTATCTGTTCCATTCACCCACTGCAAAATCATTGTGAGAGAGCTACCTTGAGTGTCTGCGGCAAGCCAGTGCCGCAAATTATTTCAAAACTTCCAATTGATTTTCTTACTGCCAAAAAATTATGAGTGACTCATTCCCCAAAACCCTATTTAAATCAGACTTTATAGTGTACTAGCAAATAACGGCAGATCCAAAAATAGGAAAATCTACCAGTACTAAATAGCACTCGCAAATGGTTTTAAAACTTTTGCTGAGTGCCAGAGCACCACTTAAAGTTCTAGTACTCCAACAATTTAACCCCAGCCACGGGGAACTTATACTACCTCTGCAGCACCTAATAATTTAACCTATACAGACCCCATAGTAACCTAATTAACCCCCTATCAACAATAGGAGTCTATACAGGCCTAACTATTTAGGAGCTGCAGGGGTCCTTGAGGGATTCCTGCAGCATTGGGGTAATGTTTAGGTGCCAGGGGCAGTCAGATCGGGTTAACTTATAGGTGTAAGGGAGGTCCTTTATGTACCCTCTTGCATGGAGTTAACATTTTAGTCGTCATGTGGAAGGGGATCCCTGGAGATTCTCTCCACTGCATGTATAAATGGAGGAAATCCCCAGGGATTCTCATTAGTATAGTTTGGTTTGAACTCAGTAATTTACTGAACACAGCCTTTCTAGCAGAGTCTGAGCCTTGTAATTTACTGCAAAGTCTTGAGTTACGAGATATGGATGTGCTCAGTAAGATTACTGGTGTGGCGCTTTGAACAGACGTGTAAAGTAGTGGAAAAAAAGCTCCTGCAGTCGATTGTATGTTATAAAGCAAATTTACACTGCTGGAATAGAACAGGGCTCATACTACTCATATTTGAATCCATCGCCATGTACACTTACTGATATTGGGGAATCAAAGTGTATAATCTTTGAACAAGTGTCTTGTAAAATTTGTGACACAAAGTTCTCTAAATATTTATATATACACATAGCCAAAGTCTGTATGTAATAAGAATTCAATGCCAGACACAATCAGACTACATGTGGTTATAAGTGTAACATCTGGGGAATGTCAATAAATGGTGCATCTGAGTGTTTTTCTAAATAAAACCCTCCAACCATGAAGAATTCACATATAGCCCTGATAAATTCGCTCAACGTTGAAAATCGTAGCCCATGTAGGACGCAAGACTTGCGGCTATTACATTTTCCCTTTAAAGCAAGTAGCTCATGATCTTCGGGTTAAGGCCGAAAAAAGCCTATGGGACGTGGAACGTGGAACATCACGCCTGCAAATCCTGTGTTCTGTCAAGCCCGTAACTGCAACGTTCCAACTTTGCTATTAAATTGCAACAAATTTCCAAAGACACCATGGCGTTCAAGCTCGTAACCCGCAAATGGAGGCAAAAACAAATAGGTCCCGCAAAGGGTTTACAGACAACTTTTAAATGCGGTAAAGGACAATATAAACACACCAGTACACATTAAAATATAGGGAAAGCATGTAAAGGCATTATAATTACATGCACAATAATCCTCAAATAAAAAAATACATTTAAAAATGTTTTCTTTATAATATGTTGGAATGGTCATGCATATACCAATATGAAAAGCCAAGCTGCAACATGCACAAAGACACAATTAAAGACACACATCCTGATTAAATAGCAACCCAAAAATATACTCATGTCATATTAACCCTTCCTTACTCACAAAGGCTCTATTGTGGACCCTAAAATATAAATATAATTGCATATACATCTCGCTCATCACATCTACATTTGGGAACACAAATAGTGGCCAAATTACACCGCAATATCACATATATCAAGTACCAGGGGAACATTTTATTATTTGTCTTTCAGTCATTCAGTCATGTCTGACTCTCTGTGACCCTATGGACTGCAGTACATGCAGCTAGGTCTCTGCCTCTACTTTTCTACAGGGTTTGCATGTCAAGGATACTGGAGTGGGTTGCCAGTTCCTTTTCTAGTGAATTGTGATTTGTCTGACCTCTCTGCTATCAACTGCCCACCTACACTGGCCCTACATGGTATAGATCACAGCTTCATTCAGGCAGACAAGCCCCTTCACCATGCCAACTTAGCAATCCACATTAATGTAAATTGATGAAAAGCAGAACATAATAGGAGGTCCCCAAATGGGAATGGCTATACCTCTTGGCACATGGCCACTAGCAATGGCGAGGGAAAAGCCTCAATGTGTTTCTGCAGCCGCTCCTAATGGGTTAGAGTAGATTAGTGTGGGGTATGTTCCCCTGGTCCCCTTCAGCATTGCTAAGTGGTGGTGGTGAAGGGGCTTGTGTACTGCAATGAAGCTATGAGCTATACCATGTAGAGCCACTCTAGGTGGGCATGTCATAGCAGAGAGGTCAGACAAATCACAGTCCACTAGAGAAGGAACTGCAACCCACTCCAGTGTCACCTGTCATATTCGTTTTAGGCCCTTAGGGGAATGTTCATACTCGACAGTATCACTAATTGGACTCGGCGTATTAACCCTTTATTATTATTATATTTGACTAGGAAATTGACAGGAATAAAATCTCCCCTTCCCTGTGTCTCCTTTCCCCCCTCTCTCCCCTGTGTCTCCTTTCCCACTCTCCCTCTCCTGTACCTCCTTTCCCACTCTGCCTTTCCCCCACCTCCCTCCCCTGTTTCTCCTTTCCCCATCTACCTCCCTTGTGTCTCTCCCCCCTCTCCCTTCCTTGTGTCTCCTTCCCCTGCCTCTCCATCCCTTGTGTCTCCTTCACCCCTCCCCCTCCCCTGTGTCTCCTCCTTCCTGTCCTGTGTCTGTTCCTCCCTTTCCCTCCCTTGTGTCTCCTTCCACCCTCTCCCTCCCTTGTGTCTCCTTCCCCTCCGCTCCCTCCTGTGTCTCCTTCCCCCTCCCCTGTGTCTCTGTCCCCCTCCCCTGTGTCTCTTTTTCCCCCTTTCCATCCCCTGTGTCTCTTTTCAGCCCACTCCCTCCCATATCTCTTTCCCCCCTCTCTCCCTCCCCTGTGTCTCTTCCCCCTCTCCCTCCTCTGTCTATTCCCCGCTCTTCCCCCTTCTCTTTTCCCCCTTCCCCCTTATCCTCCTACTCCTCTTCCCCCGTTCCCCCTTATCTTCCTCCTCCCTTACCTCTTATCCTCCCCCCTCCTTCCCATCCTCCTCCATTTCCCCCTTTCCAATGACCTGCGTATCACCTTTCCCCTCTCTTACTGTGATCCAATGTGCTCCTGGTGCTCTGTCCCCTGCAGCGCGTCTTCTGGCTGTGTTCAACCAGCATATGCTAATGACCTGATGCGCATGTGACGCAACCGCGTGATCACCATCGCAAACGTCACCAACACTGACAACTATATATGTGATATTTACCATTACAGTGCCTTGCAAAAGTATTCACCACCCTTGGCTTTTTACCTATTTTGTTACATTACAGCCTTAAGTTCAATGTTTTGTTAATCTGAAATTTATGTGATGGATCAGAACACAATAATCTAAGTTGGTGAAGTGAAATGAGAAAAATATATACATAAAACTATTTTTTAGAAATAGAAAACAGAAAATTGGCATGTGCGTATATATTCACCCCCTTTGTTATGAAGCCCATAAAAAGCTCTGTTGCAACCAATTACCTTCACAAGTCACATAATTAGTGAAATGATGTCCATCTGTGTGCAATATAAGTGTAACATGATCTGTCATTGCATATACAAACCGTTTTTGAAAGGCCCCAGAGGCTGCAACACCTAAGCAAGAGGCACCACTAACCAAACACTGCCATGAAGACCAAGGAAGTCTCCAAACAAGTAAGAGACAATGTTGTTGAGAAGTACTAGTCAGGGTTAGGTTATTAAAAAATATCCAAATCTTTGATGATCCCCAGGAGCGCCATCAAATCTATCAGGAGCACTATCAAATCTGGTCAGAGTTGAGGGAAAGATGGATGTTGCTAAATAGAGGGATATTCTTGAGCAAAACCTGTTCCACCTTCTGCGGGATTTGAGGCAATGGAATGGCCTATTCAAAGCCCAAAACAATAGAAAATCTGTGGTCAGACTTAAAGATTGCTGTTGACAAGCGCAAACCATCCAACTTGAAGGAGCTGGAGCAGTATTGCAAGGAGGAATGGGCAAAAATCCCAGTGGTAAGATGTGGCAAGCTCATAGAGACTTATCCAAAGCGACTTGGAGCTGTGATTGCCGCAAAAGGTGGCTCTACAAAGTATTGACTTTAGGGGGGTGAATAGTTATGCACATTGACTTTTTCTGTTAGTTTGTCCTAGGTTGTGGGAATGTTCTGTAAATTAAATGATGCAAATACTCAAACAATTCATGTTAATTCCAGGTTGTGAGGCAACAAAGCACAAAAAATGCCAAGGGGCGTGAATACTTTTGCAAAGTACTGTATATGATATCTAATGCTATTATGACTATTTTAATGTAATAATATATATTATTATAATGTAATGTATAATAATAAACTTTGTATATGTATTGATCTATTGCATGTTAACTAGAGCTCATTAGTTTACATATGTAGGAATGTGACACTAACGTGATGCATGTGGATGTCCCATAACCCCAACCATTGAAAACACACTGACATGGTTAGAATGGTATAACAAAGCTTTATTTCATACACAGAGCACAATCAGAAATGGTCAAGACTGCACATTAATGTCATGCATGTAGTGTGGGCAGATCTCGAGAAAGCAAGAGGCTTGCAGGAAAAATGGGGTACCTAAAGGGGGTAATGTCATAGTCTAGAATACCACATACAGTGTGGTAAAGAAAAACAAAATCTGAGAAAAAGCGGTTAACTAAAAAAGCGGAGGAGGGTAAAAAAAAACTAATCAACATGCTTGTACAGTACAGTGCTCAATACTGTAACTGTAACAATATACCAACTCACCTGATTCCCATCTGCAAGCATTACTATTAGCTAGGTCTCTAATTAGAAATATGGGAAAATAGCCATTAATATGGAGAGGACATAAAGGTCAGCAGCCAGATTCACTGTTACTTACATCAGACCCAAGGATCTGTTCTCAGACTGATATTGAGGTCAGGATCACATGCTTCACTAGAGCATATCTTAATGCTGGCTGTCCTTAACATGCCATTGTGAGACTCTGCAAGTCCACCGCCATAGCGGGATTAGTCTACATTTAAGCTAACAACAATCATAACTGAGATATCTGGCTATATGATAGCTTTAAGATTGTGGGAGCTAACTGTTAAGGGGGGCTGTCATTGAACGAATCTGAGAGGCACTGGGAAAACCTTACACCTCATACATTTCCTCCACAATGCTTGCAGATGCCGAAGATGCCTTCATGGACCTGAATTGTACCAAAAACAAAAAAAAGAGAAAAAAAAACTAAACATACAAACTAAGGCCTTAAAAATCATAGGGACTACAGGTGGCGGTGGTGGAGGCATGGTGGGAAGAGAGGAGGGGCCAGACTGCGGGTGGCTGTGGGATGCCTCCGGGGTAGTGCAGGCAGGCCTGGGGACAAGTCTGACCCTTAGCAGCCCGGCCAGGTATGACGTCATCAGGTGGTGCCTCCTCTCCTCCCTATTGTGCTTTGCCAGGCTGCGCATGAGCTCCCCATGATTGGCGGAGATGCTGGCCTGGATCCCCTGTGACCTAACTATATATGTCTCTATGTGGGTTCTTTAAATTATGTGTATTGCAAATATGTGTAATATGTAAATATGTGTAAGCAAGTATTAAGTGTAAACTTGTATGAAATAGAATTTATAAATGAAGAAAATCGCAAACTACCTCTCTCAAAACTCTCTCTCAGACTCTTAAAACCCACCAGTTTTGGGACCTGCGTGCTAATTCGAAAGAAAATACAACACTTCTGGCTTGACTTAAAAAATACTCTATGCCGCCTCCTAGTTTCCATTGTTCTGCATGAACTTAATTTCTTTTTGTATCACTTGCTGTTTCAAGGATCTAATATTTTCCTGCAGTTCAGTCATTTCTGTTACCTTTATCTTTATGTCCCAAATATATTTCTACTCTTGCTATGCACATTTTCATTTCTTTTCTAATTTTTTTTTATCCATTTGAGACATATTAGGTAATATGTAACCACATGATTTGATGCAAGCATTGAAATATTTAACTTTTTTTATTATAGGATTAATTGCTTTTAATGTATATATCATTGTGTGTGATACTGGGTTTATTACAAGTGACGAAGGGGGGTTGTGCTCCAGAAGCATTATGCTATTCACTAGTTGCTTGCACAATTTTTTTTGGGTGTCATTCAGTCGTTTCTGACTCTCCGTGACCTCATGGACTGTAACACACCAGTACATCTTTATGTCCATGGTCATGCTGATTCACTTGGTTTTTATGGCAGAGATACTGGAGTGGGTTACCAGTTCCTTCTCCAGTGGACCTCAGCATACAGCTCCTGGTGTTCCTAGGTTGTCTCCCATCCAAGTACTGACCAGGCCCAATCCTGCTTGGCTTCAGAGTGGTGTGACCTGTTGGTTCCCTGACTGGCATTGAACCCAGGTCGCAGTGGTGAAAGCACCAAGTCCTAACCACTGGACCACCATGTAACCCCTGCTTGCTCAATAAACATGAGTAAAATGTTAAAGCACTGGTGCTGTAATTTTCATTTAGCTGTGGTCTTCTGTGAATTGTTCTGTGGATATATCTTAGCATACAAGTGGGGTGAGAAGACGTGACATATGCATTGTAATATATGAATTGCTTATAGACTGGATAAACTAGGTGGTGCTGAGGACTAACTGGTTTGTATATTTCAACCAATGAGCCAACAAATCCCCATTCCTCCTACTCTCTACCTTATGCCAGTGTTGATAATAATAATAAGTCTTTTGGAAGTGTAAAAGAACAATCATGGAATTTCAGGCACAAGCAGAGTCTTCTAAAAGATCTAAGTGCTAATGTAAGTTTGTTACATACAGCACATTACAAATTTGTGATATTTTTTGCACAAATTAAAGTGGTAATTTCTTCATTTCACTGTAGTAAATTCTGTTGATAAGGACACGATCCTATAATATTGATGTTTTTCTACCCATTGGCATGATAGGAATAAGACTGTCCTCCTTCATGCTGTTTAGAACGTCTTGAAATGGAAAGGTTCTCTTATACACAAGTTGCTCTTATATGAAATCGGTTTTCGTATAGAAGTTAAAATTAATGTTTACACTTTTTAGCACTTGCCTTATATTGCTACAAGACCTCAGTTTGTTATAAAATGTAGAGTGCTGGAGAACGAAAACATGAACGAAACTGTCATAGCTTACAACTTAGATGTTCTTTGATTGGCTCTTGAACTCTTGACCGAATTGTCTCACAGAGCTAAGTTGCAGTGATAATAATCAATTTCTAAAATGGCAGCTTCTGTTCTCCACAAAAAGAGGAGTAATTGGCAAACTAGGCAAGTTTCATAGTTTTTACTCAGTTCATATAATCTAGAACTGCTCTTTAATGTAAAAGAAACATAATCTCTGGTTGTCTTCTCTTGTCATTTAAAGTAAAGATATAATAAATCTATTTGCTAAGTTTTAAAAATCAGTATTTATACCATTTACCTATTGCAAAAAAAGTACTAGCTTAATAATAAAAATAAAAGAGTATAGTTTCTGTGACCCAGGAGCTGCGGTCTAGATGGGAGGCAAGGGCATAGTTTACCTTATCACCACACTGGTCTACCACCTAGGCCATGCTAGGGTATATATATGTAGTGCCTGCATTTTTATTAAGGATCCCTTTAAAGTATTTTACCCGACTCACCAGATAAAGAAGATGCCATTCAATACTCTACTTTCAACAGCTAGCTAATTTTTATATTCATACCTATATCCAAGGGGTGGGCTATGCAGAGATTTAAGAGAATACTACTATAAATATATCAAAGGATTTTTTAGGGGCACAACCCCGCATACCACCTGGGCGACCCATCCCGACCTGACAGGAAGGCTCAGTAAATAATAATTCTATACAAAATTTAAGGGACTGTCAGAAATGGAGGTACAGATGAGGTACACACCAGAGCAAAGGCCAGAACTGGCCCAGAAGGAATACGTGGTAACTATAAAGAATTCACAAGTCATTAATCTCTCTACACGTACTCTGTCTGATCCATAAATTGCACTACTAGAGGTTTATCCTTCTCACCCTCCTTACACTTTGACTTTTTTGACTTTACCAAGGATGTAAAGCTATTTGCCAGGAAACTGGTCTTGAAAAAGTACTTTAGTAAGAATGCTATTACCAGCACTAGTCTGACCAGTTTGGTAACTACAAGTGCACAAGTAAATATGACTGAAGATGGTATTAGGAGTGGTATTAATGAGAGATGTGACTCCCAATCCTGCGATCCAGATTCTAACTTTGAAGGTGATAATAAAACAACATGGTTTGATGGTATCAAAGTTCAATCTCAATTTAATCCTCCCCTGTTTACTTGCCCAGCAGTAGATGTTTATGTAAAATAAGTAATCTGAGAATTGGAGCAATTAAAGCATCTTGACATGTCTAATATCACTAAAGAAGAAGGGCAGGTCCTCAAGGAGATAGCAGGTTGGCATGATATCCTGGTCAAACCCTCTGATGAGGGGGGTGATGTTATTATCTGGACAACTGAAAAACAGTTAAATAATACTGACTGCTATAGACGCCTTTTGGGTGACCCCACTAGTGACTTTCTGAGAACATATAATTCTTTTTTACATCAAGCTGATTTTTTAACGGGTTGATAAACCGAGAATAGCCACTTTCTACATGATGCCTAAAGTTCATAAAAACTTGACAAAACCACCAAGTAGACCCATTTTCTTAGGCAATGGAAGGATATGTGAACGGGCAAGCCTATACCTGGATAAAAGATTTTAATCATTTGTAACAGGACTACCATCATATGTTAGGGACACAATGGATGTCCTTAGTAGGCATACATATTAGTCCCAGTACACTCCTATTCATTATACACTTCAATCAGTCATGAGAAGGGGTCAGGCTATTTTCTACAGATGGAGTCTATGCAAAACTTTGAAAAGAATGCTTTTGTGATCCAATTACTTAAGATTGTCCTTCAACATAATTATTTCACCTTTAAAGGGAAATTATTTTTAAAGGAGTGAGATACAGTGATGGGGTCTGTATGTGCCACCACATATGCAAATATGTATATGGGGTGGTGGGAGAAAGAGAAGGTCTTCATTGACATAAATTCTGAGTACACAGACACAATTGTTCTGTGGCTCCGATATATAGATGGCCTTCTGATACTATGGGATGGTAACAAGGAACAGTTTGAGGAATTCATTCAAATCCTCAATACCAATTATTTAAATCTTAGACTTACCTGTGAGATGGATTACCATTTCAACATTTTCCTTGATATTACGATCAGAAAGGGAGAGAACAGTGACATTCAAACTGATCTTTTCCGCAAACCCACAGCAACTAATAGCATGCTGCATTATTCCAGTTCTCATCATCCAGCAACTAAAAGAGCAATCCCGGTTGGGGACTTATTGAGAGTACGAAGCAATTGCTCTGATGATCTAACTTTTAGACATTGTGCTGCAGTGCTTAGACAAAGATTAAGCAGCATCGGGCTCTGCATATAGACAGGGAACATCTTCTGTCTCCAAACACCAACCAAGATGTGGTGGTTAGGTTTGTGGGGACTTTTAATCAACAGTGGTGACAGATAGTTCAAATTCTCAACAAGTACGCACACATTCTCCCATCAGATCTTGTTATAGGGTCGTGTTTAGGAGAACGTATCCAGATGAGCTGGAGGAGCTCCCGCACAATTAAAGATATGCCTATGAGAAGTCACTTCCCAAGGAAGTTTAAAAAGAACACTCTACCAGTAGGGACATTTAAGTGTAGACACTACAAGTTCTGTAAGCACATGGTTAAAGCTGAATCTATAATTGATAGAGTTGGCAAGATTCATAAGGTGCAAGGCTTTTACAACTGCGGTACCAGTGGAGTTATCTACTGTTTGGAGTGTAATTTAGGGTACATTGGAATGACGAGCCGAGAAATAAGATGGAGGTTGGGTGAACACATTGGCAATGTTAGGAATGCTAGGAAAGATATGAAAAAAGGTAAAACCCTAACCACTGAAGCCCGTCATTTCCTATCACACTATGATTGTAAGCCTGAAATTAAGTGTTGGATCTTGCAGAAACTGAGTTTGGGTATTAGTGTAGGGGACAGGGAACGTGAATTGCTAAAGGCTGAAAGTAGATGGATAGTGTTATTAGATACTATCATTCCCTCAGGCCTTAATGAGAACATAAACTACACAGTGTTCTTGTAGAATTAATTTGTTCTTAACATGTGTTCTATAGTGAGTCCCCTTCATTACCTATGCAGATAAACCATCCTCCTTTATCATCTTTAGACTCCCAAAGGCATTATCAAATTAGTAAGAATAACTAATAATACTGACCCTGAGAACTGTGTCCGATAACCACACAGTGCCTTGCAAAAAGTATTCACCCCCTTAGCATTTTTCGTGTTTTGTTGTCTCAAAACCTGGAATTAACATGGATTGTTTGAGGATTTGCTTCATTTAATTTATAGAACATGACCACAACTTTGAAGATGTTTTTTTTTTGTTGTGAAGCAAACAACAAACAGGACAAAATAACAGGAAAAGTCAATGTGCATAACTATCTAAAGTCAGTACTTTGTAGAGCCACCTTTTGCTGCAATCACAGCTCCAAGTCGCTTTGGATAAGTCTCCATGAGCTTGCCTCAACTTACCACTGGGATTTTTGCCCATTCCTCCTTGCAAAACTGCTCCAGCTCCTTCAAGCTGGATGGTTTGTGCTTGTGAACAGCAATCTTTAAGACTGACCACAGATTTTCTATTGGATTGACTAGGCCATTCCAACACATTTACATGTTTCTCCTTAAACCACTCAAGTGTTGCTTTAGCAGTGTTTTGGGGGTCATTGTCTTGCTGGAAGGTGAACCTCCGTCCTTGCCTCAAATCACACTTAGAGTGGTACAGGTTTTGCTCAAGAATGTCACTGTATTTAGCACCATCCATCTTTCCCTTTTTGCTCCAGACAAAGAGTTTTCTTTGATGGCCGAAAAATTCAATGTTAGTCTAATCAGACTAAAACACCTTCCTCCATACATTTTGGGAGTCTCCCACATGCCTTTTCGCAAACTCAAAACGTGCCATTTTGTTTTTTGCTGAAAGTATTGGCTTTCTTCTGGCCACTCTGCCATAAAGCCCAACTCTATGAAGCTTATGATAATAAAATACAGAGTAGGGCTTAGATGCTTGCTGACAAGGTATAGAGAGGATTGGTGGACCCTTGAACTGACAAATCAGCAAGTAGGAAATATCTTGAAATATTCTCTTATTTGCTCTGACACAGTCAGCATATTTAAAAAAAGCTAATACATCATTATAGTGTTGATCACTCTATTGAAATTGTATGTATAGGAGACACAGTGCCCCACTTTGACTCACTTGTAACTGTCCCTGGATACACCAATTTTGTGTATATATCATATGCAGCTACATATAGGTGTTTTTTAAGACTCATATCGAGGGTCTTTGTTCCCCCCTGCTCTCTATAGCATTACCTTTAAGGACAATAATTCGGTGCTCCATTATAGCCAAGTTGTATATATATTTCTTAATCAATGTATTTTACGTATGTGTGATAATTTTTTGGGGCCAAATCAAGAGCCAGTGTTTTTTATTAAATAATATTAAAAGTTAAGTCTTAAAGCTTTTTTCTATGTTCGAAATAGCCCCATGATAAGGAACATATTATGGTATACCATTGGCGGCATATTAGCTAGTTCCTAATCGTGTTCTTTTTTGTCTCTGATATTAATCATTTCTAGTGACACTACTAGCCTATCTCTGAGGCACATATACTGTACATTATAGTTATGTATTTAAGTATATGCTAAATTAAACATGGCTTACCCTCTGGGATTCAAGGGTTAATATGTGAGTGAATTCCAATGCCTCATGCCCCACCCTCACCTATACGCTCTCTTCCTGTGTAGAGATTTAAGAGCCCTCCGCATCATCTTTGGATTTATTTCTTGCTGAACCAGACAAGGGGATGTGTATTTGTAATTCACATCTACTTTCCCATTGGACATGTTCTGGTACCCAGGTTTTTGCAAGCGTGGACTATAGCCATTAGGGATGTGGACATTACTTATCAAGAACTCTTGTTAAAAAAAACTGTCAGTGTACCAATATATTAGTGTGAAACCTATTAGTACAGCTTGCAGGTCTTTTTAACAGGTTAATGAATCTGCCTCCAATTAAAATATTTACCTTGTGTAATGTGGTAAGAAAAAAAGCCTTTTAACTATAGTCCACTAAATTGATTTTCCTTTAATGGGTATAATGTAAGGTAGTGGAGTCCTGGGAAAGCATTTGTGTTTCCCTTTAAAACAACAAATGTCATAAATAGGATTCTAGTTAATAAGTTTTAGATAAATGTAAATTATAGAAGAATGACTATGTACAAACCACATAGATAAAATTAATTGGAAAGCAGATAACAATTAACGAAAAGGATAAATAATGTAGTATAGTTTGTTATAGATAAAATATTCTAAGTGACTCAGCAACTAAGCCTTGTAAATTATTCACCAGAGTTAGATGAACATTCTCATTTACTGCATAGATAGAAAAGGAGAATATTCTTAGAATAATATCTCCAAATGAATATGTGTGAGATGACAAGTACTGAGAAGATCAGGCGAAATTATTCATTTATAATGAAGCATAATATTATCTATGATTGCGTAAAATGTAATCAGATGAAGGAAAGACCAGTGAGTAACTCCTTATGGACCAAAACATGCTATGCTTGTTGGCATATAAAGATCTGACACATGCAATGTAGTCTTTAGGGTATAATTACAAAAAACTAATTAGATACACAAAGGACAGTTACCCCCACCCAAATCATCAGCTAGCTCCCGACACGTTCATACATTCTATTGTATGTTCTATTTTTTTCAATCGTATAAAGAGGAAGACCTAGATATACATTTCTCTTATATGAAAGAGTGCACAAAGAGAAGTTTAAAGTATGTAACACTAATGGAATGTGGCTATTTGTTGCTCAAAGTCTGATTTTTTCCCCCGGTGTTTTTCACAAGTAATGAAGCAAACAGGCACTAAGTTTAATTCACAGCTGTCATTTTAAAAGACCTCTATTGGCCGATAAGTGGTCTTTGTTTATTATTGTTGTGCTGTTTGAAAGTTATTCCTAGTCCAATTGTGTTGCTGGTTAGCCACCCCAAATTTGGGAATGTTTAAATAACTATATGTTGATTTTTATTAAGACCCATTTGATCTAGAGCTAGAGGTTTCTGATTGCTGCTCACTGGAGGTAGTGTGTCAGAAGAAATTAATATACTAAGATTGAAGAAATACCAGATTATATCTTTCACAATCTTCAGACCAATATTTCTCAGTATAAAGTATACACTGAGGCTAAAGTGAACTCTTTACTCCTTTAGTATATGATCACCACTGTATATAGTTGCAAGTAATGTATCTATTAAAGATATGTGTGTGGGGGCTGGGCTTCAAATGTTTCCTAATAAACAGCTACTGATTACTAGACAAATATGAATTATATTGAAAAGTTGAATGTACTTACATATTTATGTGCTAGATACTGATATGCGGTTGTGCACATCCCTAGGAAGCTTACATAAAGTGTACCCTGCAGGGTACAGTGCGTGACCTCTAAAGGAAACGATGGTTGCTGGGGTCACAGCTGAAGTTGCCCACAAGGAGACAGGCAGAGAGAAAAAATAACAGACTGAAAGACAGCAACTGCCAGATTGTGATACAAGTGTTTCAGTCTTCACTTCCTCCCAATTGGCCAAAACGAATTCTCAAATTTTATAACAATTCAGCCTTGGTTTGGAGGGTGTAAACCCTAAGTTTCAATTGACAGAAATTAAAAGATATTTTGCTAACTTCATAATAATTGTTTAAATGCTTATTTTGGTATTGTTTTTATTGCAAAAAAATGTTTTAATACACTACTAATTCTCCTCTATCAGATGCACTCATAATCCAGCTCACTTACATATCCCTTAAAGGGTAAAACAATGTATCCAGAATCAAACAGGGTGTAAAGAAATGGGTGCCATTAGGTTCTTAACATATGTATGGGTTGGGAGTGTTTGATCACAGGCTTTTAGCATAAAGGAGTGTGTTTATGTTTTGTAAAGTAGGCACTATTGTTATTGAATTTTCTTAAAGAGAAACTGCCACCCCAACAACAAGCTGGCTTTATTATTAAAAACTGGCATTGTATTAGCTGTTTTCTCTGCAGTAAATAATGTATACAATATTCTGGATTGAATGTGTAGCATATTTACATTAATGTAAGGCTCTGTATCCAAATGTGTGGCTCAGAGTTCTCAATAAGGATAGAGGAGGGTATATAACTGCATGATAACCTTAGGGGGCATTGTTTTTTTGCCACCACAGAGACAGACAAGGAGACAATAATCCTACTTTTCACATCAAAACAGTTTAGTATTTCAGAGCTGCTCATTTGCATAAAAATAGAACACAAACATGCAAATTATCTTACGAATGATTCACCTTAGAAGTAGATGGCTAGTACAATACATAGTAAGTTTGTCTTGCCCTTCAAAAACAATTAGTGATACATTGTGGTTAGATTCCTCTACCAAGAGGTTTCGTGATTAGTAATGGACTTTTGAATGGGAATTTATTTAAGTGAACTTTAGGTTAAAATGTTGTATGTTTTTAAGTTTAGCTACCTTCAGCTAACTGAGCCATTATTTAACTATTGCATGTTTTACTAGCAGCAATGCAATCAAGCCCGTAGTTGAATACACTGATTGAAGCACCAGTAACTATACTAACCATTGCACAGTTCCCTTTTTAATGCGATCCCTTCTATCACCTTGGAATAGCTAAAGTTTTGTACATGCCCCTAAACATGGTTCACAACAATTCTGGCTGTCACATTTTCTTAGAATATAGAGCACACACTATTTTCCAGATACTTCACTTTGGTCTTGACATGCCGCAGATTAGCTTCTTTCATTCATTGTCTACATGTCTAGTGTCTTTGTTCTGGATTGTGCACAGTTGTTCTAATCTCATTAGAAGATTTTTGTATCTGTCTTATTTATGAGCTATAAATGCCCAACTTTCAGTACCTTTTATTTGAAAGCATCAAAGTTTTTCTCTCTCTTTTGATTACAGCTCAGCAGATTTCTCGTTCATTCTCCTCTTATTATCTATTGCTTATCCGCTCATTTGTGAAGATTGCAGACTGATTTAAAATCTGATGTGCTAAACTCTGCAGTTAGAATTTGGTTTTAATTAAACGACCACTGAAGTACCATATTTATAACATGCTCTTTTTAAGTACTACACTTGATAATGGGCAATATTTTTATGAAAATATACGTAAATGCAAACATTTTTGCTTCTGTTTATCTGCTTATAGTCGGAAAGGGACCTTGTAAGCATAAAAGCTTTTACCTACTTCAAGAACTACTGAAGTTGAAGAACAATGCACTTGTATGTCAAGTCTATAACAAACTAACATTAGAAGCCGTGTAATCCATGGACATACATATATTTCTTGGGAAAATCTGAATTTTTAAATACTTTGTTTAAGAGTGCAAGAATCCATTTTTGTGTTTGTTACATAATATCCTGAGATTTCTGTCCTTGGGGGTGTGTTGTTTAACTATCAGTTGAGGAAGGGGCAGGGAAGGAGGTAACAGGAACATGTCTGGACGCTTTGTTAGATTAAATAAGACTGAAATTGACAACACAACACTTCCTCCTCACAAAAAACATGCTGGTTACATCAATAGATGGAACTACAACTCTCCAGAAATGAAAACACCCCCTCCCACTTAACATGGATTTCTCCAGGATCCAGCAGAGGCATTAAAATGTGTTGTTGTTAGTAAAACTAATTAATTAATATTTCCTTGTTTTGCTATTAGTCAGACCCAAGGTTTTCAGGCAAATAGATTTTTGTCATTATACAGTGGTCCTTTCAACCGAAATGTGGCAATCCTTCATGCTAATCATTTCAACATGCTTATGGAAATCTCATTATTTTACTAGATCCCTCCCTAGTGGAAAACTAGCTCAATAAAGCAGTTCAGACAAGGCAATGGCTTCCCATAATAAAGCATAATTGCATATACTAATTAGTGAAATAAAGAGTACTTAGAGCCCTATGTAAATCAGGTGCTCTAAGTTAAGAGAATGCAGTAAAAAGTCTGTGGGAGCTTTTTTCCCCCTAAATTCTACACTAAAGTAAATATTTGACTCCCCCAGATTACAGCAGTCAGTTCAGATCCGTAATTCTTGTTCTTTTTCTGCAACAGATATCTGTGCAGGGAGCAGCCAAACCAAGGGTTACGGATAAGACAGCCCTAGGAGCCAATAGGAAGTGCAGGAACAACTGCCCGTAACTGGCTACAGCAAGGGAACAGATATATATATATATATATATATATATATATATATATATATATATATATATATACAGTATATATATAAAAAAGCAATTATTTCTTATTTATTAATATATTTTGAAAATAAGATGTGACATTTGTCTTTATAGGTTCAATAAATAAAAATGTGTTTACTTTGTGTTATATATTTATAGACAATGCATTAGAGTGTTTTTTCCTAGGCAATGTGGTTTTGTGACGTGTACTGGGTTGTTTGTTACCATGGATTTTGTATCATAAAACGAGCTTAAGCCCAACATGTCATATTTTTTAATTACACATATGTTGATACCGGTTTGTTAAGTGTCATATAATGTTGAAATGTCATCATTTTGTAGTGCTTTTTGTGCTATACTTTCACTTTAAACGCTTCTGAGGGGCTCAGAGTGGTGTTTAGTCCACGTAAATCTTTCTTCCGCTTTTTCAGTTACGGCACTGCCCTGATTTGCGAATGATCCGTAAAATCTTTTTAGTATAGTATTTGGGTTTCAAAGTATCAGGGAGTAACTCGTAATTTATTTTCAGTGCAAAACTCAATGGAGATTTTTGCCTTGATTTTTTTCAGGGATTAGCATTGTGCCATTGTTACATATAGTTCTTCAACAGTTAATTGTATAAGTATGGAACTACTGTGGTTTAGGCATTCTAACTTTTTGAAGTAACTATTCATATGTTTTTGATTTAAGATACACTAATATTTCATAGTTAAATCAAGACTGTAAGTGTTGGTCCAGCAGGTGCAAAACACCAGGCCCACATCAGGACCAGGCCCTTTGAGCAAGCAGTGGCCTGTAGTAAATGGGCAGATAGTTATTTTTTATAAAAAGGTGATCTAACACCTACATATATATTGTTTGCTTTGTAGTAACGCCTATATGCACCTCCCCGTTCTTGATTGCTACTTTGTCGTGGTGATGGGGCCCTGTGTACTTCAATGAAGCTGATAGCTATACTATGTAAGAGTCACCCAAGATGGGCAGATCATAGCAGAGAGGTCAGATAAATCACTGTCCCTTGAAGAAGGAACTGATAACCCACTCCAGTATCTTTGCCAAGGAAACCATATAGATAATCAAACCAGAAACACAGACAAATATGCCTGGCTTTCTGCAGTTCATATGGTCACCGAGAGTCTTACACGTCTGAAGGACTGAACAACAATATGCACCTAGCTTGCATAGAAAAGTTACATGGAGGGCATTGCAGCAACTGTACTTTTGACTGAGAGATCATTAAATTGTGCAATGCCATTAGTACAATATGCTAAAGAATTCAAACTGGAGATTTCAAAACGTCAAAAATTTGTTTTATTTGTAAGAGCCTGAAGGATTACAATTAATGCCTTTGATTGGTTGTTTTTATTTGAATTTATTTTAAGATTAGACATTTGTGTCAGGTATCCAATCCCTAAAGAAGTCCACATGGAATACAAATCATGTAGAGTAATGTCACTTAATGTATTGTATTTTAAGTAATGTGTAATGCTGTGTCAATACTTCTGGATCACTAAATGTCAATTTTTGTATATCCCCAATGCAGTATCTCAAGATACTAGAAACCGTCAGAGGCCCTTATAAGTATGTTCTTACTAATATTCTTGCAATTTTATGTTCATTGTGAATGTCCAATTGTCTTTGCTCATACCCACCAGACTTATTTACATTATACAAAGTTTGGTTGTATACGTTTAGATATTTTTTCTTCAAAGTTTCTTCATTAGGAATATACAACAAGATAAATCTAACATGCAGTTGTAATTAAATTGAAATATATTATAGAATACATTATATATTTTGCCTTAAAATATATTACATTTGTGGCAAGTTTTATTTTTTGTTTGTTTGGTAAATGTATGAATATCCTTCATTTTTATACTTTTTATACTATAATTACATCTCTGTTTTAAGTTTTAAATGTTATTATTTTTTTATATTATATACCTCAATTACTTTAATTAACCCAATACATGATTACACTTATATATTATTAATATTTTTTGTTTATATATATATAAGTAATAATAATGTGTGTACCCTGGTGGTTAGGATTCTGTGCTATCATCTGGGTTCAATTCCAGTCAGGGATTCAAGAGGTCATACTACCCTGAAGCCAAACAGGGTTGGGCCTGGTCAGTACTTGGATTGGAGACCACCTAGGAATACCAGGAGCTTTATGCTGTGGCCCACTGGAGAAAGATCTGGCAACTCACACCAGTACCTCTGCCTTGAAAACCAAGTGGATCAGCCTGATCATGGACATAAAAGATGTTCCTGGTGTGTTACGGCCCATGAAGTCACAAAGAGTCAGAAACGACTGGAGAACTCAGAAAAATGATCATGTAGCTTTTTTTTATTACCGTCCTTTTCTTCAATTGCCCTCAATCTTTCCCAGCATCAGAGTCTTCTCTAGGGGAATCCTGTCTTCTCATGATATGGCTGAAATATTTGAGCTTTAGTTCATAACCATACCTTCCAGTGAACAGTGTGGGTTGATAGGTTGGATCTTCGTGCAGTCCAAAAAGGCATCAATTCTTCAAAGCTTTCCTCCAGTATAAATTTTTATGCATATAACTCTTCATAATCTCTTTAGTTTAATACATTTTTAGTATTTTAAATAACAAATGTAATTTTCCACCTTTTTTATTTATAAACACAAGTCATATCATTATTAAATGTAATAATGTTGCACCATAAGGATAGTAGAAAGGGAGGCAGGAAAGAGTACCTGAAAGAGTACACCTTTAAATCCCAACTGGGTAACTCAGTGGTACAGCATCCAAAGTGCTTAAATGAATCAAAGGACCAAGCAGATAAAATAAAATATAACCTTTATTGAATCTCAATAAAATTAACAGTAGTTAAAATACGAACGATTACGATAAAACATAAACAAAAAGCTGTCCCACACTGTATAATATTCATCAACAAGTAAATCTAATGAGTACAATCTGATACAGTAGGATGACTTAGATCAAAGATCTGCCTGAGAGGATGTAAGTGACTCTCCTTATTGGTAAGATGCCTTAAATTGCCACAATGTTATGCCATTGTTTGATAGAGGGATTCTAAGCCTTCAGTGAATTACTATAATATACAGTCAGTGAGTATTATATCTAGGAGACAACGTTGATGACATCACACATCGTCCCCTAGATTGGGATATATGCTGCATGTCTGCAGGAAGAGATAGTGTATCGATAAACGGCACTACACCAATGGAAACGTCACAACACCGATCCCACGCATGAGATAAAGGTAAGCGATTTCATCAGAGGGATTAGTCCTACTTATCAGAGAGTAGGGATTCCTCCCCTAGGAGGAATTCCTACTCACTGCTCGTCTGGATTCCCCATTATCATTACTCATATATGTCAATTTATTAATAAAGGAGGTATTTTATCTCTATCTGGATACCACCCCCCCCCCCTTTCCCCATTTGCACCATAAGGATTGTACCACATGTGTCTTATTTATTCCTTACATACAGATTGTCACAACCATAGTCCATCCTGCTACTGCTGGATCCTGCACAGTGATCCTACTGCTGCCACCAGCTTGTCATAACCCATAACTCAGCTCTAGAATTCTCCTACAGGATTCCTCCCTTTGACCATGGTGTGGATAAGCTTCTTGGTGACTAGTTTCTATTCCAAGATATCAGGATGCAGAATAGAAATCAAGGGGTTAAAAATAACAAACAAAGGTTATAACCTCTAAAGAAGAAAGAACACATTGCTTATATTCCCTAGAAGAGTGTTGGTGGGAAGAGAAGTCGGCTAGGAGAGTTGAGGTAGCTCTGGGGTGTATTTTACTTTTGGGGACTGACCAAGCCTTTCATAACATTTATAACAAATCCGACTCCCTATTAGATTGTATGGGGGTCATGAACAATGGCAGAGGTCATGTATCTACCAATTAGTGGTTAACAGCGAGACAAAGGATCAAAGGGGTATCACTTGAAAAACACCTGACACCACTTGACCTTTGTCTATTTAAACAAAGTGTTTCAATTGCTGTCTGACAGCTTAGTTAACTATATTAGATGACTTAGTCAGATCCTTGGACCTCACATAGAAGTCTATGGAGCCAGATCTACTGCATAATAACAATTTCAAATCCACCCAGGAACCTAAGCCTGGCCCTAGTTACTGGAAGTGGCTACTGGTTGCCCTTAAAGTGATACTACCCTCAAAATATTTTTTGGGCGCTCTACAAAGTATACACCTTAAAACATGATACACAGACAATAACTGTAAAAAAATGATAAAACTGACCCAGAGCACTTTGGGCTTATGTAACCTGGTGGAAATACTTTGTGGGATTCAGGGCATATAACCAATGGCTTGGGGAAACATTCAAAAATATAAATGGTTAACAATCACATTTTGGATCTATACCTCAAACCAAGTCATATAGACCTTTATTGGAAATATCTTAATGGCCATTATAAATGCCTTAGGCCATCTGGTCCACGTGGTTAGAGAATGTGAAGGTCCAGTCGACAAGTCCAAAAGTTCTGGGGGGTTGTGACATCCTCTTCTAGCTGGGGTCCATCGGCTGCTTGGATGGGCCCGATTGCATGATACTCATGATTGGTTTCCGCTGATTGGGTGTCATACCATCTTTCTCCTGGGTACACTGCGATGCTCCTTCTCTCCCTGAGAGCCACTTGCGGTGTTGCGGTGTTGGCTGCTCCCCTTCCCTTGTCGCCTCATGCTCATGCTGTTCTGTGGGATCAGTCGACCCATCTGGTCTGATTTCTGGATAAGGCGCGGCAAGGCTCCGTCTAGCGTCATCAGCTGATCCACTCCAGCTGCGTACACTGAATGTTTGCTGGTCGTAATCAGCTTTCCCTTGGATTTCGATCCCTGCCTCATCCCCTGGCAATCTGGCTGATTTGGCTTCCTACAGAGTCTCTCTACTGGAGAGCTCGGCCTCTACTGTGGCTGCGACTTTCTCGTAGCTGTGTAGCTAGATGCTTTGTCCTTGTCTCCTGCTCACAGATCTGGCTTGTAGTCTGGCATCAGGCTCCCACTGCTAGATCCTATCTTTGGCAGGTCATCAGGGTAGATTCAGGCTTGTCTTGAGTTGGAACACATATTGCAGGCCTCTTCGCTAGATATGCCTGCTCTGCTGGTGCTTACTTGTCTATAGCTATCTCCCTTGGGCTGGCCTAGTTGGCTACTCTGTCGTTGATCGGCCTGGGTTCCCAGTGTCAGGGTCTTAAGGCATATGCCCTCCCTGATTGCTGATCTGACTTGAATGTTGAGTCCATCTTTGGTTGTTGGAGCTCCACCTGTTGATCGTGGTCCACCTTCCAACTATTGGTGGGACAATGATGATTGCTGATACCCTCTGGTCTTCTCAATGACCGGAGTTGCTCAGCTCTCTCTGCACCTGAGCCTCAATCAGCTGCCAGCTGTCCTTCTGATTCCACTCTGGTTGTAGAGATCCATCGCTCGGGAACCTTCTCATCTGCTTCCTTCAATCTGCTCAGCCAGTAGTCTATCATTACTTCAATCAGGGCTGCCTCCTCCTTCGGGTCCTCATATTCCTTTTTCAGCTGTACTTCTAGTTTGATTACAGGTTTGAGCATCGCCGCCTCTTCTGTCCTTGGCACGAGTTCCAGTTCTCAATGGCACCAGTCCGGCAAGATTGCTCAGTGCCAGGTGGTTCCGATGCCACACTCTGAATTGCCCTGTAGAATCTCCCAGAGACCTTCCATCAGCTCCAGCCTGATATAGGAGTGCCATGGGATGCAGTAGCAGATGACATCAGGTCATCATACTGCTCTTCCAAGGAGACCTCCTCCCACACCAGCTCATCCAACCAATCTGCTAGATTGTCACCATGCCGGAGTCCCAGGGAGGCCATCTGCTGATCCACGAGAGTTTTCACCGGCCAGTCTGTCAGGGCTTCAGCATCCAGGTGATCAAGCTCATTTTCTTAAGGATCACCTCAGCTCGACTGGGATTCAATTGTCTCCATAGTTCATCAGCCTGTGGCTATGCTTGTCTGGCTAGGCAATGGCTACATTGCCACTGTGCCTCCACATTTCCTCCAAACCTCTGGAAGATTGCAATTGCCACCGGGGATAAAGTACCAAAGTCCATCCTGCTACTGCTGGATCCTGCATAAATATCCCACTCCTACCACCAGTTTGTCATGACCCAGGGGTTGGGGCCCACCTCAGCTCCAGAATTCTCCTGCCTTGGCTACATGATTCTTTCCTTGCACTTTGGTTTCTATTCCAGTACCATCAGGATGCAGAACAGGAATCAAGGGTTTAAAAAGAACAAACAGAGGTTATAACCTTTAAGTAAGAGAGAGCACATTGCCTATATTCCCTAGAAGAGTATGTCTTTATTGGGAAAAGTTGGAACATTTATAGACACATAGTGCAAGAAAATGTTGGTTCAACTCACAAACATGATTAAATTACCTGTCCCTAAAAAGTTTAGATAATCATCCTTCTGTAACACCTCACTAGCCAATCTGGGTGGTGAGAGTTAATCCTATCACAGGGTGAGCTGGCAATTACATTACAAACTTAAACAAATTTAAAGTTCCTTTCTAAACTAGTTAAGTAACTTCTACAATTTGAATTTCCAGTCCACAGCTAAGTAATCCCATCTGGCAGGGTGTTATAAAGATGTACAGTCTTATTGTTCAAATTTCCTGTTTCTGTTAATTAAATTAGCAGGAACTTGAACTGTGATCATGGGGGAGGAGAGGAGATAAAGCCTCATTCAATTCCCTATTTCATAAAGTTACACAGGCAAAAAGTGGCCATTCATTTTCTCTAACTATTCTATTCACCACTCGAAGATTGATTTTGAGCGAGCTACCCCTAATGACTACAGACAAGCCAGACACGCAAATTACGGCAAGCTTTCCCATTGATTTTTTTCCCATTGGTAATATTACGAGTGAAACTTTTTTACACAAAATCCCTATTTGACTGAAACTTTACTGATCACTTGCAAATTACTTATGACTCGTTGTCACAGACACCTTTTCAGGGCCTGGATTTTGTCCCAGTGGGCTACCATAGAGAATAGACTACCCCATTGGAAAATGGGTAGAGGAATTATATTGCCAGCATGCTTCATGTTCTTAGGGCATATAGTTAATGTCATGTGATAGTCTGATACATTTGGTTTAGAGGTGTAATTCCCAGATGTTTCCTTCCCCCAGCCATCTTAGTCCTTCATGCATAATCAAAGGACCGGCCATAACATTTTAAACTAGTTTTTATTGCCCTTTGGGGGTTGTAAATGACATAAGGAAAAAAAAAATCTCCCCCCTCCCCCCGATGATAACCGATATGTGCCAGATCAATGAGGTCAGAGGGGGAGGAAGGAATGTGGGTTGTCTTATGGTTCTGTGTTTTTTTTGTCTGTAGTTTTTTAGGTAGTTGGTGTTTGGAAGCAAATAAACACAGTTCACTTCTGGAGGCATATATAAATCCTGTGTCTCTTATTTTGCTACCGGTGGCTGCGATACTGATCCTACCACAGGGAAGTTACCGGGATTCCTGGAACTACTGATTCCTGATGAAGAGATGGTACAGAAGCCAGATATCAGGGTGCTGGTGCCGAGATTTCCAAGAACCCAAACGGTCCTGGTTCGTAGTTAACCTGTAGTCTATATTAGGTGGCCCTGGGCAGTAATAGCCCCTACCACCCGAATCGTCATACTCATAATATCAAAAATCTGAAGAGAAATTTACAGGTGCTAAACACAGATCGTAAATGATTTTAAAACCATTTCTGAGAGCTGAAGCAGCACTTAAAGATACAGCAATCCACTAAAAAATATTATAAAAGCATGGAAGTTCATCAGAATTTGACGCTTAACATTCCCATCTATTATACACCTAGGGCCATATTCATTTGCCCAATTCCTAAATTTAGACACACTTAAACCTGCTCTTAATATTGCCACATATTCTATCAGCTACTTGAAATACGATTACGAGTTACCCGCCCACAATCACAACCGGCTAGCCCAAGATGCAAATTCAAGCAGAGCTCAAACATTATGAGTGCTAAATAATTAAAGTTACACAAAATCCATATTCTATTAGACCCATAGCTCTAGCTTGCAAATAAAGTTTAAATTAGTAATATGTTTGAGAGAAAAATTATACTTTTTTAAATAGGACTTGCAAGGCCTTTTTCAAACACTTAAACACACAATATTGTACTTTAAAAGCATGGGAATGCATAGAAACACATTAAAATTAATTGCACAACAGTCTCCAAGGAGAAAATGTGAAAACAATATTTTTTATAATATTTTGGACTGGTCATGCATATGGTAATTTTAAAAGTGTTCCTGAAAGATACATAAAGCAACAAAAGACACACAACAGAGGCTCAAATGTGGATTTTAAATAAATATATATATTCATTTACATATTTGAGTCATTATATCTATATTGGGGAAAAAAAAAACTATTGGCAATATTACACCTCTACATGACATACATCAAGTACCACACTATACAAGAGGTTAATACCAATATGCAAACACTCAGGGACAACAACAGCTGCTCTAATGCAATGACTATTAAAGGGATATACTCAGCAACACTATTGATCATCACCCCAGCACACTGCTGACACAGATTGGAAGGTATGGCATCTACACCTGAACCTTTGCTCTTAGAAAATGAGTTGGGAGAAATGTCAGCAGGTGCAGTCTCAGGCCTTAAAGAGAGGAGGGGGTGACAATGATGCTGGCTACATGTGTATATCGCTACATAGCACAGGCCAGGCACTGTGTTATCCCAAGGATGTAAGTAACACGCTGTTAGAGGTACAGGGACATGGGGATTCAGGGGCAAATCATGACAAGGGGATTGCACTAATGTGGTCAAGCTGTTCAGGAAAGCGAACAAACACACAAGTAGTCTGTGGAGAGGCACATGGAGCAACAGCAAACTGACCTCCATCAAGGTCAATCTTGGGTACACCCATACTGTATGCTGTATATATGTCGCAAGATGCATAACAAAAATATGTAAGTGAAATTATAGCAAATGTTCTTGGATTAATTAATTAATACTAGCTGTCATTTTGTTAATAACTCTTCAGGGGAATGGTGATACTGAACAGTGCTACAATGTATACTTTTCCTGAGTATTAATTCACAAACATCAATAATGTTGTTCAAGCATGATATCAAATATCGTGATAATAACACATAAAATAGAGCTTGAACGCATTTTTTAAATATTAACATGATCGCAGGGAAACCACGCCTGTGTCACTCTAATAGGCTGAATTTTTTACATAGCAATGTATTGGACAGTAAATAGGGATAATTATTTCAGAAGGACGGTACACTTCATTCAGATTTTAGGTGTTATGCACACCATTACCTGAAATTATGTTAAAAATAAGGATCTAAACATCACGTTTAACATTGAAAGTGTAAACACTTGGCCATGACAACATCACGTCCCAATTAACTGAAGACTAGTGACATGCAAACAAATGATTTCAGTACTCAAATACACAAAGGGATGTCTGTCCAGGAAGATGATCTATGTACCAATATACAGGGGCGGCCCGTCCATTGGGGCGTCAGGGCAAACGCCCGCCCAAATATTTTCTTCACCCTGCAATAAAAAAAACACAACAATGTATTAGTATAACCCAAAAACAAATAAATATAAGGTGTACATCATCATTTCAAGTCTAAATAGTCTAAATAGTATTAAAAATGAAGTAAAGTTAGTAAAGGGACACTGTCACTTTAAAATAACCCTTGCGCTACATTAACTAATGCTGTGTATCTATATAGCCCCCTGCCTGCACCCTGTGTGATCAAATTACAATAGTTATACACTGTGTACACTAACCTTAGAGTCTTCTCTCTCTTCAATGAGTCCTGGCCTGGCCCCCTGACCGTTAATGCATGCCGCCCACCATCACAGTGACGATATGCATGGGCGGTCATAAATGTATCAATTAATAACTGACAGTCTTCCATCATTGACCAATCAATGATGGAAGGCTGTCCAGTTACTAAGTGATCAATCTAAACCCACCCAGACCGTTAGCCCTGAGCGCCCGCCAGCAAATAGGGCCTCGAGTTATCATTTTGATTGACTGATACAGTCAATAAAACCACCAGTTCCCTGTCCCTTCCCCCTTTCTGTTTCCTGACCCTGGTCACGCTGAGACTGAGAGACCTCCCTGGCTGAATCTACTCATCTGCTCTGCCTGCCTAACACAGTAAGTCTACCTGCCTCTGCCTGGCACCTGCCCTGCCCCTGGCCAAACCAAAACCCCTAGTAGCCCCTAATAAAAGTTAGGGGTGACCAGTTACCCCCAGTCCCCCACTATGCCTGCCTGGCCTGCCAGTGCCACCTACCCAGCCACCCACCAACTACCACCGACGACCCCAGCCATCACCCCCATGTGGCCTGTGCCACCCCCGATCAGGCCTGCCCTATGCTAGCCTAGCTATGCCATCATGCCACCGCCGGATTACACCGATCACGGGATCGGGGTAGTCGGGTGGTGAGCGGGGTGGCACAGGCCCACATGGGGGTGATCGGATCACCCCCTTGATGAGGCCTGTGCCACCCCTGATGACCTCCATGTTGCCGCCCTATGCCACCCCCGAGGCCCGATCACCACCTGCACCGCCACCACCCCGATGCGGCCTATGCTACCCCGGGTATTCGGGCAGTGAGCGGGGTTGACCAGGCCACATGGGGGTGGATGTTCACCCCCATGAGGCCTGTGCCACCCCTGATCGTGGCCTATGGGCGACCGATGGGCGCCTGACCGTGACCGACCCCACCCTGGATGAACCAACTACCTACCCCCCCCCCCCCCCTATTTTTATTCCATTTTTAGAAGTAACAGGCATGTATATGTGCCTGTCACTTCTAAAGATAAAATAAAAATAAGGGAAGGGAAAAAAAAATACAGTAAAAACATTATTATTACAATTAAACAGTAAGCTAAGCAAACATTGTTAGTACAGTTAGTAACACAACACATTTTATACAAAAATAAACAGCTTTAAACAAACATTAATAAAAAATAAAATAAACAACAGCACATACTTACCTGTAAAATTGACCCCTCCAGCGTTGGCCTTCTGTCCTCTGGATATAGTCATGAAAAATAAATAATCCAATGTTGATTGAAGCCAATGGTCAAATAAAATAATCCATGTTGATTGAAGCCAATGGTCAAAATAAAATAATCCATGTTGATTGAAGCCAATGGTCAAAATAAAATAATCCATGTTGATTGAAGCCAATGGTCAAAATAAAATAATCCAATGTTGATTGAAGCCAATGGTCAAAATAATCCAATCTTGATTGAAGCCATTGTCCATCCATCCATTCTGGCCCATTGAAAGAGGCCTCCACAAAAAAAAAACGACGCTCTAAAAAAAAAAAACAACACACTAAAAGAGCTCCTCCTACAAGGAGCCCCTCCCGCGATTAATTGTTTTTTTCCCACGGTCTGCTTTATATACTAATTTTTGAAGGACTCTGATTGGCTGAAATTTTTGATTGACATCGATTTCAACCAATGAGAGTCCTTAAAAAATTAGCAAATCAGCAAGCAGGTATGGAAGCCTGTAAGGGTAAAAAAGGTTAGTGTGAACTTGTTTGACCCTGTATGTATTATACATATTACAGGGCTATTTTATGTGATATACATGTTACAGGATAATATCCTGTAACATGTATAGCCAAAAAATAGCACTGTAATATGTATAACAAATAATGTGTAATAGAAATGCATGAACAATATAATATAACAAGTAATAAAGAACATCAATTAATCAAATAATAAATATCAATTAATATATATTGTTGTATGTATATGTTTATGTATATTTATGTGTATTTTTTATGCGTATATATATATATATATTTGGATATATATATATATATATATATATATATATATAAAAATTGATATCAATATATCACAATAAATAAATATATATATATATATATATATATATATATGTATCAATTTGATATATATATATACATATATATATATATATATATATATATATATATATATATAAAAATTGATATCAATATATCACAATAAATAAATATGTATATATATATATATATAAATTTGATATATATATATATATATATATATATATATATATATATATATATATATATATATAAAAATTGATATCAATATATCACAATAAATAAATATATATATATATATATATATATATATATCAATTTGATATATATATATATATATATATTTATTTATTGTGATATATTGATATCAATTTGATATATATATATATATATATATATATATATATATATTTATTTATTGTGATATATTGATATCAATTTTTATATATATCTATCAATATATATATATATATCTATCAATATATATATATATATATATATATATATATATATATATATTTATATATTATTTTTTTTATTATTTTTTTTGGGCCTATATGTTATTTAAGGTTTTTAAGGTGCGGTTGGGGCCTATATGGTCAAAATTTGTTATTTAAGGTTTTTAAGGTGCGGTTGGGGCCTATATGGTCAAAATTTGTTATTTAAGGTTTTTAAGGTGCGGTTGGGGCCTATATGGTCCCAATTTGTTATTTAAGGTTTTTAAGGTGCGGTTGGGGCCTATATGGTCAAAATTTGTTATTTAAGGTTTTTAAGGTGCGGTTGGGGCCTATATGGTCAAAATTTGTTATTTAAGGTTTTTAAGGTGCGGTTGGGGCCTATATGGTCAAAATTTGTTATTTAAGGTTTTTAAGGTGCGGTTGGGGCCTATATGGTCAAAATTTGTTATTTAAGGTTTTTAAGGTGCGGTTGGGGCCTATATGGTCAAAATTTGTTATTTAAGGTTTTTAAGGTGCGGTTGGGGCCTATATGGTCCCAATTTGTTATTTAAGGTTTTTAAGGTGCGGTTGGGGCCTATATGGTCAAAATTTGTTATTTAAGGTTTCTAAGGTATGTTTGGGGCCTATGGTCACACTTGGTCTTCTAAGGTATGTTTGGGGCTTATATAGTCACACTTGGTCTTCTAAGGTATGTTTGGGGCCTATATAGTCACACTTGGTCTTCTAAGGTATGTTTGGGGCCTATATAGTCACACTTGGTCTTCTAAGGTATGTTTGGGGCCTATATAGTTCCACTTGGTCTTCTAATGTATGTTTGGGGCCTATATAGTCACACTTGGTCTTCTAAGGTATGTTTGGGGCCTATATGGTTCCACTTGGTCGTTTAATGTTTTTTAAGTATGGTTTTGTTCTTGAATGGTATGATTGATTTGCTTGTTTTCTTTCAACCCCAGGTGCAAACCCTATGTGGCTGCAGATTTGTTTCTACTCATTGGTCAACTTAATGAACGTGAATACCCTGAGAAGAAGAGCCGACTAATGGTAGGTGTCACTCCTTTAATTTTTCTGTTAATACGTATAGGTGCAATTATGATATTGCTGTAGTCTTGTCACATGAGTTTTTTCAATCTATATTGTATACCAATGAATTTAACACATTGTTACTTTACTTCTTGACATTTCTGCATTGCAGATCATGTATTTCAATGGGCTTTACAAGCATAAGGTCATTGGGCGGGGCTTATAAAGGTCATTATGACGCCAGGGGAGGAGTTATAAAAATGGGTGTGGTTTGAAAAAGGGGGAGTGGCTATGTTTCGCCCTGTCGCCCCTCCAACTTGAAAAGTCACCAGCCGCCACTGCCAATATATGATCATTATATAAATGCAATGTATGCTGATATCCCAAAACATTAACCATTAAAGGGATATGTAAGTTTTCTGGATAATGAATGCATCTGATAGAGGAGAATTAATAGTACCGTATATAAAAAAATGTTTGCATGAAAAAATACCAAAATAAACATTTAAACACTTACCTTGAAGTTAGCAAAATCTATTGTAATTTCTGACAGTTTATAATTAAAGTTAAGACCCCCTCTAATTTGTTTTGGCCAATCCGGTTGGATCAAAGATTTGAGACATGTTATGTTGGTTGCTATGACAACAGCATACAGCATAGACAGGAAGCCGGGATGAGTCCCAGTGGTGACTGGGAGGCTTCCAACACTGCTCTCCTATTGGCTGAGCAAGCAAAAGCAGGTAAATAGTTGGTCAATATTGCTCCCCAGATGCTGCATGCTGATTGAGTGGGGATCAAGAACTTTTTAGAGGGATTTTTAGATATTCATAAAAATAAAATATTTTATGACATGTGCTGCATACACATAGGCTGCTTTTTGCCTTTAGAGTACAGAAATGTATTAATCCAGCTCACTTAGATATCCAAATAGATAAGCAATCAAGGAAACAGTGATAATGGTATGACAAAACACTATTATATACACAGAGCACCCTCAAAAATGTATACAACTGTGCATTAATATCATGGGTGTGGTGTGTGTGGACCTGATTATCACCTACGAACAGTGCTAACCAAAGTTAATGTATCATGTACAATCACCTGCCATGTTCATTGGTAAAGATGTGTAAGTTCACAAGGAATGCTTCACTGTGACAATAATGATTTGGCCAGGAGTACTATCACTATCTACATATTAAATAGTTGAGCCACACTGATAACACATTTCATTGGTAAACAGATGTTATCTGAAAAAAATATTATTACAATGACCACATGACTTGTAAACACCCAGTTAGATTGAAGCAAAACAAAGCCTTCATCCATAATTTCTGTAAATGAAATCAGACAAATGATTCTGCTATCATGTTAATATGATGACATGCAAATATAACACATGTATAACTAATGGGTGTGATTAGCAGATGCTAATGCAATTGAACATAACATCAGTCATGTTTTTTTTCACATGATATATGTAGTTAGATATGCCATGTAAGATCATTCTGCTGGAGGGATTGTCAGTTATCTAGTGCGTGATGGACACTGGGATTCTAGTTTACTTACAGTATATGATAGCACTGCTTGAGGATGACAAACACGGTTTAATGGATGTGAGATTTACCTAATATGATTATTATTTTTTTTAAATCAATAAAGGAGATAATTGATATAATAGTGACTACACCATCTCTTCTCAATGGCATTCCACACTGAACATAAATTTGTGAAATGTCCGGGTGATGGTTTCAAAGAATGTCCTCCACATAGGCCATGAACCTCTACTCTATAGCCAGGCAGTAAAAAGTAAAAAAAATTTTAATCAATAAATATTCAGTTAGGAGTGTTGATGACAAGGTGAAAATATTCTGTGCCACCACACCTTCTCCCTCTTCTATGCGGAAGGGGGTTGCATTGGAGGGAGTGGTATGTCCTCCAGTCGTGGCTGCATATCAGCTGGAGTTGGAGGTATATAGTGAGATGATGGTGGTGGTGGCTGGGCTACCAATGATTGAACAGCTACAAGAGTGCGATGGAACATTTCACTTTGAACTTCCATAAGCGCTCTCTGGGCCTCCCTGTCCATTTAAAAATTGTACCTCCTCATCTCACCATACATCATCATATTAGTAGAATCAGTATATTATGGAACGATCTGTCTTCATGCCTGCAGAGTAAAATAGGCTTGATGAAAAAAGTAGGAGGAGACTGCAAAAAATTATAAAAACAAAAGAAACAATATATGGTGAAGAAAGTTTGGGAGGCAGCAAGAAAATAGGAGAAAGAAATAGACAAGCAAAAGAGAGAGAGAAGGGAGAGGAAAGCACAGCACTGTATTTGTGCTGTAGCTATGCATGGCTTGAAATATACTGTTCATGTTTTCTAATGTACCACTATCATATCACTGCATAACACAAGCTTCCTGCCTCCTCACTTCTTTCCAGTTTTAATCGCTACATTGCAAGAGTAAAAACTACATGCAACATTCTGGAATTGTGATGCAAAAATATGTGCTTGAAAAAGTATACTAGCCATTTGTAATTGAAATGTTTGTTATACCTTTGTACAAAATACTGTTTCAGCTGCTTATTGACTGCCCTTTTCATCCTCCAGGGTTTTAGTTAAAAAGGCAGGGATGGGGCGGGAGTCAAATGCTTTGCTGGAAGAAAACTTTCCTGGGAGAAATATACTGCTCCAAGGTACCCTCTAGAGGCAAAATCAGGTAATGCATGATTATGTCTATTTTCACTATTTTGTGGGTCACTTGTTCATGCATTCTGGGGGGAATGTATTCCCCCATCTCCCCCCTCACAGTTCCTATGCTCCTGGTTGTTAACATGCTGATGAGACATGGTCCAGGGTAGGCTAGTACATGACACTGCCCGTACAGTCCTACAGAGTCTGCATCTGCATATGCTGCAGTGGGCACATGTACTCTCTATTGGATGTTAAATCACTTTGAATCTGTTTGCTAATCAGAATCAGCAGGTTAACTGCAGGTATTAGAGACACATTTAATTCAGCACATTTATGACATATGAGATATGTTTGCTGCCTGGATTTGCATAGTGCTTTTACATCTATCCCTAGTCAAAATCAGCAAGCTTACATATCCCTTTCATATTTGTACAGCATTTATATTTATTTGTGTTATCCATGTGTGTGTGGTGTACATGTGTGTGCATGTGAGGGTATGATGGTGTATATGATACTTACATTGCATGATGCTTTCTTCATGCACCCACCTGGCCTGGAAGTCCCACAGCTGCCACTGGTTCAATCCAGTCTATGTCCTCTCCCACTCAGTATAGTTGATGGTAACTGGAGGGCCCCTTATAGCCCACTATGGCCCGTCAAAGTCTCCATCAGACCCTGAGGCCCCCACAGCACCCTATGGCCCCCACGGACCACCTGTGGGTCCCCTGCAGACCCTTATGGCTCACTGTGGCCCCCCACAGGCCCCAGGGGGCTCTGTGCCCGCTTCAGGCCTGTGGGTTACCTGCAGTCCCTTATGGCCACTGTAGCCACCACTGTGCCCCCCCCCCCCCCCCCCCCCCACAGGCCCTGTGTCCCCCACGGACCCTTATGGCCCCCGCGGATCACTTGTGGTCTCTTGCAGAACTCTGTGGCCTCCCCCAGCCCCTTGTGGCCCCCTTAGTCCTTGCTATCCCCTGCAGCCCCCTCGAGTCTCTGTGGCCCCCCTCGGTCCTCTGACCTGCAATGGACCCTTCTCACTTCAGGAAGTGGAGTGCAAGTCTGGGCAGGTAAGAAAGTATTTATAGTACTATAATACAGTGGATATAAAAAGTCTACATACCCCTGTTAAAATGTCAGGTTTCTGTGCTGTAAAAAAATGGGACAAAGATAAATCATTTCAGAACTTTTTCCACCTTTAATGTGACCTATAAACTGTACAACTCAATTGAAAAACAAACTGAAATCTTTTAGGTAGAGGAAAGAAAAAATATAAAAATAAAATAATATGGTTGCATAAGTATACACACCCTTAAACTAATACTTTGTTGAAGCACCTTTTGATTTTATTACAGCACTCAGTCTTTTTGGGTAATGAGTCTATCAGCATGGCACATTTTGACTTTGCAAGATTTGCCCACTCTTCTTTGCAAAAACATTCCAAATCTGTCAGATTGCGAGGGCATCTCCTGTGCACAGCCCTCTTCAGATCACCACACAGATTTTCAAATCGGATTCAGGTCTGGGCTCTGGCTGGGCCATTCCAAAACTTTAATCTTCTTCTGGTGAAGTCATTCCTTTGTTGATTTGGATGTATGCTTTGGGTCGTTGTCATACTGAAAGATGAAGTTCCTCTTCATGTTCAGCTTTTTAGCAGAAGTCTGAAGGTTTTGTGCCAATATTGACTGGTATTTGGAACTGTTCATAATTCCCTCTATCTTAACTAAGGCCCCAGTTCCAGCTGAAGAAAAACAGCCCAAAGCATGATGCTGCCACCACCATGCTTCACTGTGGGAATGGTTTTCTTTTGGTGATGTGCAGTGTTGTTTTTGCGCCAAACATATCTTTTGGAATTATGGCCAAAAAGTTCAACCTTGGTTTCATCAGACCAGAACACCTTTTCCCACATGCTTTTGGGAGACTTCAGATGTGTTTTTGCAAAATGTGGCCTGGCTTGGATGTTTTTCTTTGTAAGAAAAGGCTTTCGTCTTGCCACTCTATCCCATAGCCCAGACATATTGTTGTCACATGTACCACACAGCCAGTACTTGCCAGATATTCCTGCAGCTCCTTTAATGTTGCTGTAGGCCTCTTGGTAGCCTCCCAGACCAGTTTTCTTCTTGTCATTTCATCAATTTTGGAGGGAGCTCCAGTTCTTGGTAATGTCACTGTTGTGCCATATTCTCTCCACTTGATGATGACTGTCTTCACTGTGTTCCATGGTATATCTAATGCCGTGGAAATTATTTTGTACCCTTCTCCTGACTGATACCTTTTAACAATGAGATCCCTCTGATGCTTTGGAAGCTATCTGTGGACCATGGCTTTTGCTGTGGCATGCGACTAAGAAAATTTCAGGAAAGACCAACTAGAGCAGCTGAACTTTATTTGGGGTTAATCAGAGGCACTTTAAATGATGGCAGGTGTATGCTGACTCCTATGTAACACAATTTGGAATGTGATTGCTTAATTCTGAACACAGCTACATCCCCAGTTATAAGAGGGTGTGCAACCACATTATTTTACTTTTCTATTTTTCTTCCCTCCACCTAAAAGATTTCAGTTTGTTTTTCAATTGAGTTGTACAGTTTATAGGTCACATTAAAGGTGGAAAAAGTTCTGAAATGATTTATCTTTGTCTCATTTTTTTACAGCACAGAAACCTGACATTTTAACAGGGGTGTGTAGACTTTTTATATCCTTTTTATATAGATGTATATGTAAATGTGTATGTATATATATATATATATATATATATATATATATATATATATATATATATATATAGATAGATAGATAGATAGATATAGATCCACATATTTATATATTTATTTTTTCTATATTCTTAATATATATTTTATATATCCACTGCGTTGAGGTTGGAGGGGGTTCGTGAAGTGCAAAAAAAAATTGTGCCCTCCCCCTGTGGTGGGGGTGGGGGGCAAATTTGTTTTTGTCCTGGGGCCCCCTATGCACTAGCTCCCCCACTGGTGTAGGGGTATGGGGGGTATATGTGCGGTGGCCTAACTCTATGTATAACTATGTGTATATTAAGTGTAAATAATTATTATAATTGAAATCAGCAAAAAACGTACAGTACAGCTCCTTCTCTCTCTCTCTAATAATCTCCAACGCACCAATTCCTAGACTTGCTTGTGAACTTGCTCAGCTACAACACAGTCAAATTGCTACGAGTTTCACAGGTTTTTAAAGGCTTTTCCCTCTGAGTTGTTTAGCGTGTTAGGCTTCCTATTGGTTCCTAGGACTGTCACACTGTTGCAAATTACAGGCTTGTTAATTTTTTGCAATCGTCATATAATCACACCCCCTAAAAGCTTGCGAGCACTGGCGGCATTTACAAGTTTAGGCTTAAGAATGTAAATTGTGGGCTTGAGTCAATAGAATACAGCTAAACATTTAGAGAAAAAAAACACCTGTAGCAAAAATTATGGGTTAGAGTAATTTGCGGGCTTATTATAGAATAGGGCTACTAGTATGTTACTGACAAGACATGGATTTACAGATGTCGGGTGAGATCTGTAATATTACGAGTGAACTGCATTGAATACATGTGTAACATTACTGAAAAAAAAGCTCCCACAGCCGAAATTATATTTGAAAGTAGTTTGCTTGTCTCGAAATTGAATGAGGCTCATGGGTTTTTCAGGGAAAGGTTTTCAGTGTAGGTTGTCATGCTATGTTCAACACTATTCTGTCCCTTTAACGTTTACTTGCTCTAACTGAGCGTTATCTTTTTATGCTAACCCATGTTATATAGGTGGGTGGATATGTGATTAGGTTCGTTTTATTGTATTTGTGAAAACTTGCAATAACAGTTCTAGAGAATCTGGACCCAGAATAAAAAAAATGCTCTGTCACACAAATTTCAATTTTATGACCACCAACACTAGTTACAACTGTGCACAAGATTTTAATAAAAAAATAATTTGTTATTCACTCACTATACATATTCCCAAAGGCAGTTGCAAATAATTGGGTGAAACACCTTGTAAGAACAATGAGACTTCAATAATACTGTTTACTCCACATACTGCATTTATTACCCTTCTAATTTACATTTACATGTTGGTGTTTGTTAAGCTTGACATTTTCATTATCATGCTGACTATTTTTATTTAGAATAGGGGACCATATAAGTCAGATTTTTACAAAGTAATTCTTAAAATAATTTCTCAAGTGCTGATGTGCTGAAAAAAGCAAATGAATAATATAGAAATGTTACTGTAAGCTTTAGATAAATTACAGCTCTTCAGACAGAGAACTATTGCCCCACTAATCCGACTGGAATGTGTCTCCTTAAAGAGTGGGCAGCGCAATCCATGGTAGGGTGAACTGGAAACTAGAAACAACGTTCCAGTTCTCAGTTACAACTGACATTCCAAGGTGTCCTTTCTCAGCCTAAGTCCTTTTTAGTAATGTTATTGGGAGGGAAAATATATAATAAACCCCTTCTGGATTGCTACCTTGTCATGGTGAAGGGTCTTGTGTACCTCAATGAAGCTGTGAGCTGTACCATGTAGGGTCACCCAAGATGGCAGGTCATAGCACAAAAGTAAGACTAATAGCGGTCCACTGGAAAAGGAAATACAAACAAGAAAGGGAGGTGGAAGAGGCACAGGCTCTACTAGTGTAGATTACCAAAAGTATATTGAGTAGACAGACAACATGTATTTGTAGGTGCCCTCACCTTGGGTTACCTCATAGGTATGAGTTATAGTGTGCACTTTCGTCAATCTGATATCATAGTTACATAGTTACATAGTTAAATAGTATTTAAGGTTGAATAAAGACCTTCAGTCCATCAAGTTCAACCTTTCAAGATCTCCTCCGATCTGCAATATGCAGATTAACTATTAATGAATTAATATCGTTGTTGGGAGGGCTCCGGTTGTCACTTCTGTGGTAACTTGTCTTCCTTGAATGGTAATTCAGGACTTCCTCAAACAGGCCTTTGTAGGAGGGCTGAGAATCTTTACTTCCCTCCCACAATTGCTAAAGGAAGTCATGCATGGACAGGATGTGATGTAAATTACATCATCTCAACTTAAGGATATATCCAGGCAGGAAACTTGTGCTTGGGCCTGTTTTCTTCCTTGATGGTGATGGAGGTGATGTCAATGGTCTAACCGTGGGTAAGATCAAGCGTTTGGGGAAGGAAATTACTATATATATATAGGTAGATAGATTTAAAAGGGGGTGTTGCTCCGTGGGTCTGGGCTGTTGTGTTTGTAATATATTTATAGTATTGTGTTATCTGCCTTTTAATAAATACCTTTTAATGTAGACGAACCTTGTGTAATATTAATTTGGTGATACACCACATTTGGCGACCACGAATTTTAGACTTCTACAAAGGTTATTTATGAGGTAATATCACATTAATAGATAGTCAGATTTATTTTATTTTATTTTTGGGGGGGGGGGGGGGGGGGGAGGAAAAAAAGTGCTTTGTCTAATTATCCTCTGCATGGGAAATCAAGTGCTGATTGTTGTTTTTGTGGGTTTATCTGAGTTGTTGTGCTTTTGAGTACAGGCCTAGCCCTGCATTTGAATAGACTCCATGCGGCTTCTTTGTGTATTTGAATGCTAAATCAAGCCTCCATTTTAATTATACAAACTTGTGCATCAGGCCTCAATTATTATTTTTAATCCTTTATATCGTACTATATCGTACTAGCTTCTGAGTTGAGTTTTGTTCGTACTAGCTTATTTTGATACATAAAACAAATATATCTCATACAGGTTGTTTTTGTGGGTTTATCTGAGTTGTTGTGCTTTTGAGTACAGGCCTAGCCCTGCATTTGAATAGACTCCATGTGGCTTCTTTGTGTAATTAAATGCTAATTCAAGCCTCCATTTTTAATATACAAGCTTGGGCACCAGGCCACAATTAGTTTGTTGTGTGTTTCAAATACCTGAGTTTGTTAATACTATTATTTTTGTTTTGTTTTTGTTTTTTTTTTCTCTTCTTTCTTTTTCTTTCTCTAGTCCTTTATCATAGTACAGGCCTGGAGAAAAATAATAAATAAACCATTTTAAATATTATATATATATATATATATATATATATATATATATATATTATTTCAGGCGTGCATTTTAATACACTATAGGCTTCCATACCTTATACATTTTGGGTGTCTTGCATATCCTAGTTTAGGTATATCTCCTACCCTGCAGGCCTTGCTATTATATTTTAAGTTAATTAGCAAGTATTACCTTCACAATACTAAGGTAAGTATAATTTGCATTGTGGGTACTAATCTATTTTTCTACATATTACACCTGGCCTACTGAATAGTCATCAACTATTGTTGGCTACTCAGAAGCATGCTACTTTAGTCGCAAATTGATTTGGATTCTTACTTGGGTGAGTAAAAGAGTAGGAATGTCTTTTCAAGGGGCCAAATACTTTCCCACAGAAGTGCGTGAGTACTTTAGGAAACATATTCAAAAACATGATGGTCCATATGAGCTTCCAGAGCCAGCAAACCCAGACAGTGAAAAAGAGAAGAGATTAATGGATGTTCTAACACAAATTGTAAATAACAAAAAGTATAGAACAAAGAAGAGAAAAAGTTTGGTCACACAAGCTGTTGTAACCACAATAGGAGGCCTAATAGACTTAGTTGTAGAATTACGGCAGCATAATTTGGAAACAACAAATAAAATGGAGGAAGCAATGGACAAAAGGGATTGTTTAAAAATTGCAGCTTTGAGAACAACTACAATTGTTGGGGAACTAGAAAGGGAGTTAAGGGAAATAGAAAAGCAGAGGGATGTTTATGGAGTAAAAATAACAGAACTTCAAAACATAATAATGGACTATAAAAATAAAACAAAGTTAGAAGGCATAAAAGGAGTCAGAGACATTGCCAAAATATATCCAGATCTGGATATGTTCGTGGCACAAAATAAAGAACCAGTGCCGAAAATGAACCAAGATAGAAAAGATTTCTTATGTTATTCTGTTCCACAAGTTGATACCATACCACAAGCACCAGTTATTGTTTCAGAATTATTTAATGCAAGGCAAACACCTACAGGATTTTCCATGCAGACTCGACCGATGTCTATGGCAGATAAAGACAATTTCCAGAAATGGTGGGGAAGTATGCCAACTAACAACTTTAATACGTTTACACATTGGTTTATGAGGGGAGCAGATAGAGCTAAAAAAGGAGGTCTTAACTTAGAGGAATGGACAGAACTGTTAGAATACGCTATGGGTCCTTTGGCTAGTAGACTATTGGGATTTAATAACAGTGTGTCTGATCAGGCAGGAAGAATTGCTGCAACTAATTTCTATCTAGTTAGCATAGAGAAAGAAATAGCAAATATTACCATGAGGCCAATAGATGGTCCTAGAGAGGTAGCTCAAAGGATATTTTTTTGGTATACTCTACGACAACCTCAACAGCCTCTAGTGCTGGGCTCACCAGAACATATAGCAAAAGTAATGGAAGCCCTTCCCCGGGAGTGTCAAGAATTTATCAGGCTTTTTGATCCAACACCAACAGACTTGGAAATGGTACTAACTAGAGCTGATAAGTGGTGGCCTGCTCTGATTCAGCTGTAAGAACATTTAAGGTCGAGTCTGGTAGAGATATAGATGGTAATTGGAGAAACCAGACGTGGGATGTACCCCAGAACAAGAAGGATGATCAAAACTGGAGACCAAAACAGAACTTTGACAAAAGATGGAGAGATCCACCTAGGGACTATAGTAATAGGGATGGCAGCAACTGGAGGGCTAATCAGGAGGGAGAGAGAAACGGTAACTGTGGCTATTGGGAACTCAGGAGACAGAAGGATAGGATAGAAGAGGAAAATCACATACTTAAAAACAAGGTAGCTGAGTCAGAGAGGAAATTGAAGGAAAATGAGGCAAAGATGATAAAAGAGGGACAGAGTAGAAGTGAGTCACAATGACAAATCCCAACCCCTGCGCCTCAGCATCTCATTCACTCAGCTTATTTAACCATGGATGAGGCAGGTCGGCCTACCAGTTATACAGTTATCGCAGGGGTAGGGAAAAATATGTTGATAGATACAGGAGCAGCAGTTACAATGACCAACAGGGTCAAAAATGGGGATTCTTCAGTAAGTAGTATGGGAGTTATTGGGAATCCACAGGAGGTTAGAGCAGGTCCAATTGATGTAGCAGTTGGAGAAAAAACAATACAAGTAGAAGCAATAGTGGGTTGGCCAGAGGAAATATTGGGAATAGAAGTTTAAAAAAAAGGAAATTTCATTGTAGATCTTGCCAATTTTTGTTTGTGGAAGACAGAAAAGGTGAATCAGGTAAGTACAGAGTTGACGAAAGGGGTTGTGCTCCCAATGGCATATATTGTCTCTCCGATAAAAAGTCTGGAAAAAAACAAACTGAAACTAGACGGACAACCAGAATGGCTGCAGAAGCTAATCCAAGACATACCTGTTTGGGCTACAGATAAATTAGACTGTGGAAGAATGAAAGGAATGGTCTTTTTGGAAGGAGGAGACCCACAATGGCAAAAGCAATATCCAGTCCCAAGAGAATCAGTGGCATCAATCACCAAGATGATAGAAATACTGGAGAGAAGTGGAATAATTAAATCTGGAAATGGGTATGCATGTAACTCACCATGTTGGTCTGTGAGAAAAGCTGTGTTAAAAGGGAATAGAGATGAAAAAGCAGCCTCATCATGGAGACTTACCATTGATTACAGGGCCGTGAAAAAACTTGCAAAAAGAATGGCCCCTGTTGTTTTTGTTATGTATATGTTTCTAATGATGGAATCTAGTGTTCCCACAGAGCACGGCTGTATAAGAATGAAGATGCGTGTCAACAGAAGATTGTGGTGGATCCTTGTTCCAGGATGGATAAGTATAAGCTGTATCACAGTAGGAATGGGGAGACAGGCAATAAGGCCAGAAGATACCACAAATAAGGGAGAGAGTTTGAAAGATTGGAGTTACATTATGTTCAAGCAGATAGATTTATTTGGCCCAGGGAATTGGAAGTAAAAGAGGGTGGAGGGTTACAAGTAAACATTATTTTGCCACATAATAGTATCAGGGGATTAGCTCTTAGAGCTCCAATACAAGGGAGGTTTACAAATATTACAGTAGTAGTGAGTAACTTAACATTAGAAGAAGGTGGAGAATGGGACGCTGCAGTTATAGCTGCCCAGCCTGACCTAGAGGAATTCTGCAATTTTGATACTGGAAAGGGGTGTGTTCTAACAATAGATGAAGTATTTGTCTCTGTAAAGGAGCTGCAACGTTGTAAAGATCAGAAGAAGGTACCATGGCCAATAGGCGGATTGGTGGTGGTACCAACACATGAAACAGTTGTGCAAGGGGTTGGGTGGACTTACTACCCAATAATTCTAAATTTTAATGATTTTTCTATTCCTCCAAAGTGCCCGGAATCACAGCGGCAGTGGTTTAAGCAAAGTATACAAGAGACCATCATTGAGTGGACCGGAGCAGGGAGTCGAGAAAAACGGGACACACTTGCAGCCCTTTTAGGAGGAGTCGGAACTGGATTGGGAGTATGGAATTCAGCAGACATCATTGGAGTGAACAGCCGGATAAACTCCCTTACTGATGGCATGGGACATGCTATGAAAACAGGTGGAGTAGCTGACTCCCTTATAGTGAGTAGACTGACAGACAATGTTGATGACATACACACCATTGCCAACAACCTGCATCTAGTTGAGGAAAATATTGCTTCCATTGCTAACAGCATTAAGAATGAAATAGTGGGAACTGCCATTTTCTGTTCTATGATTGGAGGAAAGCTGTTGGCAGATTTAAAGGAAACTATTAAAGACATCCAGGAAAACAAGTGGGCAAGACAAATCAATGCAACAAGGATTATCACGTCATTGAAAAGAAAAGGAGTGGACATCACTGAGGACAATCTTAAATACAGCTATATTGAAGGCCCAGATCAATGGATGCCACATGGACTACAATCTGGGACAATAGGACTAATCCTGGCAATTCCCCGCTGGGAGGGGCAGGCAGAGCAACTGAACTTCATACATAGCATTGGCACGTTAAGTGATGGAATCTACAGGCAACACTTCCCATCAAAAAGACTGGCCACTATTACAGGATTGGAGATGGATGAAAGCTGTTGCAGGAAATCTCAACACCGATGGCTGTGCAGTTGTGTTTGGGAGAAAGGAGCGGAGGAGGATGGCTGGGTGCAGTTGATAAAAGAAAACCTGGTGCAAGAGGTGATCCGCATAGGGGACATTGCATGCTTTATCGGCCACACTGAATATAGGACAGTTGATGAAATATGTTTGGTGGAAGAAGGGTCTTGTATCATGGTGTTTCCATCAAGAAACCTTACCACTGAAATGATCAATTTTACTGCAAATGCAGATTGGACAAATTTGACAATGAAGCTTTTTACCTTGGAACTTCATGAGTCAGAGACACATCCAGTCCTACGAACACTGTCGCTGGTACTCATGTTCATTCAAGTATTAACGACAATTATAATAATATACTTTTGTGTGGCAATGAAACTTGCAAGGAGGATATATAATAATGTGTCTTTTTCCTCTTCTTTCTCTCTCTCATACATTCTTCAATAAAGTTTTACATTGCACATACATAAACATTTATCACACACTCTCACCTAAATTCTATAAATTCTGTTTTTTGTGTAATATGTGGATTGACAGCCATAGGAAAGTACAGGAGAACTTATGTCGCTGAGGGAACTATTCCGGAGGGACGGTGGGTTGAATTTCTCCTGTATATCAGGTTTTTGCTCCCACTAGGTTCTCCTGTACTAGAGGGATAACAAGAAAACTGAGCAACATAGAAGAAGAAAAAGTGAGGGAATGTGGTAACTTGTCTTCCTTGAATGGTAATTCAGGACTTCCTCAAACAGGCCTTTGTAGGAGGGCTGAGAATCTTTACTTCCCTCCCACAATTGCTAAAGGAAGTCATGCATGGACAGGATGTGATGTAAATTACATCATCTCAACTAAGGATATATCCAGGCAGGAAACTTGTGCTTGGGCCTGTTTTCTTCCTTGATGGTGATGGTGGTGATGTCAATGGTCTAACCGTGGGTAAGATCAAGCGTTTGGGGAAGGGAATTACTATATATATATATAGGTAGATAGATTTAAAAGGGGGTGTTGCTCCGTGGGTCTGGGCTGTTGTGTTTGTAATACATTTATAGTATTGTGTTATCTGCCTTTTAATAAATACCTTTTAATGTAGACGAACCTTGTGTAATATTAATTTGGTGATACACCACAACTTCACTCACTTGTACCAATAAAATCTGGTTCTTTACCAAGATCACAATTTCATCCATACATTCTACTATATTTTGGTGGGTATCGTTTTGTATCCTGAATAAACACGTCAACCATCCAATTTCATGTAGAAAATGATTGTATTATTCAAAAAAATTGTGAATTAATAAGAAAATGTTACAGTGTACAAATATTGTCTATAAAAAAAGAATGAATGCGTGAGTCAAATCTCCATTTTATACAGTACTGATAGTGCTGGCGGTGGTGCTGGAAGCCACGACAAAAATAATAATAATAATACATCAGTATCTTTTCCATGAAAACCTTATGGATAGGCACAACCAGACACAAGATGTGCCTGGGGTGCTGTGGTCCATATAGTCATGGAGAGTCAGACTCGACTGAATGATTAAACAACAAATACATAATAGAAGCATCTTTTTTTATTAGAGAATGTCATTTGCAGCTTATATGAACTGTTTAGGCAATACTCACAAATAAATCAACATTTTATAGAATGGAATGAAATCCCCAGTGCTCTTGGATAGGTATGCATGGGCATGTAACAAGCATATTTTGTTTTGACGAAAATTTAAGGGCCACTGAAAATGTCAATTTATTTCATCAGATAGCACCAGTAAATAACCGATTTTTTTCTTTCTTAAAAAGTTGCTTTAAAAGGAATGTCTCCCTTACTAGTGAGCTTACTGCGGTCCGATAGTGATGGCTCTGTAGAATGTGCTCTTATTGCTGTTCACTCAGTGTTAGTGGTGCGAGATACACCCCCACATTATATTTATACTATCTTTAAAGTAAATTATTATTTTGAATACGTTATTTCAAAATGCAAATTCAGCATGTTGATAAAAATGATTTAAATATAGACAGTTTGATATTCAGCAAATTACTTTTCTTAGATGTAAGTTGGAGGTATTAAGGTATCAGTAGCAATAGTTATTCAAAGTCGATAGTTAACATGCTTTAAAATCTCACTTTCTGTAGGGTTGCAGAAACTTCTTTAGGAATATTGATGTTGAAGTTGAAAGAGACACCCTTAAAGGAAAAATAAAATAAACAACGGTTAATCTGAATCATGAAATTTAAGGAGTTTATGAGACCTTACTTAATTGAGCTGGGGAAATCACTCCATTTTGGCAACAGTAAGCAGAAATTTAAGTTTATACAGTATGTACTAAAATAGGTTATACAAGTGAAAGAAATTGATCTTTTTTGGGTAATTACATTACCTAAAAAACTGTTTAGAAAAAGCTCAATTAGGTCAGCATTTGCAACATATCATAGTTGCACAAAGCCAATTCAATATAAATGAAATCTGTAAATAATGCAAAGAAAAATTATGTTATGACCTATTATCCTACAGAGCTAGATACATATACATTGAAGTCAGCTCATACACAATGGGATATTTACAGTTACATATATTTCTGTTTGAATAAATATATAGCAATACCCTGTTTAACAATGTAGATAGGATCCCGGCAATAGAAGTGCTGAGAGAAACGGTGCTAAATGGTGTCATTTTAACATAGGATTGACAGGGATAAGGGAACTCATAGTTTTGGCTTTATATAAATAAGAATTAGCAAACATAACAGCAGCATAAAAATAATGCATTTTAATAAAATTTAAAGTAATGGCAACCATTAACTAAACAGTTCAATTTAAATTTCAAATGTGGAAGCTTCTGGTTCATCCTGAATTTTGTTTTGTTTTTTACACAAACTCGTCCAAGAACATCTGTGTTTGCTTTTTATGGTCATCAAGCAGATATTGGTAGCAACACACTGCCCCAAGAACATTGCATCTCACATTTCTGCTCTTGCCACTACCTGGATCATTGACCACAAAGTCATCCAGAATATCATGAATGGACCTCAAACTTTTGGGGATGAACTCGGTGAAAAATAGTTTTGGCTCCTCAGTGTCGCTGCTTCCTGGGCTTCCTGAATGCCCTATTCTGCCAGTTTTTGAGGGTCTCGTCTGAAGCAAATCGGTGTTAGATACGGCCTGAGTGATAGTATACTTTTTCAAAAATCCATCATAGATTCCTTGCTCTTGCGGTCTGTTTTTGCAATAATCTGGCGGAATGTGTGGTGAGAGAAAAGGCCTTGAAGGTTGCAGTGACCCCTGATCCAATGGCTGGATTAGTGAAGTAGTGTTGGGTGGCAGGAAATCTATGTCTACTGGGATGCAGCAATCAACCTCAGGCAATTTGGTAGGCTGGCTTGGAGCATTGTCAGTCAACAGGAGTGCTTTGGCCTTAATTTGTTTATGCCTGCAGTAGCATTGCACAGATGGACAGAAATGTCCGGTGAACCAGTTTTTGAAGATGTCCATGGTGATCCAAGTTTTAAGGTTGAATTGCCAAATGACTGGCAAAGTGGATTTTGGAATCCCATTCATGGCTATAGGTGTTTTGAAATGGTACACCAGCAATGGTTTGACCTTGAAATAATCAGTAGATTAAAAGGGGTTTGATGGTCTTTGGCTGCTTTGAATTCCTGTGCTGGCTTCTGCTTGGGCAATATGAAGGTGCAGCTTGCAATTCCCTTCTAGAACAATCCAACATTAAATACCAGCTCTGGAGTATAATTGTTTCTTTCTTTGATCTCTTTAAAAGTGCCTCTTTAAGGTTGAATTGCCAAATGACTGGCAAAGTGGATTTTGGAATCCCATTCATGGCTATAGGTGTTTTGAAATGGTACACCAGCAATGGTTTGACCTTGAAATAATCAGTAGATTAAAAGGGGTTTGATGGTCTTTGGCTGCTTTGAATTCCTGTGCTGGCTTCTGCTTGGGCAATATGAAGGTGCAGCTTGCAATTCCCTTCTAGAACAATCCAACATTAAATACCAGCTCTGGAGTATAATTGTTTCTTTCTTTGATCTCTTTAAAAGTGCCTGCAAAGGCAGCAACAGCTTCTGTGTCATTGCTCGCCACTTCTCCTGTGATTTTGATATTATACAGGTTGTTTCTTTTCTCTAAGCTGTCAAACCAACCTCTGCTGGCTAAAAAGCTTTCGGTCATATCTGGTGTTTGGCTTTGATAATGGCCATAGAAGCCTTCTCCATGATGATGGCCTGGCTGAGTGGCATGTTGCTCTGCTTTCTATCAGTGATCCAGCTGGAAAGCCACATCTCCATTTACTCCAGGGGGTAGCTTATTGATCGGGTAATCTTCTTGACAGAAAATGTAGTGCTGGTGGATGCCAAAGACTTGATTTTCTCATTATATTTAAGGGTGGTGCGGATTGTGGAAGTTGGCAACTTTAAACACGCTTTAATATCCACTTGGCGTTCTCCTTTTTCCAAGCATTTTATCATCTGCATCTTCACATCCAGCGAAATCCAAAATAAAACTACTAAAAAAATCATTGTGTTTACTGTGCTTTCACCGCACTGTTCAGCATATGTTATTAATCATGGAACAGTCAGAAGGCAGGATACAGTGTGTTTGTAAACAGACTTGTGCTCTTTCACACCATGAAGAGCACCTACAGTGAGGTAAATGTCCCTTTAAGTAAATTGGAGTGTGAAGTTACAAGTTACAGAAACAAAAAGTAATTCCCATAGCAAACCCAGCAAAGTTAAACAGCATCAGTAAATATTGCAATATTGTGTCTATATAGCTCTGTATTTCTGATTCAAACTTTGACACCTTGATGAGGTTTGTTATTCTTGCACATGAACATTGTAGTACATATAAATCATATTATAGGTTAACTAGGAAATTGCCTGTCAAAAATGACGGGAATAAAATTGTAAGGCTGGCAATGCTGTTTGCCACACAATGTGAGGCTTTTGCTCCTCTGAGCACCTTCGGCTCTCATCGCGAGCTTCTCGCCCCGTGTACTTCAACTTTCCTGCTTTGCAATGATCACCTACTGCGCTCATCGCGAGTCCCACGTTGGGCTCCTTCGGCTCACGGTGCTCATTGCGAGCCCTGCGATGAGCGCCAAAGGCGCGCATTGCGAGCCTTTCCTCCTGGCTACTGTATGGGCTGCTCATTGCAGGGCTCGTTAACCTGCAAGTTTTGTGCTTGGGAATGTCATGTGTCCCTTACCTATGTATTTATTGTCTGTGTGTCTGCTGAATGTTTGCTTGTTACGCGCTGAATGCCGTTTGTTTTTTTTTCAAAGTCCCGAGTGCCTGGCGTTGTTCGTGTAAGTGTTACTGTCTTTGCCGTTGTGTATTTTCTAAGTCCCGCGTGCCTGGCTTTGCTCAGCCTCATTTTCATCCTGTTTCAAATTTTGTAAGTTTTTTTGTCCGCCATTTTTTTCCTTGATTAGCCGATTTTCGATTGCCAAAAAACTGCAAATATGGCTCAAATTCGCTTGCAACCTCACTCTAAGGCTTCCTGGCTATCCCCCTGTGCAGTGCGTAAGTGTGTTTTATTGTTTGGTCATTATTTTGCTTGTTTTTCAGGTTTTTCGAGTTACACGCTTGAACTAAGTTTGGTCAATTAATTAGCAAACTACATTCCTCGTGGTCAACAGCAAAGTGCTACGTTTTTTGTCGGGGGTTCCTCAACTGCTTGCCTCGCACTTTTTGCGCTCATTGCAGCCTAAGTCCTGTCGTGCAGGCGATGAGCGCCTGTGGAGCTCATTGCGAGGCCTGCAATGAGCGTCTTCAGTGCTCATTGCAGCCTAAGTCCCGCTCATTTGCAGCCTAAGTCCTGCGCCACTGGCGATGATCACGTGCAGTCGACAACTCGCCTCGCTTTGCAAGTTAAAAACAGTATGCAGTTTAAAATAAATAAAAATAAACAGTATGCAGTTTAAGCAGTCAGTTTCTCTCTCAAGCAGAGCTGCATATCTTCCCCTACCTGTGTCTATCAGGAACGTGGCCAGCTCTGCCTGTGAAAGCAGGCTGGGCTGATGCCACTGGTCCTGCCTCATGACATCATTAGCTCTGCCCCCACTGTCTATACATAGGTTACAGCTGTATTGTAATATGCTTGCAGCTTCCCCATAGGCCCCTTGGCAGTGACAGTGTATGCGTTATTATAGACTGCCACAGTTACTGAGTATGCTTAGTCTGAAGCAGTACCAACACAGGTAAGACTTTATTTTTAGTCCAGAAAACTATGATCACAGCCTTGCTGACACAGCTCTGCTTGAAAAGAAAACATTCATTTTAAAAGCTAAGAAAAAAAAATAGGATTTCTCTCACTGTGACCACTGCAAGCCATATAAGTGTACTTTAGGTAACATCTCTCATAAGAAGCAGGGAACAATTCATATGTAGCAATCACTCGTAAGGGTTTGCTGTGGGTGGAATGGTTGAAAACGTCACTTTACATCAGATCTGTATTCAGCTAAGTTGAGAGATAATTGCTATGGATAGGAACATGACAGTAGAACTAAATACAGCAAGATACCCTAGTAGGATAACCCTCCTTTCAAGCTACAAGCACAAGATGTTTTTTAAGAAATACAGTTATTACACTGCACTCTGGGAACCTGGTTGGGGATGTGCTCACAAATGCTTCACTCTTGTAATCCATTACCATTTTAAACATGGCTTCCTTTAAGCATGCAAGATTACTGCCTCTTATCAGCGTCGGGCCGGTTCCTTTCTTGTATATAATCCATCCTGGGCTTTGCTCAAAGCTGTGTAATACAGCAGGCATATGCTTAAAGGAAGCATATTCTATTCCCTCATCTCGAAAACATTGCAAGAGAACTGTTACGGGTGACTGCTGCATGACAAAGTCAAAAAGCACAGTAATAATCTCCATTGACTTTTGCCCTGCTAAAACATTACGAGTTACTCCCTTACACATTTACACTCTAACCCTATGCTAATAAAATTTTACAGATCACCATGAAACCAGGGCAGTGCTATAACTGCAAAAAGCTGAAGGAAATATTATGTGTACAATTGAACACTCGCAAAGGCTTTTAAAACCTCTGCTGAGTGCCACAGCAGAAGTTAAAGTGACAGTATAGCACCTAGAATAATAAAAAATGATAATATTTCAACAGTATTTGACACATAACAGCCCAATATCAACATACGTGTAATTATAGATTAGTATATTGTATTATTATGCCCGTTTCATACAACCCAAGGTTAATACATGTCATGAAACTATGTTGCCTAGGAATAAATGCTCTAATACATTGTCTATACAGTGTAATAATTCTTTTTCTCTGAATTTTGAGCTGTTTTAGACATTCAAATGTGAACACAGATGTAATACTTATTTACTGTGTTACTGGGGGGTTAATATGGCTGCTGATGAGCTTGTGGGTGAATGGTGCAACAAGGGGGATCTGTTTTTTTTTGGTGGGGGGGATGAATGATGCTGCTATGGGGCCCCTGGGTTTTTTGGGGGATGAATGGTTGAGAAATTAATATTGCTGCTAAGGGGTCATTGGGGGGAGGATATGGCTATTGAGGAGGTGAATGGTGCTTCTAAGGGGGGCTGGGGAGGTGAATATTGCTGCTGAGGGGGTTGGGGGTGAATGGTGCTGCTGAGAGGGGCCTGGGGTTGTTGGGGGTGAATGGGGCTGCGGAGGGGGGTGAGTATTGCTGATCAGGGGGTTGGGGTGAATAGTGCTGCTGAGGGGGTCCTGGGGGGTCCACTGCCCTACATAAAGGAACATTTTCACAAATTTTTTTTTTTATAAGAAAATGTAGTTTATATATATATATATATATATATATATATATATATAGCACTGTAGGGTGGCCCGGGGGCACCAAAAAAATGTTGGCCCCTCATGCCTGGGGGGAGGAGGGGGGCAAAATATTTTTTGCACTGCACCCTCCATTCAATAGCTCCACAACTGGTGGATAGGATTCTCAACTTGTGTAGGCATAATCTTAAAGGAAGCCATGTTTAAAATGGGCTATGGATTGAGGATCGAGGCATTTGCAGAGACATTTGCATGTCCCTGCTCAGCTTCCCAAAATGCAGTGTAATAAATGTGTTTTCTCAGAATTCTGAGCTGGAAGCAGGTTTTTCACCTTGTTTTAGACATTCAAATGTGAACACAGATGTACCATTTATTTACTGTAGTACTGTACGTTGAAGGGCTTCTATCGCTCTTTTGGCCACCATATATTAAATGATTGTTGTGGTAAACTACATAGTCATAAGGTCCACAACAAAAGCTGGGATCCCGCTCCGCCCTGATGATAGCCAGTAAGCTTGAAACAGCTGTAAGTTGATAGGATTCCCAGCTTGTGTATAATCCAACTTTAGCTTTGCATAAAAGTTGTTTAAAACAGCAGGCATAAGCTTAAAGTAAGCCAGGTTTAAAATAGGCTATGGATTGAAGAGCGAGGCGTTTGTGGGCACATTTGCATATCCCCTCTTAGATGCCTTTTTTAATTTGGTTAGTCTTTCTTCATAACTTAGCCCCTCCATTCCCCTTATTAGTTTTATTGCCCATCGCTATACTTTTTACAGCTCTAAAATGTCCTTTTTATGAAGTGGTGCCCAAAATTGTACTCCATATTCCAAATGAGGACATACTAGGGGTTTATATAGTAGCAGAATTATATCTGCTTCCCTTGCTTCTATACCCTTCTTAACACATACTAATATTTTATTTGGCTTTGCAAATACTGCTTGGGATTGAGCACTATTACCTAGGTGGTAGTCCACAAGTACTCCCAAATACCTTTCGATATTGGATACCCCTAGATTTGCTACATTAAGATTATAAATTACATTGCTATTTTTCCTTTCCATATGCATAACTTTACATTTATTCATATTAAATCTCATCTGCCATTTATTTGCCAATTTCTATAATTTATTTAAATCCCTTTGGAGGGAAAGTACATTGTTTTCTGATTTAATTACCTTGCACAACTTAGTGTCATCAGCAATAATTGAGATAATACTTTGCAGTCCTACTTCTAAGTCTTTAATAAATAGGTTAAAAAGGAGAGGACCTAATACTGAACCCTGAGGAACCCCACTTACCACATTAGTCAAATCTGAGTATGTTGCATTTACAACAACCCTTTGCTTCTTGTCTTTTAGCCAGCACTCAATCCATGAGCAGATATTTACTGCAATTCCTGCCTCCCTTAGTTTGCACAATAGTCTTCCATGTGGCACTGTAGCAAAAGCCATCCACTGAGTTGCCTTTATCCAAGTTCCTACTAAACTCCTCAGAGAAACTAACTAGATTGTTTAAAATGACTTATACCTCAAAAAATCGGTGTTGACCTCTACTTATAATCTTGTTCAAACATACATATTCTTGTATACTATCCATTGTTAACTCTTCTAAAAGCTTTCCCACTACAGAAGTGAAGCTTGCAGGTCCATAATACCCTGGATTTGCTCTTGCTCTCTTCTTAAAGATATCTGCTTTTCTCCAGTCATCTGGTAGCTACCCTGTTTTGAGGGAATTGTGAAAAATTAGATATATTGGTTTGGCTATTACAGAACCCAGTACTTAAGTACCCTTGGGTATATTCCATCAGGACCTGGGGCTTTATTAACTTTTATTTCTTTTACCCTCTTTTGGATTTCTTCCTGTGTTAACCAATTATTTGGTAAAGGTAGTGTAGCCCCATTATATAAATGTTACGGGCAATGTGTATAATCACATTTTGTACAATGCCCGCCGGGCAATGTGTATAATCTTTTATTCTTATTTAACTGGGCAATGTGTTGTATAATGACAACAAGGTTTTTGATTTAGTATCATCATGTATTAGAGCAAAGCAAAGTACTGGGTTTTCGAATTTGTTAATCGTAAGGATTATCATTTATTAGAGCAAGGCAAATAACTGCTGTGGCACTTGGAATTGCAGAGCTTACGGGTAGCTCTGCACGCACACTTTGTTGAAATGCATTTGGTTTTGCAGTTGCATTTCTTATACCCCTGTGACATTGACACGCTGTTAGAAGATGCTGTCTCCCTCAATCAGTTTGCTATCCGCCTTTCCTGTAACAGCCGTTAAGTCTAATAATCTTTCTTTGCACAGATGTATTTCTGCACTTGTGCTTGAGTTGGCCATCTTCAGAGCACAGTGTGTACAACTGCTCATCGTCAACACTCTTCACCACAGCTAGGATGTTATTGGGGACCCGCAAGCCCGGTCGACGTCGGGAATTCATAGACGGACCGTCTCTCCCACTTCAACTGGAGGAAATTGGTCCTGTTTACGCTTCAACATTTTCTTAGCCTGCTTTTCAAAGCATTCGCCAGTTCTTTTTCTGTTGTTTTCAATGGATTCCAAACGGATGCAAGTTAGATACTTGGATGATTTCGCCCCTTCTTCTGTCAGTGGGTTTTTTTCGGATTCACTTTCCTCAGCCCAATGCGATGTCTGGTGGATGGGTCGTTCAGTTGAGTCATCACTTGTCAATGCTAGATTTCTGGATGTGGGCTGAGTGCTACAAAGTGGGAGAGCTAAGGATTAACATAAAAGCGTAGTGTAGGGGAAAAAAGCTCTTGTAGCCAAACTTAGGCTATATTACAGTTTACACCGTCTGATTAGCATAGGGCTCTGTGTTTTGAATTAATTTAATTATGCACTTGTTCATTCTCCCGTCATTAAATCCAAATAACATTGTAAAGTAATTCACAGTAAAAGGACTAATAGCTATGAAAAAGCACTTACGAGTGCCCTAACTGCACCGTAAATCCTACCTAGCTATGTTGATCACCCATCCCTAAAACATTGCAAACTCCTATGGGTCACTGCTATGAGTGAACTTCAGGACACAGAAGCAAAGCAAGGCATAAATCTGCATTGAGTTTTGTACTGAAAATAAATTATGAGTTACTCAGTTAGACTTTGACACCCAAACCCTATGGTAATAAGATTTTACAGATCACTTGCAAATAAGGGCATTGCTGTAGATGCAAAAAGCAGAAGAAAGATTTACGTGTACCACAGACCATTTGCAACTGGTTTTCAGACCTTTGCGGAGTTCACCAGAAGCATTTAAAGTGACAGTATAGCACAAAAAGCACTACAAAATGATGAAATTTTAACATTATTTAACACTTAATAATCTAATTACAATAATAATAATATATCTAATAATATTAACATATGAGTAATTAAAAAACATGATATCTTAGTAAAAAGCCTGTTTTATTATACAAAATCTAAGGTAACAAAACAACCCAGCAACAAAGCCACGTTGCCTAGGAATAAACACTCCAATGCATTGTCTATAAATATATCATATTTTCACACCAAAAAAAAAAAACATATTTTTACTGATTGAAGCTATAAATACAATTGTCACATCTTTTTAATATGAAAATATATTTTTAATAACAAAAATACTATATATATATATATATATATATATATATATATATATATATATATATCTGTTTCCTTGAAGCTGAAGTTATGGCACTTGTTTCTGCACTTCCCATCCATTAAAAGGTTTATGATGTTCACATTTCCTATTGGCTCCTAGGGCCCTGTCTCATCCGTAAAGCTTGGTTTGGCCACTCCCTGCACAGAAATCTGTTGAACCTTTACGGCTGTTAGGGATTAAAAGCTCCTGCAGTTTATTTACTGCAGTGTCCGAATTTAGAGCACCTGATTTACATAGGGCTCTATGTTATTTATATTACTGAACATATCTTGTCAGAACCTTTCAATTTTTGGACATGATCAGATCATGTGTATGAATTATCCTTGCACAATTCCACCAATAGTGAGGCATGGCATCTGCTACCTATCTGTGCCAATGATACTGTGCTCCTCCAGACAGTGCTAAGTAGCCTTCCACACACACCGTTCCTATGGAGGGTCTTTGAGGGCCAGCTCTTGTGTGAACTTGTAGATGTATCTTCTTGCTTGATTTTGTTGCTGAAACTTTGCTGTCTGACCCTGCATGTGCTCTGCCTGCCAATGACTTTGCTTGGATAGCCATTGCTTTCTATATTGTATGTGTACTATACTATAGATACTCCTCCAAGCCATCCATGCCCAGGCCAATATCCTCCATGGAGCAGGGATATATAGGAGGCCAGGCCAGAGGGACAAAATGTGGAGTGAGGTAGCAAGGGAGATCAGTGACATGGGGGTTTGTTCAGGGATGTACGCTCTGTCAAGCACTGATACAATGACTGCCAGTGCAAGGTGAGGAGGAAGATGCCCGAGGAGGCTGCAAGTGCTAGTGTAACTGTTGGTAGCCTTCCAGCTGCAGTGCACTTCAATGAGTGGGAGAGGATGCTGAGGAATTCGATCCCCCAAGCAACCGTGGTCGGTTCCCTGGGTCTGGAGGACACTCTGCAGCCAGGGACCCTGCCAGGTGAATATCATAAACACTATCATCCCATCACATACTCAACCATGTACACCACACACACATAGATAACAAACAACCAATGTAAATGTTGTCCATCAATTAAAGCGATATTCAAGGTTCCTTTAATTGTGACTATGTATATAAGATACCTGTGGGTCTAATTACTTTGATATTCCAAGTTTCATTGAAAATCAAATGAAACATTTATTTAAAACATCAAATAAATAGTCCCTGATTGCGAGCTTCCGTATGCTGGAGCTAGACGTGTTTAGTGTGAGCTCCTGCTTAAAGCACTAAAAGTGGGCTTATAAATTGCCCTAGTTATCATAACTAAACTGCATACCCTGAAAACAACTGGGGAAGAAGAGGGGGGACCCATTTCCCCCGTGGGACCCTCAAAAGATACCCCTGGAGGCACAGCTGCAGAGAAACCTGCACCCGGCCAGCTCACTAGAAGACTGCCTTCCTGCAGGGACTTACCAGGAGGTGAGAGCTTCAGAGGCCCTGCGCCTGCTACAGGCACCCTTTGCCAGAAACTGCAACAGAAGGGCCTGGTCAGAGCAACACAGGAGGCAGTGGAAGCTACAGAGACCCCAAGATCGGGTGGCGGCCATCTTGGATTTGCATGAGGCAAGGTCTGTGGGTGCACAGGATCACCTCAGGAGCTTTACCCATTAACCCTGTGACCCTATGCCTGGCGACCCAACTGTAAAGTGAGTACTGGTTGGGCTGGAGGAAAGAAGCAGGAAGATAGAGGGTGGCTATATCTTTACCTGCAGTAGGGGGGTCAGAGAGGCCCTTGCTGTTGGAGTGTCACTCCTGCAAAAAAGAGCTCTGAGGCGGCCATTTTGGGGGCATAGGACAGGACTGTGCACGCAGAAGAAGGGACACATGTCAGCCCTAACCCCATCTCCTCCACAAGTATAAAACAAGCACAACACTGTTAATAATACACCCCTCATCTAACTAGCCTGCTACCTTTAACAGTACAAACAAGGAAAACCTACACTGACCTTAGGGTACTTAAACCTTTGAGAAAACTGGAATTATAAAAACTCCCTATTCAACTTACACACCAACAGATAAGGCTGGATTGCATCCTTCTTACCTTTATTCTGGCAGCCCTGAGAATCAGGGCCCCATATGTGAGAAACTGGCATATGTAACACTGACTCTATGCAACTGGCAGACAGAGAATGGAGGCTCACTGACACCTAGTGGACAGAAACGATTCAACACTATTCCCCAAAGCACTCCAACTGTCAAGCAGGGGTATTACACAAAGGTAAAAGTGGAAATCTACCCTGCACAGAAAAGCCCCTCAATCACTCCCTAAAGGACGGACCCTGCCCAAGACAAAACACAGGTGGCACTCAACACAAAAAAACAGAGACTGCAAACAGAACCACTATATGTAAACCTTGAAATGGCGAGAAATCCCTGACCGCCCCCTGCGTCACAAATGAGGGGTCAACTCTCTAAAAGCCATGCACGATAGACCACAAGCAACCAAAGACCATGACTAAAATGTGATTTGCATTAAACCCATTCATTTATCTTCACCACCACTTTGATCCCTTAGCAACTGCTACTGACCATCAGCCACAGACTGCCCACGCAATAGTAACTTTAATCTTTGGGCTTCAACTTGGGGAAATGCAAAAAAGGCACTGCAACCAGAAGGATCACAGATCATTTTAAAACCCCAGAAACCGCCCAAGAAGCAAACTCAGAGCACTCAGACAACTCTGAGGACCAGGAGGACCTGGGTGCAACCCAAAGCAACATGGACCTCTCACCGAGATCCATAGCCCTGATAGAACGAATGTTCCAGGCATATACTGAAAAGACTGTGAATACTATCAGAAAGGATATAAATGACCTGGGTCAGAGAACCCACCTTCTGGAAGAGATGGTAGACCAGATTGCTGAAGCCCAGGAGAGGGACAGAGCGCTACACTCGCAGACCTACTCCAGAGTGGAAACCCTCGAAGATAAATTTGAGGACCTAGAAAACAGGTCGCGCCGCAATAATTTAAGACTGAGAGGGATTCCGAAGGCAGTACAAGACCTGAAGCCTTACCTGACAGACACCATCAAGGGCATTATTCCGGAAATACCAGAGTCAGTATGGGAGATAGAGAGGGCCCACAGAGCTCTAGGGGCACCCAGAAACCCAGACATACCGAAAGATGTGATCATTAGATTCCTGCGACAACAAGCCAGGGACCTGATCCTGGCGGCAGCCAGAAAAAAGCAAAACATCAGGGGCCCAGACAATGCAACAATACTGCTGTTCGCAGATCTTTCTCCGATCACACTTACCAGGCGCAGGGAAATGAAGCCAGCCCTAGAGATTCTGAACACACATAAAATCCCATATAGATGGGGCTTTCCATTTGTGGTATCTTTTCAACATAAGGGCAAGATGTACTCAGCCCGCTCCCTGGAGGAATGCTGCTCTCACCTCACTAATATCGGACTTGCACCTAATCCAGCGAACAACGCAGAGAGGGATCACAGACGAAACAATACTACTGCGCCCACTAAACAGTGGACTAAAGTACAGAATAAAGGCAATCAGAGCTCTTCCCCAGATTTGGGGTAAACGCCTACGAGCCACAAGTCCACTACTAGAACTGGGCAGATACCTGACGGCGCCCTTAGAGCTACCTGAAGTACCATACCAATCGGACTAATTTACAAAGGGTTTAATCATTCATGATTTGTTGTTGAATTTAAGGCTAATTTGTATCAGATTTATCTTTTGTCATTTTAAGCACAGTTCAAAAGTCATTGCTGGTTGTTACTGTTCCTTACAAATGTCTTAGCCTGAGAATATAGCTACAAAACTTCCCATAACTCGACTTGAAAGGAAGACAACACTGACACTCACCAAACTTAAACACTAAGGCAAGAGTCGATGGGAAGCCTTTTTTTGTTTTTTTTTTAACAAGAGACTAAGTAAACAGGGAAAGATGGCTACCCACTTGAAAATTAGAGACCTATTACCCCCCCTACAGAGGACAAAACATAAAGGCAGGCTTCACAAGAGTTTTTTTTTACTACCATACTGAAGCCCCCATTGATGAACTAGCAGGGAACCACCCAAACCAAAAGAAGACGACACTAGGGGAAATAGAGGCCCACTGAAAACCTAAAATTTGAGGCACGTTACCACTCAAATCAGAAACGTAGGGTGACATAAACAAAAAAAGAACCTTCCAAAACCTTATCATAATCCAAGAGACAATCTGAGTGTAGAAGGCCAACTAGCTTTTATAGATAAGACCATGACACTTTCCCTTCATCTCTTACCAGACTATTAGACTCTATAGTTAGATCTAAATGAGTTGCCCCTCAGTGGCTACAAGGAACTACTTTTATGTAATGGGTTCCTTTTATATACCCCTCCAACAGGGGATTATAGGACGATTGTCTCTCATAGTCCTACCCCCGACAGACGCCAGAATTTTTGACTGGTGTAGGAGTAAGTGTATATGTATTACGGTTAATGTTGTTTATGAACTTTCTTTTTTCCCTTCCCCTCCCACCCTAGCACGCTCTATCCGGCATGAGAAGACATTGGCCCGCAACGGGGCCTGGAGGCTCCTTCTGGTGCTCCCTGGCTCTCTGGTCCCTCCTGCACAATCCGGGACATGGGGTGAGTTGACAGGCTCTCAACAACACATACTCAGACTTACCCGATGGCCAGTGTAGAATACGCTTTTACCACACACAATGTAAAAGGGTTCAATTCACAGTACAAAAGGAGAAAAGCTTTCCTTTATTACAAGCATATAAAGCCTTCTGTCCTGTTCTTGCAGGAAACACATTTTGCCCAACACAAAATCCCCTTATTCTTGGATAAAGAATACCCAAACTATTACTCAGCTACGCAACCCACCAGAAAAGCGGGGACATCAATACTAATACACCGCAATTTTCCATTCCAGATCACCTCTAAAATAATTGACAAAGAGGGACACTACATTATTCTATCCGGCACAATTCTAGGTTCAGAGCTGACGCTAGTATCCATTTATGCCCCGACGACATCTCCACACAAAACTCTTTTAAAAATCCTGAGAGTACTTGAATTTCACGCCCATGAAAAACTGATAATAGGGGGAGACCTCAATCTGACATTAGATTCTCTCTTAGATCAATCTAGGGGCCTAGAATGTGGTGGGTACACAAATAAAATGCAACAAATTAAGAGATTATTAAACGCTATAGGCTTAGTGGACGCCTGGAGAGGGCATCACCCAACCAGACGGGAATATACTCACTACTCGCATGTACATGGATCTTATTCCCGAATCGATACAATACTAGTAAGCGCGCCTATTTTTGATATGACTAGATCAGCCGAAATTTATGAATGCCCATGGTCGGATCATTCGGCGGTGACCCTGACAATAGACTTTGGCAAGACCCAGAAAAGTCCTTTTATGAAATTTTACTACACAACCCCCCATTCAATAGCCAAGTAGAGAAAGACCTACGACTATACTTTGACATCAATGACACTACAGACGTAGGGATGGGCTGGATCTGGACTGCCCATAAGGCGTATATAAGTGGCACCTATATTAAGCTTGCTTCGGCCTTTAAGAAGCAATGCCTGCAGAGAGAAACAGAGATCAGAAAAGAACTCCAAAGACTAGAGAGACATAACCAGACTAACCCCTCTCCTCAAACAAGACATCAAATAGATAGACGTAGACTGGAATTCGACAATGCTCTCTCAATGCGGACAAAGCACTGAGGCGCACCATCCACCTATACTATACGAAGGCAAACAAACCTAGCTCCCTTCTAGCTAGGAGACTGAACCCTAGACCCTTTCAGCAAAATTTCTTAAAGCTTAACACCGCAAATGGGTATCCCTCAGTAAGCCAAACAGAAATTAAACAGACCTTTGCGGCTTTCTATCAAAAAATCTATGCTGCAACTATCCTACAAGGCCCAGATGCGACTCAATCCTATCTGACATCTTTAGATCTACCCAAGGCCACGGAACAGGACATAAGCATGCTTAACTCTGACATATCAATAGAGGAGGTACTCAGAGCTATTGAAAATCTCAAATTAGGTAAAGCCCCGGGCCCAGATGGGTTCCCAAACTCCTACTATAAAACATATGCTGGGCTTCTAGCCCCCTACCGATCTATGCAGGCTTTTCAACTCCATTCTGAATGGAGAAGCCATGCCACCTGAACTCAATAGGGCTGACTTGGTGGTGTTCCCTAAGGAGGGCAGGAACCCCCTGGAGGCCAAAAACTACCGCCCAATATCCCTCCTAAACGGCGATGTTAAGATGCTAGCAAAGATAATGGCGGACAGGATCTCCAAGTTCCTACCGGAACTAGTACATAAAGACCAGATGGGCTTTATCCCATTCAGACAAGCAGCAGACAATCTTAGACGAACTTTAAATGTACTACATCTAGCGCAAAGGGATGGTATCCCGCTCTGTGTCTTGGCCCTTGACATTGAAAAGGCCTTTGACACGGTAGAGTGGCCCTACTTACACGCAACACTGGCCAAATTTGGCTTCAAAGGACGCTTCATAAATCTGCTACGCTCTTATTATCATCTGCCCCAGGCGGCTCTAAAACTACCAGGGCCAAACAGGGAGACTATAGACATACGGAGAGGAACAAGACAGGGGTGCCCCCTTTCTCCATTACTCGTTGCGCTGGCCATGGAACCTTTGCCCAAAAAATCAGATGCACCTCAAACATAAGGGGCCTGAGAATCGGCCTCCAAGACCTCAAATGCTCCCTGTTTGCGGATGACCTCCTATGCACTCTGACATACCCCAAGAGCTCGATCCCGGCCTTGCTGAAGGTATTATGTGACTTTGGGGAGATATCGGGGCTAAAAATTAACCTGGAGAAAACCGAGGCCTTAGATGTAGGAATACCATTGACAGATCTTACAGAATTACAAAGGACTTATAACTTTTCCTGGCCAAAAACATCAATCAAATATCTAGGGGTTCATATTACAAGGAGGGTAGCGGGAATATACAAAGCAAACTACCCCCCATTGCTTCAGAAATTAACAAATAATATACAAAGCTGGTCAAAGCTAAACATATCATGGACGGGCCGCATCACGGCCATCAAGATGAATATTCTGCCCAAAATATTGTACCTTTTCAGGACCCTTCCCCTACTGCTAGATCTCAAAGATCTAGACAGATTGCAGAATATAATATTTACATTTATTTGGAGCAATAAAGCCCCGCGGATTGCTAGGCAGATGATGTATAAGCACAAAAACCAAGGGGGATTATCCTGCCCAAACCTCAGGCTTTACTACAAAGCAGCCCAGTTGGCCTTCCTGCCACTAACCCACACAAAGACACATCAACCCATATGGGTCTTTATGGAGAACTGGGAACTTAGACCCCACTCCTGGGACACGCTGATCTGGGACCCGGGGATTCATAAAATCAAAAACAAAAAGTACCTCACAAAACCGATGATCAAACTCACGGCATCGGTGTGGACCTGGGCTTGTACCAAACACCAACTAGCGCCACCAATCACCCTTCTATAAAATCTTTCCCAGACTTTGAGACGACCTTGAGCTCAATCTCAAAAAGGTGGTGGCTCTCTAGTGACCTTAACAGAATAGGGGCGTGGTATCACAACGATAGAGTGGTGAATCACGAACAACTGGTAACTAACTTTAACATACCAACAGGGGAACTATGGAATTATAGGAAAATCAGACATTGGTTAGAATCCCTGACAAAAGACTGGGGCCCACCGAAACAGTGCTGGCTATCCACAATTTGTAAGAATATTCCCAACTCTAGAGGCACCCTGGGTCTCTTGTATTCCAGCTTTAATACCAAACAAAAACAGAAACCCGCCTGTATGGCACACTGGGAACAAGACCTAGGCAGGGAACTGACTATAGAAACTTGGCATAGGATTAGCCGAAATCTGACCAAGGGCTCACTTACCCATAGCCTACTAGAGGTCTCAATCAAAGTCCGCCACAGAACCTATCTCACCCCATCCAGAATGCACCAAATTAACCCGACTATAAATAGACTTTGCTTTAGAGGCTGCCAAGCTACAGGAGATTTTACTTTAGCCACTAAGCATACTATTGCCAGACACTGGAGAACCCCTACACTAAATCTAAATGATGTCATTACCAGGATAAACTTTATAATGATTAATGAAAAATTGACACATTACATGCAACACAGCTATCCCAGCGTTCTGGATATCTGGTCTCCCTGGCTGGACTCCCCACATAGTGCCACAGTTTAGCTCAGACCCCAGCCTTGGGGTGGGAATGGGCCGGAGGGCCGCGGGGGCGACGGATGGGGCCCCAGAGCCTACTTGCGACCAGTGTTACTCGAGACAGTGAGTGTGCTATTTCCCCACCTACCCTTTCTCCCGAGTTGATAATTGATTGTATTTTTGTTTTAACTTGTGTAAAGAATAAAATGGTAGAAGACAATATAAAAGGAAAAAAAAAGAAAACATTTTTTGGAGAACACCAAAGGATATCTATGTGATGTTAAGCAATGTGGTACAATTCCAAGCACAAAAATTATAAAGGAATTCCTATATGTACTAGATAAATATGATGCAATAAGTATGGCTACTATGAACATTGCATATATTTGCTCACCAATGGTTGAAATGTATTAATCCACTTCTGTTCTGACGCAAACTCCATTTAATAAAAAGATGTTTGAAAAAAAAAAAAAAAAATAGTCCCTATATGGATGTGCCCACTGCTGAATATGCAGATATAGACTCTGTAGGGTTGAATATGCAGGTTAGTGTCCCAGCCTATCATGGACCACGTCTCCACAGCATGTGGCAAAATCTTGTATAGATGGGCACAGATTGCTTAGTATGATACATGACACCTCAATCTCAGTCTTCACTGAGTCTTCATGAGCTTCAAAGAGCAGACCCCAGCAGGAGATATTGGTTTTATATGGGGTAGTCAAAACATCAACTATAATAGTTGTCAATCTGAGAGTTGTCGTCACGCTTGCGATAGAAAATGGCTGAAGCGAGAAAAATAATTGACAAAGAGGGACACTACATTATTCTATCCGGCACAATTCTAGGTTCAGAGCTGACGCTAGTATCCATTTATGCCCCGACGACATCTCCACACAGGTCATATTATCATCCGGTTTTGTTATCTGACATACTATTGATATCTCATTTCAACTCCAAGAACATCCAATGTCTACACAGAGGCAGAGGCCAAGGCCAAGAAAGAGTATGAGAAGTCTTAATATGACCCCAGCAGGATCCCTGCTACTAGACTGATCTGCCAACACCACCACCCCAAATTGCTCCTCCATCACCTCTTCCAGCAATGTGGATGCAAGCTCACCGTCCAGACGACCAACAATGCCATCACCCCAGCAACTCCCCACCATGCCATCACCAGTTATTTCCCACCCGCCTCAATTGACACCTCTGCAGCCCCCAGAGGCAGTACCAATATCCTCACCCCAAGAGCCATCATTGAAGGCAAGCATAACTGAATTCACCGCCTTCCAGAGACAGCAGGAAGGCATGATGGTAAGTCTCATCCCCAGCATGCAGGCATCTCAGGGCACTGTGGGGCGTACACAATGCAAAATGTATAGAGAGATGAGAAGGTACCATACACAAGTGGAGACCTATCTGGTTCAAATACAGAACCACAAAAGTGTGCTCATATAACATGGATCTCCAGCAAAGGGCTCAGGCGAACACAGCTCCCTCCATTCTGGAACAGTCTCCAAGCCACAACCAGCCTTGCCCATCCCCTTCTGCCTCCACCTGCATCTCAAATGAGGTTCACACATGAGTGGGGCCCAGTGACTAGGCAGAGTAGGAGATATGGAGCTGCATCTCATGTAATCCTTCTCAAATACAGTCCTCATTGAAAATATATTGGTCAAAATGTTAATTTACCCATCCCCTGTCTACAGGGTAGATGATCATGGCATATATGATAGTGATATATATAAAGCAAGCCACCATCACATAATCAGTGATAATAGTATCTGTGGATACGTATGGTTAACATTTCACTAATTGATGGTCACTGAGGAATGCAGTTGAGAAGAGATGATATAGTCCCTATTTAGTTTTATATATTTTTTAATGATTAACCTATTTTTTTTAATTTAGGCAAATTTCACATACTTTAAGACGATTTGTTCATATGCAAGCAATGCTACCAAATAAGGTAAGTAAATTACATACAGTGGCCTTCATATTGCTATTCTATTGATGACAACCTCCCAGCAGAATGATCCCACACGCCATAAACAGATACCATGTTTTAAGTACCACGATTCATGTTACGTTTAATATGTGCCAATGCATATTTGCCCGTTTATGGCATAGTCATACAATAATATGTTAATTAAACCCATCTGTTATACATCCTTCTTAACAATATGAGACGAGATAGGCTTCTCTGATCTTATTAAAAGACATTACAGCTGATGACTTGATGATTTGTTAGTCAGCAATAATCATGTCTATATATTTGGACATCATGATATCATAGCAAACACAGTTATCATATAACACCTGTATACCTTTAACATGTGATATAAATGTGAGTAAACAATATAATATAGAGATAGTGGTGGTACGCTTGGCCTTCTGATTGTTGTCACAGCTAAGCATTCCTTGTGAGATCCCACATCATTCCTAAATATCTGCCAACGGATTTCTCATGACAGATACTGCATTGTTTACACTGCCTATAGATGAACATAAGGTAAGTCAGTTCATTGTTACAACAATAGTATAAAGCACGGTACTTTATCTACATTTTTAACCTTAGTTTTTTTATTTAATCTTTTTTAATAAGACCATACACAAATCATTTTAGAGCTGCATCATATTATTTCCAAGGTTTTAAAATCACACTATATGTTTGTAATTGATTTGGATTACATAATCCAGGAGTTATTGCATGTTTCATGGTGCAGATGAAGACACAATGTAAGTGCTATGCACATTGATTGTTACTTATGCTGTATTATATGAAGTGATGAATGATGAGATTTGTATTCATCTAATTATCATTATTGTAATGTAATGACCACATTTGAGTCTTTTAGATGCTATACATTATCATTATACAGTATTACCTCTAAGCCAACATATGATCACATATATTTATCACATACATTTAGACAGCCTCCTCTCTACCTGGGTAGCACACCACATCAGTGACATTAATGCACAGTCTGCTACATTTGAGACTGTGCTCTGTGGATATAACAAAATGTATATTCTTATTATACCATAGTCCATGTGTCTGTGTGTTTCTAATGGTTACTGGATTGTAACATTAACATACACTGCATTTAGTTAATGATCGGATATGTGTATCATATTTCAATATACACATGCTGTGGATGTGTATACATCATATTAAGTAACCATCTGCATGAAGAGATTAATAAAATATGGATAACAGCATAGTCACACATATATGAAATATGGACACCTCTATGTCTTCATGCATTTGATTACTATAATATTATATTTTCATTTCAATAATATTTTGAAATTATTTACATGAAAATATAAGATTATAGTAATTAGTAAATAGTAATTATAGTAATCAATGAAAAGTAATTAGTAAATAATGTTATGGCCAAGTGATTACACTTTCCACATTAAAAAATAAACAACACCTGAAATATCTGTGACATAATCAAATATTTAGCCTTATTTACTATCAAAAACACGTTCAAGTGAACAGTACAGGCCATAACAATGACACGAGTGTGATTGTTAACATGTTGTCTGAATTAATCTGACCAAAGTATGTTCATGCAGTATTTTATATGTTGTTAGCACAGATGTCTACATTTTGCATGAACAACAGTAATACATATTTGTGGAGGTTATACTACTTAATTATTACATCATAACAATAATTCTGCTAAAGAGGTTTTTAACACTAGATTGAATTTAACATATATGTATACATATTCTCACATGCACAACAGCATTGGAGGGTACTTAACAAGACAGGTGTACACATGATTATTGTTGATGGAGGTAAGATTCCTGGGGCTTCTTCTGTCTCTCCACAGCTCCCTTGGGCTCTTGCTGGCCTTACTCAAAAGCTACATCCACCTCAATGTGATTCTCCTCATCAGCATTTGGCCCCATATCCCTTTCCCATACCTGCTCATCTAGCATAACCCTGTGCATTGTCTGTGCTATATAGTAATTAGCCTGTCGGAGTTAATTTCCAGCATGGATTACAGGCCCACATTTAGCCACAATCAGTGTCAACCACTCCTCTCTTTAAGGCATCAGACTGTACTTATGACATTTCTCAAACCCTGGTGTAAACACACACTAGGTTGCAAGAAATGCCATACCTTCCCATGGATGTGATATACATGAATGCTCGCAGTACTCTGATGTGTTGATCCATGTTGTTGATGACTACTGTTTGGGATATGGCTAGCCCTTTAATAGGCAATGCATTACAGCACCTGTTATGGTCCAATATGTACTGGCATCTAATCCACTGTAGTTGATATGTTATGCTGAAGTGGATTATAGACAATAGATTATATTTATAGATGTATGCAGAATCACACAACACTTACCGTAACTGGAATGGGGCCTAATGACTGAGAGTTTGCAAGCTTATAGATTCAAGGATTAATTAAACAAAAGGTGAAATAATTAAAAGGGAGAAACAAGGGCGCAGCAACTAATTGAAAAGAAAGTAAAGGGTTAATTTGTTATGCCTGTGGGTGTATCAGTTGTATAAAATAATACAAAATGCAATGTAAAATACATTTGCAACATCATGTTGAATCTGCAAACAAAATGAACATTGAAGAATAAAAAAGTTTGGAGTTCTTGGTCTCCTCACACCATTATTATACATTTCCAAGACATGTTATTCACAATGTAACAGAAAATAAATTATATTGTATCATGGATTAAATAAATGTTTTACTTTCCCTTTAAATTAGCAATAAGTAGAATATGCCATATAGGATTATGGTTTTGCATTTGTTATCATTTGATTGGTCAGAAGTCTCTCTTAATTCCAGTTACATTTTTAATGTGCTTCTACAATTTAAGATTTTATTGAAATCTTCTGTCCATCTGAACCTTGTGTGCTCTGCATTGTCATTAACAAAAACATCGGTAAAACTCATCTATTGTGGACATAGATGCATCCTTCAAACAAAATTACAATAGAATCTACTAATTAAATTACACAATTAAATTGTGCTCCAGAGAAGAATACAGTTTCTTTTCAATTGTTAATTGTCTTTTTGGTTCTACTTTTCATTGCTTAATAAGCATTTTCCCTACCAATATTTCAGAATGGAGATATTATTTTGTTAATTATCATCACAAAGGTAATTATTTGTGTATGATAACCATTTCTGGCTAAATTATTCATGCTTTAGGCTAATTAAAAGGGACCCTGTAATGCTTTTTTTGCTTAATGGAAAAGATAAATACACACAAAAATACAGGGATATGATTGCACTTAATACCACTAAAATTATTTTAAGAGCTTTTAAACACATCCTAAAGTTGTTAAATAAGAAAGCCATGTCCAAACATTTACTTTGTCTGCTAATTCTCTTTTACAATGACAGACTTCTAATGTCAGTTAAAATGGAAGAAGATGTGGAGGGTATAACACGACCTGAATTCATAGCATTTTTGTAATTTTAAAAGCACAAGTTTTTCTCATTGACTTGCCAGAAACAAGAGCACAGTGAAAGAAGTGTTGAAACTGAGTGCACCCTTACCACACTCCCTTGTGAAATTTGTGTGAATTTATTTTTATTAGTCCACATTAATTATCCACATTGCTGTTTAGTTAACATATAGAAAATAAGTGCCAGGATCTAAACAAATGTGTGAGAAGTATTATGAAGGTATATGATCTGCATAAACAATGTCATATAAAGACTTGACAGAGCACAAATATAAAGGTTTTTATAGTTCACATGTATCATAATAGCCAAAAAGTAGTATTTGTGATGGATTTTATTTCACTGTATTTTCCTATGTTTTAAGTGCACATCTACGTTTCCTGGAAAATGAATGCATCTGAGGAGAATCAGTAGTGTATGCAAAGATTTTTCTGCATGAAAAAATCCCAAAATAAACATTTACAAACTCACCCTGAGGTTTGCTAAATCTCTTGAGCAAGCAGCAGCTTTTGTGAGTTGACGCCCATGATAATCCCTGCTAAAATTAGCATATAATTCACAATTTGTTTTGGCCACAGGCAGCTATACATTATAATGCAATTTAACAATCAACGAAGGCAGTTTGTGCAGGAAGGAATCATGTGATGTGTAGTCCCCCTCTAAAATGAAGTAGGAGGAGTCAAAAACTGATCTGAGCTGCTACTGGCTTGAAGGCTAGTAAAAAAGATATTCAGGGGCATCAACTGACAAAAGCTGTTGCTTGCAAACTCAAGAGATTTAGCAAGCATCAGGATGAGCCTGTACATGTTTATTTTGATATTCTTTCATGTAATTTTTTTTTCATACACCACTGATCCGTCTCCATCAGGTGCATTCATAATTTAGGAAACTTAGTTATGCCTTTAAGGGTGATTTTAACCCAATTTTTTTTAGCAAGTATTTGTGTTATACATAAAAAAAAAAAAAAACATTTCTGTTTAAGAAAAAACTTATACAACATGCAGTTATTTAATATTTATTATTTTGTGAATGTTTCCAAAATAACGACATGTGGGGAAAAACAGAACAATAACTTTTTTGTAGTTTTTTCTTTTATTGGACGCTGGAAGCTTGCAGGTTGTTTATTTTAGTCAAAGAAGTCATCAAAATCATCTCCATCTGCATTGTGAGGCTGTGGTCTCAGTATAGCTTCAATATCTGAGCTGCTGTCATCGGATTCACCCCAGAATGCTTAAAAAATAAATGAATGCAAAAATCACTGTGTTAGTCGGATAAGTAATTGAAATAAGTGAAGCAAAAAAAATAAGGTTACACTGCCTAATCTGAGAATACAGAACACATAATACTGTATTGGCCCAAATATAAGCCACACTTTTTTTCCTGATTTCCAAGGTTGGAAATTACAGGTGCGGCTTATATTCGCGACCGTAAAATGTTGTGCCGATTTGGGGGCGTGGCTAGCAGCTGCAGTGTGAAGACCATGGAGCCGGCGGGCCGCAGCTATGCAGAGGGCGTCCACTACCTTCAAATCAATTGCTGGGGATCCCCAAAACAACCCCCAACACAATTATAGCTCCCTGGAGGGTTGATCCACCTCCAAACAGGACCTGTGGCCTGGCTGAGACACTTGTTAGGTGCGGCCGCCATCTTGAATCGGGGCCTCTGTGGTCCTGTGTGCTTCCCCCGGCGAATACCTAAGACCCAGAGCCAAGCAGTGGGAGGAGAGGGAGGAGAGGAGAGACGGCGACAGGAGCTGCAGCCTCCGTCAGAGACCCGGCTGAGAACCACCGGAGACTCAACTGGCATCCAGTAGAGCTCTGCAGCCTGAAATACCCGGAGGCCTGGATCCAGGCCCTGGATTCATCTCCAGATCAGCATGCCAGCCTCTGAGTGAGTACAGCACACCACACCACATACATAGAGCCAGGGCCTGGTGGAGGTGCATTGAAAAAGGTACAACTGGGACAGAGGCCACCCGGTAAGGACATTGTCCCTAAAGGCAAGCATGAGACCCTGGGGAAAAGAGTACAGAAGAGGAGAAATGGCAGACAGCAAAGGGGGCAAAGCACAGAGGATACATTTTTTATATCTACCCCAAAAAGGGCCCGGGGGGGGGGGGGAGTTACTATAGTCAAATTGCGGCTTATATTCGGATATTATGTTTTTTTGTTTTTTCCCCTTGAATTTCATAGGTGCGGCTTATATGCGGGTGCGGCTTATATTCGGGCCAATACGGTATGTACCAAGATACAATATTTATAGGCAAATTACATCAATTTAAACCCATATGCCGTGGATACATCTTAATGTACTTTTTGGTTTACCCAGCAATAGTGTATAGTCCTTAAAAATACAAATTATTTATCGCCACACTGTAATTGCACTTAAAAATATTACAATAATATTCAGTCTTATAATTTATGCACAAATAAACCTACACAAATACCTTTTCTTGTGTAAGCTTAAATAAGACACCACCAGGAGCCCTATTCAATTTGCATATTTGTAGTTCCTGAAGCCCGTAAAGGAGCCCGCAAAAGTTAGCCTCTTTTAGCTACCCGCAAACGATCTGCAGGTTACAGGATGAAAAGCACACGTTTGACAAAATCTGAACTCTGACCCAGCTAAGCCTTTAATCTTTCAAGTCCATAAATGTTACAATCGCAAATCGCTATTAAATTGCTGCAAGCCTTCAAGCCCGTAATTGCTTTAACACCCATAAATGGCAAATGTAGCCAAAAATCCTACGGGTACTAGAAAGGACCCACAAGGGGATTAAACACCTGTCTGTAGCACTGTAAAAGCAAATATAAATACACTAATGTATTTTAAATTACAGGGAAATCAATGACAGTTATCAAACATAAAAGCACAACATTCTCAAGCTCGCAAATCTGCAATAAAAAATATTTTTTGTTTAATTTCGGTGTTATATCGATCTTGGCAATCAATGTGTTAATACATGTAATAGAACACACATGGACTAGAATATTCTATTTATTGATTTTTTTAATATTGCATTATTTCTGGAATGCGGGTCCGATTGCAACTCGAACTTCAAAACCGTAAGTGATTGAAATCTAACCTCCATGTTTTAGTGACTTAATGATGATGGTCTCTTTTACTATTGGCTCTGTCTAAACCGATAACTATGGGTTTGAATAATTTATCATTTTCACGGCCACAAATGGAATGTGCGAAAGCATGGTTTAAGGATTTTGTTGTCGTCCATGCAGCCTTTTCTAATTTAGTCGCTCTGTAACTCCTGCAAATTTCAGGAGTTTAATGGGGCCCCATGTGTATTTTGCACCAAGAATATGTTGAAAATGGATTATCAATGGGGAAAAAAACATGTTACCCAAACTCACTCCACACACTGGCTTAACCATATTACAATTACAGATGTGATATGGGCTATGTGTACATCATAAGACTTGCCTCCTATTATTAAACATATATCAAACAAAGTATATACACAACACAAACCAATATGAAAAATGAAAAGTATATAACATAAAAAGAAAAAGGGGGAAAAACACTATTCTGAGACATGCTATTTGTATTTATATATCAAAGACATACCACCACAAACTTATATAATATATATATATATATATATATATATATATATATATATACATATATATATATATATATATATATATATATATATATATATATACATATATATATATATATATATATTTATATAGCAATAACCGATTTATCACTGTAGATAGGTTCCAGGCAATAGGAGTGCTAAGCAAAACAGGGTTAAGCGAGGTCATTTTAACATTGGGTAGATAGGGATAGGGGAACTCATGGACAAAATACAAAAAAAGCAATTAAAAAATATTTTTTTTGGCTTCATATGAAAATCGCAAACATAACAACACAAACTAAACATTTTTTTAAAATAAAATTTAAAGAAACAGCAAACATTAACTAAACAGTCCACTTTAAATGGCAGATGGATCCAGCAAGGAAAAAAACAGCGTTATAGTGAGGCGCAGTGTTAAATGGGGATTGGCGGGGTTTAGCGCTATGAGGGGAAGGGAGGGAAAACAAAATATATATAGTACCTGTACATTTTGTAAATTCATTTGTTGTTGCCTATAACTTATATGAGCAAGAACCTCATCACCTCTAATTTCAATAGAAAATCAACATTTTGCTTGTAACCTTGTGCAGAGCTGTTGATTATTTCAGTGTTAAACCTAAAAAAAAAAATATTTATTCTTACCTTTTGACTTTTTTTTGGTTAGCACCCGGCTTTTATTTTCTTTTCTGTTACAAAAAAAAAAAAACATTTAAAATTATTTTCCTAAAAACATTATTTATTGAAATCAATTTACCCGCTGTACTTTATTGTACCTTTTTAAATAGACCTATAAAAATGATGGGATGGGCACTTTACACTTTATTGTAAATTGTTGTAAATAAGAAACATGCTTGTATCTTTTTTTTAATTAAAATTAGTTTTGTGCATTTGAAACGTAATCCCCCTATATATATATATATATATATATATATATATATATATATATATGTATGTATGTATCACTATAATAGTAGTCAGTGTTGCAACACTTATGATGTTGGTCACACTTTGCGAACCTCGCGAAGCGAAACAAGGTGTCGATCACGTGGGACTTAGGCTGTAATGAGCACCAAAGGCACTCATTGCACTGCAAGCCTCACGAAGCGAGGCAAGCAGTTCAGGCACACAGGACTTAGCCTGCAATAAGCGCCAAAGGAGCTCATTGCAGGGTTCGCGATGAGTGGGACTTAGCCACAACTGCGAGGCGAGCAGTTAAGGCACGCAGGAATTACGACACTTACGACCGAAACCCGTACATGCACTGTGCGCCTCACTAAAAAACAACTTTAAAGACCGAACAACAGAACTGAAAAGATATGAAAAAAACAACAAATATGCCTTAAATTAACTTACACACACACACACCACAGTGGGAGAGACAGGGAGCCTGTGAGCCAGGTTGCTAGTTAATTTGCTAGTTAATATTTGCTGTTTTTTCACAATCGAAAATCGCCTAAGAGAGAAAAAGAATGGCTGCCGAAAAAATGCACAATCACGAAAACAAGGCCCAAGGATGCAAAACTAGCCAGAAGGACGTAAAAATATCCCGAAGGACGTATAAAAAATAGCCCTAAGCAGTAACACTTAATGAAAGCCAGTAACACTTAATCCAAGCCACTAACATTTAACCCAAGGCAGTAACACTTAACCCAAGGCAGTAACACTTAACCCAAGGCAGTAACACTTAACCCAAGGCAGTAACACTTAACCCAAGGCAGTAACACAACCCAAGACAGTAACACAACCCAAGACAGTAACACAACTCAAAACATTAACACTCAAGCGCGAGCCCTATAAATTACACATGGGGAGAGGCTTGCGGAAGGTGCTCAGAGGGCCCAAAGCCTCGCATTGTGTGGCAAACAGAATTGCTTGCCTTACAATTTTACTCCTGTAATTTTTGACGGGCAATTTCCTAGTATACATATATATATATATATATATATATATATATATATATATATATATATATATATAATATTTCTATTTATAATAATTAAAAAAGACTAAAGACAAACATATTTATCCTCGAAACATGAAGCTCCTGTATCAAACTAACGCTTGTGAAATTACAGAAAGATGAGGGGCGACATGTTCATACTGCTATTGATGGGGATGATCTATGGAGTCCCTGCATCATTGCTAAATCCACATGGAAATGAGAAGCCTTTCATGAATTCAGATTGCTTATGAATTCCGGGTACTGTGTCTAGTGGATGTCCTTTTCAATTTGTCTAACAAGATGGAACCATTTTGATCTTTGTTGAGCAGCATGTGCATTGTTACGGTGCTAAAAAGGGCAATCATGTTAAAAGAATAAGCACTAAGAAGAAAAATGTATCCCAAAACTATTTAAGCTTTAAGCTTCTGAAAAAATAAAAGAAAAACTCTCATAGGAAGAATTGTTCTATTTATTCTAAAATAGGGAATTTGTAGTTTGTAGAATAAACAAGCATTATGTTCTGTAAATTTTTATAGAGTCTTAGTGATCTCAAAATCGATAATAAAAAGACTTTATTTACAGACATCAACAGCCAATTAAAATTGACATAGTAAGAGTAAAATGTATCTGACTGGAATAAGATTAACATATGAATCTGATATGTAACTTGATCTGAGAACTAATCTAAAAAATCACTAAATAATAACTCTTATTAACATAAGATACAGAAAAATGAAACCACTGTCATAAAGTCAAGGATTGTATTGCTACAAATAAACAAACACAGAAAAGTACAAAAAAAGTAGTAGGTAAATAAATGATAACAGTCAACCTTTGACATGTTTAGGAAGATATAGTAATAGTTGGCCACAAAACAAATTAACATCAATATGAAATTGGTGCTCATCACAAAAACTATTTAGGATGATTTACCATTTATATTTTTAATGATTTATTTTTGCCTCCGAAAAGTGTATATGTCTACATCCAAGTTATTTTAGAACTTCAACTTGTATACTCATTTTTATATGTATTACCTATATAGGAGGCATTACAGGTTTCTGTGAACAAAGCCCATGTCTCCATGAAAAAACAAGAATTGTGCCTATTTCACAGTACTGTAAACATTTGTGAATGTGGCCCCGATTCATACTTAGGTGTTATGCTGCGGCCTCGAATGGCCCAGTTACTACTACTGCCTTCCTCTTGCTATATCCCAATCATAAATTTATTACACACCTATATAGAAAATCATACATGTATATGTGTCTGTTTAAGTATAAGTAAGTTAGAAAGTGCCAGATACAGTACACCTAAAGACAGAATATTTTCTGCATATAAACAGTTCTGTGCAAATTCCATGGCATTGCATTACAACTTCAGGCAGCCTGCTGTCCACTGATGATGCGCTGCCCTAAGCTGAAACACACCCATTATGTGGCTAATATAATGGGTGCACAATAATAAATTTAAAAAATGATGTTGATCAAGGAAGTCTCTGTGATCCTCTAGGGATACCTCCTATCTGGAAGGCTCAATGTGTATTGAAGCCTCAACTTCTAGCTTATGATTCTATGATCAGGGGATATTACAAAAATAACCATATAATTTGTGTATTTTTTTTATTGGAAATACAAGAACGAGGGATAACATAAATCCACAACCTGTGCATTGAAAATGCAATAATGGAGATCAAAGGAAGTGACATTTGTTGTTTTTTTTTTCCTCACAGTGGGAACTTGGATCTGTCTGACAATGCAGAGTGAATAAACATGAGAGAGGAAAATACACAAAACTCAAAAAGGTTAGAGTAAATTAGGAGCAAGCCAAATTAGTGAGGATCTAAAAAGAATTTGTGTAGGGCAATTTGTATGCAGAAAGTGTAGTTATATGTAGAATAACCAAATAGGTTAGAAACCAGGAGAAAAATGTTTGGTTTAAGGTCTCCCAGGTGCCTGGAGTTGTTTCTGATTTCATAAAAATATGTTACAGGTTTTACAAGTACACCCAATTTGGCTCCTTTACCGGACGCATCTTCAAAAATACAGTAGAACCTGATCTTCTTTCTAAACAGGTATTGCTATTTTCCTTGACAACTGAATCCACCTTTCTACCTCTGGTAGATCTCTTCATTTCAGTTTTGTGGACACTGGAATGAACAAACCTGCAGTTATTGGGAAAATTGTCATTAAATGTACAAAGTTTTTTTTTTTAGACTAGCCTCGCAATGCTGTTTGCCGCACTAAGCGAGGCTCTCCCCCCTCTACTTTACGGGCCTCGTGATGAGCACCTTTAATTGGCGTCATTTGGCTGCCACCCAACAGGCTTCAGAGTTATGAACTTGAAAAAAAAATGGCGGTGGTTAAATCCGATTTAAGCCCGTAACTCGGAAGCCATTTGGAGGCAGAGAAAAGACGCCAATTGAATAGCAAACTAGTTTGCAACTCACTTACGGGCTCCCTAACTCCATTGCGGCCCTCGTCTGTTCCTCTGGGCCTACTGCGGGCCTCGCGATGAGTGCATTTGGCGCTCATTGCAAGCCTCTCCACCCCTCTACCTTGCGGGCCTCGCAATGATCGGCGTTGCCGCTCATTGCAGGCCTCTGCAAACTCCCCACTTGTGAGACTCGCGATGAGCGCCAAAGACTATATATATGATGGCTCTGGATTCTTTTTAAAGAGCATACCAGTTATACATATTACTTGAGTTTTTTTTTCTAAACTAACCATTTATGAAATACCTTTTTCAACATGATATTTTTTGGCATAGTACAAAGGCATAACAGGTCCATCTTATGGAATGTTATAACTTAAGAATGTGAATTTAAATTATATATTGTTAGTATTTATTTATTAAGCACCAATATTTTCAGTAGCCCTAGTAACAAAATCGAAAATTATGCAAATGACAAAGGCAAAACAAATTATGAGGTGCAGGGAAATACAAAGACAATACAATAAGATAATAGACAATTAGGTACAATAAAGCTGAGGTTCCTACTTTTAATATCAGCTTTGTGACAAAAAAAAGTGGCAGATGTCAAAATGGAGCTGATGAGTCATTAAATGACAATATTTCAAGAATTGTGTAAGTATGTTTAGAGATTTATATTTTATAGTGGATGAAGCAAAGTGTAGAAACAATGAGATCAGTATAAGCATATCACTAACCAGAATACTTAGCGGCAAAAGAAATCCCGTAATTATATGTAAAATCTGATCTTCTGACATGCTCAAGACACATAGGTGTTCTCAATATGGCAATTCCAATCATTACTTGGTTTTAGGACCATTCTCTGATATACAGAAACAAAGGCTCATGTCTACTGAAATATTATGGATATAACATGTAAATGTAATGATGACTTTGTGATAAAGAATATTCAATGCTGTTGCTTTAAAAGTGTACCTTAGTCTGAGAGAACTTTTTAAATTAATTAAAAAAGCCAAGCAAAATAAATATGTTGTTAAATGAGATAAGCGTCAAGCAGAGACAACATATTTTGACTGAAGCAAGTAAAAGAAAAGACAGTCATAAATGAATGTTCAATGGGCCACTGTATCAATTAACAAGCACAAAGAAAGAACTGAGAATGTAGTCTCAATAAAAGGCATTATTTTGTAAATAAGTAGATGGTGTAAAAAGGTTAGTAAAAACAGATGGTTAACAGATTAAAAAAGAGAACTCACAATACAGCATATTTTCCTGGCAAAGTGATCCAAAGGCACTTCATCTCAATTTGAAAAAATAGTACTGCCATCTTATGGCCATTTGGATGAATTACAACCATGAATCTCAAGATTTCAAAATGATACTACACTTCATTCAGTTGCTTATATTGTACTATTTTCTTGAATAAACCTCCTTTTTACATATTGTTGCCCTTTCAGACATTGTTTCCTCAGTAATTTATATATAATTGTAACTCATTTAGTTGTTCTAAGTATTCTGTTCTTTACATCTATGAAAAATGCTAAGGCAATTTTTTTATATTAACTGAGTCTTGATAAAGCCCAACATCTAGCATAAATCTACAATGTGATACTTAATATTAAGTTATTAATTTATTTGATCCCCTTAAATAAAAGCTTGACATTTTCCTTACTAATTGTTTGATTATACTGTTTATCAGGCCCCCACAGATCCCAAGAGCAGGAGTCCTAAAAATTACTTTACACTTCTTCAATGGCTTATGTAAAAAAGAAAAGTTGGCTATATTATTATGTACAGGTCCCTGTCTTTTAGTCAAATTACCCCAAATTTTTCCCCACTTTTATTACAAGTCTCTCATCTTCAAATTCTGTTATTTCTCAACCTATCTAGAATGGATTAAAATCAATATAAACCCATTTCACTTACTAAATTGCCTTTACAAACTATTTCACTACATATGGCAATGTTCTATGTAATGTACTATTATGTCCCTTTGTACCATTACAAATAATATTTTGTTCTCATTATAAGTAACCACTAAACCATTGATGTTGTGTCTGTGCCTCCTCCTTCCCTTTTGAAATGCTTTTGAATGTGGTGGCAACACGGTTAAATAAATAATTAATAATATGATTATTTTATTCAGGATTTTTAAACTTCACATAAAAATATATTTTATAATAATTTTTTTAAATAGTTTTTTTAAGGCTGGGTAAGTCAACAGACATACCTCTGAGCAAAATAAGACCTACAGTCTCTAATGTGTTGTTAACTTTAAATTATATCTCTCCTTGTTGGCGTATGACACAAGGATGTATAGAAAGAAACAAACTGATTGAAATAGATTACTGAAATTTATCTAATAACCCTTTGGATAAATCCATTAAGAAAAGGAGAATATGGGATTTCCATCCAGCACAACTTTTCCAATGAATGCTCGGCTTCCGCCCCACAAAAAGTCTTGAGGATATGTCTTGTCTTATTACGTTTCTAAATGAGCTTTTAAAGTACAATATTTGTTTTTTCTTTGACACTAATGATACTCTTTTTTTTATGTTTGTTATATGTTTATATAAAAGAAATGTAAAAAAACCTGATATCTCTCCTGAAGCTTTCATATCCCTAAATATACTAATCTGTTAAATTATGTATTTTCTATTGGCTTGCTATACTATTTAAACTACATTAAAATATTTGTACGTTTGTCTTTGAAATATAGCGTTCTAGACCTTGACTTAATTTTCACAAATACCTTTATACCTCAATTAATTTTCTAAAAATTAACACCCTATTCTAGATTTTCTAACATGTATCTATACCTGCATAAATAAGAAAAAACAATAATAACAATACAAATAAGGAATAGGGAAAACAATAATAAATAAGGAACTGTTTTTAGGCACGCTTTTAGAAATGTTTAGTATTAGATATCAGTGTCAATGAGTTCTATAATATTATAATATTATTGATATAATATAATATTGTTGAACAGTAATATGAATATGAAATACATATATCTTGAACCAGGAAACTTACAGTTACTTTATTGTATTGTCAGTAGTTACATGCAATATTTGACTAAGAAACACAGCCAACTGTGTAATGACCCCCACCCAAATGAGTATTAAGATACAGTATCTTAGTAACTAGAATACGAGTGACCTCCTCTGGTTCATTCCATTACTACAAGGAACAAAATACCACACACACAGTCTCTAGGCCTTTGCTTCAGAGAATCCGTGTTAATCCACAGAGGTCATTAAAGAATACATTATCGTTCCTGCACTGTGCAGTTACCAGCTTACAAACTTGTCTGAATGGACATTGTAGTGAGTTCCATAAATGGCTGCCATGATTATTTTTCAGCCCAATAAAGGATTATTTTCCCTTGTGCTCTTTTAGCACTCTCTTGAAGTTCTTGAACCAGGGGCATGTGGTACACTGTTGGATTTATACAGTTCCACAAAAATAATTTAAAGGGGATGTGTAAAATGAGTTTTGACGGTGGAAATCAGAACAGAGCAATGTATGCTGAAGAGGAGGAAACTGGGATGTAAATACGAACAAAAGAGAACAAGTGGTCTTTACTCAGAGAGCAGCGTCCTATTAAGAATCACTCCTTCGAAAATTATGTCTTTTATCCCCATTCAACCACAAAATGATTTTGCTATAGGAAATACAATAGTGGAAAAAGATTTACATTGAATGAATCTTTAATAATAAACTGTTGCAGATCTGGCTATTTCCCTTGATTTATAATACAATAAACATTGAATTCTATTAAGTCTCATGCTCTAAAGACACTGCGTTGAGAAAAAAAAAATGAATATGAAAGAGCTCAATTCTTCCAGTCTCCAGTACCATAATAGTGAAATGAGCATGTATAAATGTGCTAAGAGTATCTCTTTGCATCTTTTATAGCTTGTGTGTATTAATCTGTAAAGCTTATTAAGGGAGAATCATTGCTATGCAAAGCAGCACCCAATCCCTTTCTCTCGCCTTTCAACAGAGCACAGTGTTTAGCCAATAGGACTGGCCCCCTGCCCCTCATTCGGCATTCATAACATGCAACATTTGCACAATGTATCTCTCAAAGGCTGCTGAATAGGAGGCCTTAATACTCATGTAAACAACTGCAAACCAATTACTTAATGAATCAGACCCACACATAATGAGGTGCCAGACAAAGAGCTATAAATGCATTTTTGCGCCCAATCCTCTGCTTTAAAGTAAAATCCCTCAGCTGTAGTTTGGACTTAACTGGCACATCATAATTATTGTCTCTAGGACATCAGAGGAAGCCATTTTTTTTTAATTTAGGTCCAGCGGGGTCCTCTTTGATGTCACTCATCAGCTCACTGACAAAACAGAGCAAAGAAGACTTTTTAAAAGTACCACAGCAGCACTGCACTGTTATGTTTATTTTCAAGTACTGGGTTTCGAGACCACTTGTAAAAGCAATAAAGCACAAGAAGTGACTGCCATAAGTGGAATCTTTAAAAGTAAGCTTCTAAGAAATTTCATTGCATGCCAATCACAAATAAGCAACCACCTGAGCTCCATGTTTTCAGTCCTCCCCAAGCTCGTTTCCCCCCTGTTACACTTGCTTAATCTCTTCCTCGTAAGACTGATGTCAAGTGCATCTAACCATGTGTCGCTTCTAAACTTAAAATAAAAACAGCCCATTATTCCTCAGCTGTTAGGAAAATAAATTATAATAGCAACAAAAAGTGCCTTATAAAGCTCTCTAAACTAGGCTGTGAATTATTACAAAGGGTCTCAGATGGAGCAAATAGACAAATCTACAGCAGAGTTAAATAAATAAATACCTTATACTAAGATGTTATTATGTTACAGAAGTTAAAGCCATTATATACATCATACAAACAAGATGATTTTAAGGTGATTTCCAAAAGTGGAGATATTTTGGTGTTTGTTGTGTTTAAATCAAATTCAAAATGACACCACAGACTTGGCATTAGGTTGGTATGCAATGAAAAGAAGGGTCTTCGTAAAAGAGACGCCACAAAGAATTTTTCAAAAACACTAGTAAATATTTAGGATAAAAAAGGGACCCTGAAATGACAAATCTATCAGCTCAAAAGAGCTATGCATAATTGGCAAAATACTTTAAAAAACAAAAAAAAAACACAAACATTAAAATCTCACTGCTATATTCAACTGGATGTAACAATGGAGGCCACCATTGCTATTTCTTCTGCTTTGTTACAGTAGAAGGGATTAAATACAATTAATATTTAAGCTAAAAGGTAATTGAAGCGTTTGTTTAATACAAGGTTCAAATAAACAGTTATGGCAGCCCACATCACTGCACAAAGCTGTATATCTTTTTTATTTTTTTTTGTATATCATCAATTTGAGTTCTTCAAAAAAACATAATATGAATATGGGACTTCCAGGTTGCTTTAATGCACATGGTAATCCAAACCACTGGTGTTTATTTTTTGTAAAATAATAAATAATAAACTGTTATAAGTTATAGCCAAAATGAATTAGAGGCTGTATACAAAGAGTAAACTGACATGGTCATCAAAAATAGTAACATAAATGCTTCTAATTTTTTAGCAACAGGAAATATTATGATGTCACCGGATCCCTGGGTATAATAAGTAGTGTAACCGTTACGGCTCTCAACTGCACAATAGTCTCTTTTGGAATGAAAACCTGGATCAATATATTATCCCCATGAAAACTGTCTTAATATTTCCTGCAATTATATGTCACAGGATCATAGTTTTCAGCCTGATGTTGAGTTTCGTTTTGATCTTGCTCTTAATTCAGAATTATTTAGTCTGGGTAAGAGTCTGCTCTAACTAATGGGCCCTTACATTATTACTAAACATGATTTATGCATATCAGCAAAAAATGACTTGAAATAAAGGGAGCTCTATAGTCAATGTCGCTTGCTAGTGCTAAGGGATAATTGTCACTGGAGAACACAGATACATATATCACTGTATTCAATAGAGGGCTACAGTGACCATAAATCAAAATGTTGTACATCTTAAAGAGTACTTATGAAGTTCCACATTGTACTGTTGCTTTCACTACTCTTCCAGATAGTCTATTAATTGATGAACATCAGTTATAATTAAAGCATCGTTCTATATTTGTGCTCATTGACTTGTATTGCAATACTGTATAAATAGTGGTCCCCAGCTGTATTATATAACACATATAATTTTTTCACTGTGATATCATCAAAATATTAAGTTTCCAAAATGTACTCACTAGATAAAAGGCACTCAAACATTCAAATGCTATTGTGACAGAAAGAGCAATCTCTTATAACAAAATAATATTAAAGATTCTAAAAAATATTTGTATTTTTATCATATGTTTTGTTATTTTACAGTTCTTTTTTGCTGTGTTACAATTTTTCAGTTATTTATATATTTATTTTTATTCAGTCATAAATACATAACCGTGCACCAGTTTTATACATAGACAACCTAAGTTCTGCAAGTGTAGAATAAATGCAAAATAACTTACTTTAAAAAATAATGTATACAAAATAATTCATCTTACAAGCCATAATTTGACATGGTAACCAAATAGCAGTGAGGCTATAATGTGGACAACAAATGTCAGTTTAGTTTTGAAGGTGAGAGTTTAATACTATCAGTTGACATGGGGATTTTTGTCCTAATATTCTTATGTTATTTATGGTATTAATGGAATAATGTGGATAGACACAAAAATATAAATATATATACAAGGTATACTTCTAAGAGTGTTTTCACACTGGAGACAATAATATTTTAAAAAATAGAAATATAATTTTAGGAACACAAGCTCCCAGAAAGTTTCTACTTCTATGGAGGAATAAATAAATTAAAATTTAAAAAACAACAACTTTTTACTCAATAGTTCCAATAGCAAGTAAACCAAACCTGTTTGACTATATTGTTTTACAACTTACCCGTTCCTTAGAAACAAAAATAAAACATTTTATATCATACATTTAAAATAGCAAATTGCAAATCTAATTTTATTGCATGATAGATGGATGATCTGAAGTTTAGTAAATGCATAGATTGTTTTTAAGTGCATGATAAAAAAAAAAGCTACATTATATAGTAATAAATGAAGAAAAAATAAGACAATCCTATTAAACCACAAAAAGTAGAAACATTTGTTTTAATGTATAATATATAAATATATATATATATATATATATATATATATATATATATATATATATATATAAATAAATAAAATTAACAAAATTGCTATTTAGGAAATCCGTTATTAAAAAGGTACTAAAACCTTTTCTGGGTAAAGCACAAAAATAGGTATCGAGCAGAGGTTGGTTTACATCAAGAAGAAGGAATAGGGTACTTTATTTCTTCAAGACTCTCTCTCTATTATGTCTGCTCTTAGCTTGACAACTGCCATTGTCTGGTCCCTAAGTAGCCCTACGGAGAGCAGCTGTACACGCTAATTTGAGGTTCACTGAGATGTCAATTGAGTCTTAAAATGAGAAAACAACAGCTGCAAAACAATACCTGGGCTTGGTGAAAAAATTTGGCAACGCAACTAAAAGTTAGGACTGATTTTAGATTTATTTAACATAGAAAGACGAAAAGTTTAGTTCATAGGTAATGTAATTGTGTACATCTTAATGTAAATAAACAAGCTGAATTTACTAGTTTGTATAACATTACATGGATCTGCTTTACCTGGACGCAGGACTCTTTTCACTTGGTGAAAAACTGGCCTCTGAACTCAATTTATTGATTGGCTTTGTCTTCAAATTACTGCTGTCAAATGTAAGCCCTATAATGAGAAAAACAGGTTACAAACACAGCCAAAGCCAAATATACAGAAATTAGAAGCCCACCATACGACTTGTTATACGGAATGTTTATAGAAATAGGTGCACCACTTCAAAACTGAATTCAAAATATTATTTATGTTTTCTTGTTTTGTTTTAAATACACTGTTCAGCTCTGGCTGTGTCTATATACAATTCAGAGTCTCAAAATTAAAAAATTATGATAGCCCTGATTGCAAGAAGGAATTCCTGATTACTTTGTTAATGTTTGAACAGATAATAAAGAGAAGGATAAGATATGCCCATTTACTTTCCATGCACTTTAAATTTTTAATCACATATTTGTCCTCTCGCTGTAGTTATAATATAGGTATAGCAGATACACTAGCTGGTAAATATATGATACTGTGATGTATGTTGTTGGGGAAAAAGATACAAATATTCTTACATTTTTAGCGTATATATATATATATATATATATATATATATATATATATATATATATATATATATATATATATATATATATATATACACACAAACAATTAGCACTCTTTCCAGTTAGTTTGATATTTGGCATCAAACCATTTATTTTCCATTTTTAGAAGACATAAGTTATGAAATGGTTAAATCTACATGACCCATGACTTAGCAATTTCATTTGAGAGACAAAAACAGCTCTAGTCATAATAAAATATGTATTTTCAGTTACCCCCAAGGTCACAACAGATAACAAGTATATTATATAAAGTAGATATACGCACAGATTTTACCAAAGTATGCATTATATTCTTATTGGATATCATATATAAATAAACATTGGTTGCTAGTGGGTTATGCCATGTAGCTAGATTGGGGAGGGATTATGTCATTGTCTTATGTAAACAAGTATAAAAGGCTGTTTCTGGATATATTTCAATAGTAGCAGTTCAGTGAGTTATTAAGTGGCAGACATTTTGGGTGTCCTTGCTTCTGATACACATTTTTTTGTCTTAATAAACCATAATCATGAAAAATGACCAGAGGACTCTGTTTTTGTTAGCATGATTGTTTCAAAGTACAAAGCGGTATGTGAGTATGGGTTTTTTCCTAGGTAATGTTATGTCTAGATCATGGGTCACAAATATGGCTTATGTTAGGAGGGAGATAGGTAGACCGAACAAGTGCAAAGCTTACTCCAGTGAATTAGTTACAAAGCTAAAAGTGATTGTGGTTTGCCAGCTGTAATATTGTCCTTAGGGATGGGGCAGTTCACTTTCACCAACCAGGGCTGAATTTCAATCAGGTAAGAGGTTTTAGGTAGAGAGTGTAATTGTAGTGGCTGGAGATTGGGAAAACATTTTAAATGAGTTTTATGGTACATATAAATGTGTGGAAAATTGCACTGCTATTGGAGGGTGGACATGAGAATCAGATATAATGATTATGGAAAATAGTTTGATCTTGGAGGAAAGCAGGAGGGGATTTATAAATTGGGGAAGCAGATGTAAGGTGAGTAAGATGGGTCTGGCAGCAAAAATGAAGTATAGGTAAAGGTTGTACTAAGGAGATGATGAAATATAAAACATACATACATTCTGTAAAATCCAGTACCAAACATGGTAAAAATGAAAACTTATATGACAAAATTCTTTGGAATGTGAAAATATATTAGAAAATAATACTGAGTTCATGTAAGTACATGCATACATACTCAAACATGTTTAGTTTCTGACACTGTGGCTTTACTAAATGATTAGTTAATTCAACATAATACAATACAGGCTGAACTCCTTTTCACACTGCAAAAATACTGGCAATTTGTAAGTAAAGAAGGAACACTAAACATTTTTCTTCTTCAACAATCTACAAAATGCATTTTCCAGCATGAAACTAAAATATGTAATGATGATGTAAATTGTTAATACAATTTTTTGCAACTATAAAATAAAATAGAAAGTGGATTGACATATTGTATATATAAATGGATTGCAACCTCCTAGTGTCCGGGCTGACCTTCTGATTAATGCAAGTTAGCTTTGATGATTATTTATTTTGAAGACTGAGTAGTCGTGGATGTCCAGTGGTATAAATGAATATATTATGAGCATTGCAGTGATAACATTTTTATTGGACATTTTGTTTGGATTAACAAGCTTTTGAGAGATGTAACTCTCTTTTCTATTCGCAAGAAAAGGAGGTTAAACAAACACACACACACAAAAACTAAACAAATAACCAACACACTGGGACAGGAGAGGCATAGAAGGGGGCACAATTAAACTAACTTATTGAAAGGGTCTAAGGTGGATCCACAGGTGAGAGGAAAAAAAAGAGAGAAATAGGCGAGAGGCAGATAGATATTCTACACCATAATGAATATTAAAGACCATAACGAAAATAGTCACTGTATCCCAGTTGGACACCATTTTACCCAGAGAGATCACTCCTTCCAAAACCTATAAATTAAATTAATCAAATAGAATTTCATAAAGCCCAGGAGGGGAAAACATTTGAAATGTAGATGATCACATTCTTCAAAATCAAAGATATAGGACTCAATATTGACCTGAGTTTTCTAATATATTATCTAATTTAATGTAATTGTTCTGTTTCTCCCATGCTTTGCTATTTAATTTCTATCAAATGCATAAGTCTAGTAACATAGGTGTTGGTTCATGGTCATATTTGTATCAAGTTCACTTGCATAAATCTGTTTCACTGTTATTTCCACGATCTGTACAACCACACCAGACCATTCACATAGCTTTATGTGTCATGCCTGTCATGCTTCTCCTGTCCCAATGTGTCTGTTATTTATTTTTTGGTTTATTCCTTTTTTTTATCCTCCTTCCCTTTTGAATAGACATCACTTGTTGACATTTAATCAGTATTGTTTTTGACTTGAAAAAGAGAGTGACTTCTCTCAAAAGCCTGTCACTCTAAATAAAAATTGTATTTAATAAAAAATGGGGTATCACTGCATACTGTGATACCCTTGTTATTTATGATAATTTACTTAAACCTACTACATCAACCTATTAGTGTCATATTCATCAGCCATGCTAGAGGCCACATATGTTTCCAGGTGACACGGATATATTAAAGGGAGTATCCAAAACATAATTGTTTTTACTTTACTAGGGCATAGATAAACAATTATCAGGTTGTCATGAACATATTAATGACGTTCTTGTACTCAACCCACCTAATTTCACTCAAATTACATAAAATAAATTATATCTCTGCAAAAACAAAACATAAACTGATGTGTGAATGTTCTATTTACCATTAAGGTTTTACAGATAACTCTCAGTGAGAGGATCTCAAAAGCAAGACAGCATAACATATAGTCAAAACTTGTATATATTTAAAAAAAAAAACACTTCATATAAAGAAATTATTTTTTTTCTACTCTAAATATAACTTTTAAATGAATTGCAAAGATTTTACTTATTTAGGTATTTCTTATGCTACTGTATGAGTTCAAAAAGAAGTGTCAGCAATATATGATTGCAACAATATCTTAGACAGCCAAGAATGATTGTTATTAAAAATGTATAGTAAGAAATCCCAATATTTGGGATTATTACCATCATAAATTTTTCACAGAGGGGAGAATGTATGGTATTAGAAGAACTACATAGCAAACATTGATCATAAAACCAAAACCATGCACTTATGTTCCTGAAACAGCAGGATTTGATACTAGAGAAGTGTTACCCATAAATTCTAAGAAGTGCACAATGGTAAGATTTTGATGTTTGTACTTGAGCTCAACTAATATAAAGCATGGAAATAATTGTACATGTATGATATGGATGATTTTACTAGGTTGCCAGGCACAGGTAACAAGGTACAGAGCCCAGATAGACAAGTTATAGAACTTGTGTATGTGGGTTCAGATTTGTTGAAATGTAGTTTTTGTCTTTTTTATTTGTACTGTATGTTCTAATTTCTGTTACAATTAGTATTAATTCAAGCACCACAAGTGTAAAATGTTAACATATATCTTTATTTTATCAATACACTGAGAATTACTTACCTGGAATTTCTAGCTCCGATACATTACTGATGGCTTCCTCCTCATCTGCGTCTTCATTGTGTAAAATATCTTGTATTGCGGGCTGTGCATAATGCGGTGAAACATCAGAATTTTCTGTATGAAGAGACATTGAAAACACTTTTATAGGAAGATACTTGATAAGCTGATTATATTTTTAATATTCTCTTTTAAAAAACTTGACTTGCTAAACAGACTAAACATTTTTAAAAAACAAAAATAAAATAAGGTAAGCTTTATATAGTATTTTATAAGTTTTGCTTTAATGAGGAGAGCCATTATCTATTTATTTAACTATTCCTACAGATAAGATCTCTATTCAGTTAAACTAAAAGGCTGCCACATATTCTGATACTTAGCAACAGGATTAAATGGAATTGAAATCTACAGTATCATAACCCACCCTTTCAGATTCCAGGCAAATAAATGGTTTCTAAACATTTGATATGGAGGCTACCAGACACAGAGGGTGTTAAACCAAGATTTTCCAAAAACATGTTTTATGTTCATGGTTTACATAGCTTCTGATATGCAGTCACATTACATTTGAAGCTCGTATCTGCAACGTGAGACCTGCAACGGCTGCGAGCTTGACGAGTTGCCGATTTACGGTGCTATTAAATTAGAACAGTCTACTGAGGTCCCATTTCGATAAAGCGGTTAAAGAAATCAAACAGGACATTCAGGACCTTGGCCAGCGCACTAATGCGCTAGAAAAACTAACTGGCCAAATTCTAGATACTCAACAAAAGGACAGCTCAGACATAACACAAAATACCTCTATCATAACGGTCTTAGAAAGCAAACTCAAAGATCTTGAGAATAGATTGCGCCACAATATTAGGTTTCGAAGTATCCCAAAGTCAGTAACAGACTTAAAGAGGTACCTAAATGCTGTAATACATAATATTTTGCCCAACCTTCCACAGGATGCCTAGTAAATTGAACGGGCGCATAGAGCCTTGGGAGGCCCTACATCTTCTGATCTTCCTAAAGACGTAATAGCTAGATTTCTGCATCAAGGAACCAGGAATCTAATCCTTACAGCATCTACGAAATCGCAGACCTGGAGCGTCCATAGACATTTTTGCAGACCTGGCCCCCTCCACACTTTTCAAATGTAAACAAATTAAACCAGCCCTTCCAATTTTAATTAAAAATAATATCAAATATAGGTGGGGATTCCCATTGAATCTTACATTTCAAGCAGGCACAAATGTTCATACTGTACATTCACTAGAAGAATGTCATCTGTCCTTTCCTGCTTGAACCTAATTACAAAAGAATATACTCGAGTCTCCGTAAGTACAGGGCTTACCACAAAGACCATCCAGACAGTGGTCAGATAAACAGGAGGAGCAAAATCCCTTACAACCTAACCCTTTTTCAGGCGCCTCTTCTGAAACCCATTGGATTGTCACCGGAGTAGGGACCATTTGAAAAAACGGATGTGGTCAGCAGAGTCCAGCATTAAGAACTTGGGGTCTATGCTTTAATAGGAACCAGAAATTACTATAAGAGTTATAAAGTGGTATACTATTGTAAGTAGTTAGATCCCCCATGGGTGAAAGAATTAATTCCTGATGTACATAGCCCCTTAACCTCAAAATGGAAATTCTGCTTTTTGCATATAAATAATTTTTGGTCTGGGATTGAATGCTTTGAGACGGAGGCAGGTTCAACATACACCTTAGCAAAGTCTCGTCTGTCTCTTGGCAGGTTTGCTGTTGTGCCATATTCTTTCCATTTGGTTATGATAGATTTGATGGTGCTCCTGGGGATCATCGAAGATTTGGATATTTTTTTATAAACTAACCGTGACTTATACTTCTCAACAACATTGTCCCTTACTTGTTTGGAGAGTTCATTGGTCTTCATCACAGTGTTTGGTTAGTGGTGCCTCTTGCTTAGGTGTTGCAGCCTCTCGGGCCTTTCAAAAAATGTGTGTATATGTAATGACAGATCATGTTACACAGGTCGACATAATTTCACTAATTATGTGACTTCTGAAGGTAATTGGTTGCACCAGACCTTTTTATGGGCTTCATAACAAAGGGGGTGAATACATAAGCACATGACAATTTTCTGTTTTCTATTTCTAAAAAATAGTTTTATGTATATATTTTTCTAATTTCACGTCACCAACTTAGACTATTGTGTTCTGATCCATCACATAAACAAATGAGATTAATCAGATTAACAAAACATTGAACTTAAGGCTGTAATGTAACAAAATAGGTAAAAAGCCAAGGTGGGTGAATACTTTTGCAAGGCACTGTACATGTAACAATATCTTCATATACCCTAGGTGTCATAAAACATTTAGAGTTTTCATTAGAGCTCATTGTTGGCAGACCAAGGCCATGAAAATTTTGTTTTGATATTTAACTGATTGTGTTTTAATTTCACATCAGTAAGTTCTCATTTAATTATTCTTCCTCTTTTAAGGGGAATTTAAAAATTTGGTGAATTCAGATTTTGTCTCAAGGCACTGAAGTATTGGTTTGATAAATTAATGTTATTGGGAGTTTAAACAATTTCTATTATGTTTGTTTTGTCCATCCTCCCTTTTTTCTCTTGTTATTTCAGGTATCAAGATTTAAAGTGGTAGCCCCCTCCATCGTCTTCGGGATTCTCAGGTTGTATGCTCCACCCAATCCCTTACGTTCATCTGATTTGCATTAGCAACATATTATGGTTTAGGAAAATCACTTCACCGCATATAAAGATACCATGACACATCATTTGTTTTTGTCTTGCACAATATGCAAGGATTTAACTCGCAGTTCAAAGGGAGATTCAGTCATAACAGATAATATTGATATAGCATCAAATGTTGAGATAAGGCAACCTTTAGGAAACAGTGATCACCACACAGTCTCATTTGCGAATAAATTAAAAATAAAAACTAAAGGGGCCAACAAAAACTCTTAATTTTAAAAAGGGCAAAAGTGTAAACCGGGACATAGAACTGGCAGGTAAAAATACTGAACATAAATGGACAACATTTAAATCCTTACTAAATATACATACTTAGTGCCATATACCAATTGGGAATAAAAGTAAAAGGAGTAAATCACATCCAATGTGGCTTAACAATGATTTAAAGATCAAGATACAGAGTAAAAAACAGGCATTTAAATTATACAAACAAGAGGGTACAGAGACTGCTATACGGGAGTACAAGGATATCAACAAGGCTTGCAAAAGGGCTATTAGACTGGCTAAAATAGAAAATGACAAGTGAGTTGCAAAGGAGAGTAAGACTAATCCCAAAATATTTTATGAACTTCATTGAGACATATTATAAATCTCCCAGGGCCATCCTGAAATTGCCAGGGGATATGCCAGCTCAAATTGAGATCCAAAGAAGTACCAGACAGTGGTGTCCCCTCTCACTGCTATTATTTGCTCTAGCTATTGAGCCTTTAGCTCAAGCAATAAGATCTAACACAAATATATATGGAATTAAAATTAGCCTCCATCACTTTAAATGTTGTCTTTTTGCAGATGATATGTTATGTTCTCTCACAAGACCAGCCACCTTGGTCCCAGCCCTATTTCAAACTCTCAAGCACTTTGGAGACCTTTCAGGGCTAAGGATAAATATGACCAAGACAGAAACCTTAGGCATCGCAATGTCCCATCCAGAGATTTCTAATCTACAACAAAAATATAACTTGAAGTGGCCCAAATCGCATCTAAAATACTTAGGAGTAAACATAACCAGTAGAGAGGCATATCTGTATAAAGTGAATTACACTGCTCTATTTACAGACTGAAGAAGGGATTTAACAAAATGGTCTAATGAGCAAATTTCCTGGCTAGAAACAATAAATACTGTAAAGATTAATATTCTTCCTAGTCTCCTTTATCTATTCCGTACCCTTCCCAATATCTATAGATTATAAAGAACTTGAAAGGTTTCAAAGTCTTGTTTTTAAATTTATTTGGAATCATAAATCCCAGAGAATTTAAAAAACGAATATGTATAAACATAAGACAAGAGGTGGACTCTCATGCCCTAACTTTAAGTTATACTATAAGGCAGCTCAGCTTGCCTTCTTACCTATTACTCATTCCCCTCTACGTCAACCTCTTTGGGTATTTATTGAGAATTTAAAAATGTCTCAGTACTCATGGGACACAATAATCTGGCTCTCCAAACCGCAAACAGCCCTTGGGACATCAGTTAATCCTTTTATTAAGCATTCACTTCACATCTAGTCCTGGGCTGTCCAGAAGCATGGTTTAGCTCAACATCTTTCCACTCTTACCCCTATCATACCTAATCCACAATTTTCTATACAACTTGGGTCGGAGTCATGGATCTATTGGAAATCCCATAATTTATTAAGATGGTTCAAGAACAATTCGATTATATGTTTGAATATTTGTGAGATAATTTCCACTTACCTTTAGCAGAACATTATAACTTTTGTAGAATCAAACCCTTCATAATGGGCTCAATACACACTGCTGGAGACCCAAACACGAATTTGTTTACCAAGCTGTGCGGGGATTGTTCACTGTCGAGCTAAGTCATAAGAGTACTATATGATTCATTTAATGAGGCGGCATCAACGCTAAAGCCAAGATCTGGGAGACTCATTGAGTGATAAATTCTGGGAAAGGGCTTGGCGAACGCTCTCAAAGGGCTCCCTGAACTATAGCATTCTTAAGACATCTATCAAAGTACTTCATAGAACTTACCTTACTGCTGTTAGGCTTTGCAAATGGGGTCGTACCCAAAATGATAACTGCTTTAGAGATTGTGGAAACCCAGGCTCATTTGTGCATATTTGGTGGACTTGCCCAAAAGTTAGGGATCTATGGGGAAATGACTTCATGCTGGCCTCTAAGTTCTTTAGAGCCCAGATTGATGCGAACATGGGGGTAAGCCTTTTGAGTCTCCCAGTCTCGCATATATCTCCCCAACACAATAAGTTCAATATTTTATGCTGGCCACAAAGAGTGGTATTTCTCGACAGTGAAGATCCCCAATGCTTAGTCTACAAGCGGTCATATATTTTTTAAATTTCATCCTTATTAATGAAAGATTGACCCATCTGGTAGAAGACTCTATTCCAAAATTTATAGAGACCTGGTCTCCGTGGATTGCCAGGGATAAAAGCATAACGATAGTATAGAATAAGATAGAGAATTGTTATATTTGCAAACTTAAGAAGAAAAAGATTTCAGACTGGAGATATTCACTATGGGACACGGATTTTGGGATTTTTAAATGTACCTGAAAGCAAATAATGTTTCATATTTTAATTTCTTGTCTTTGTTATATTTCCCTTTTGACATTGTTTTTTTTTAATTATTAAATATTGGTTTCTAACTCCCCCCTTCAGTATTGTTTACATAGGATAACTTTCCTCTGTATTGAAAATGGAAAACTAAAAACTGGGCAGAGGTGGCAGAATTCTAAGATGACACAATTTATGGACTGAGATAATGGTATTGATAAAATGCTTGGAATTCTGTTTTTATTAGTCACTAGGAACTTGCCCGTCAAAAATAACGGGAATAAAATGGTAAGCCTGGCAATGTTGTTTGCCACACAATGCGCGGCTATGGGCCCTCTGCGCACCTTTTGTGCTCATGTCGAGCCGCAACTTTCCTGCATTGCAATGATCACCTTTGGCGCTCATTGCAAAACTCTCCTCCCCTGAGTAGTTTATAGGCCTCGCTACTAAGTGTTACTGTCTTTGGTTGTGTTAGTGCCTTGGATGAAGTGTTGCTGGCTTTGGTTAAGTGTTACTGGTTGGTTGTTCATTTTACGTCCTTCGGGACATTTTTTTTCTCGCTTAGACGATTTTCAATCGTGTAAAAACGACAAATATGCTTCAAATTAACTTGCAAGCTTAATCACAGGCTTCCTGGCTCTCCCACTGTGCTGTGTGTGAGCGTGTAAGTGAACTTGAGGCATATTTTTTTTTTTTTTCGTTCCGTGGTTCGGCCGCTGAAGTCGGATTTTTGTCCTACGGGTCGTAAGTCCCGCGTGCTTCCAACTGGTCGCCTCGGATTTGCAGCCTGTGGCACGTGCTTGAACTGCTCGCCTCCGGTGCTCATTGCAGCCTAAGTCCCGCGTGCTTTAACTGCTCGACACACTTTGCGAGGCTCACAGTACAATAAGCACCTTCGGCGCTCATTGCAGCCTAAGTCCTGCGTCAACAGCCCTATGGCCCGTAAGTGCGTTACCAACATCGTAAGCGTTACGAATAGCCCCACAGATCCACATATATATATATGTGATACATCAATACTTATTTCATGTAGATGATTGTATGCTTGAAAATGATTTTGCTTTTATTTACTGTGCTTTAATGTGATTTAGCAATGCCTAATAAAAAATCTTTACATAAAAAAAAAATTAGAATAGGCTGCGAGTTACGGGTTTAAAAGGCAAACCCGTAAACCCTCTTTTGCTCGTGGGTTGTGGGGCCTGGACGTGATCAATTAGTCTAACTTGTAGTTACGAGTTGGGATGGAGCCAATGGCAAAAGAGAGTCGGAATTGCGTCACTGAAAAATGGAGGTGGGATTTACAAAGTCCTATGGGGTTCAATTACGAGTTACAATTGGACCCACATTTCAGATGTAACGCAATATTGATAAAGCCGTAAATATGATATAATATCACATGCGAGTTACAGTATATGTATTAACACATTGATTGCCAGGATCGATAAAACACAAAAATTATATATGAAATAAAGTATTTATCTGGGCCGATTTGTATGCTTGAGAATGTTGTGCTATTACTTCTAAGACCTAACATCACTTAACATTTTAGTAAAAGTACAGTAGTGTGGTAATATTTGCATTTAGACTAATACGAGTTGGACTTTACCCCCTCCCCTCCTTGCGGGTCCATTGCTCCACTCGTTGGGCTTAGGGTTCCATTTGCGAGTTACGAGTATGAACGCCAGTGATCTTAATGCAATTTAATAGCTAGATTGTAATGTAGCGGTTACGGGCTTGAAAGAACAAAGGATTTGCTGCCGTGAAGTTCCACGTCCCGTAGGCTTTTTTGGGCCTTGCTGTGATATAACCCGCAATTTAAGAGGCTAATTTAATAGTCTTGCAAGCTACGTTATGAACTACGTTTTAACATGTAGCCCGAATTTAATGTGGCTGATGTTTTTTTTTTTTTGTTTTTTTCACAAACTACATGTCAATAAAATGTAATATATGGTCTGGCTCATATATTTACAATATATACTTTTCCTAATTTTATATCAATATGACTTCAGGCAGCAATGTATGATACCTTAGAAAATAAGTATAAGTAAACAATTTAGTATCCAGACTTGGATGAGGAACTGTGCCCATATATCAGATTATGAATACAGCTGAATGTGCACTTATTGACTTGCTAGTACAAACCTACCAAATTGCACGGGCAATCATTTTCTGCAATTTTCCTTGAAAGTACACTGCTTTTTTCAGGGGTGGATCAATCCAGGAAGCTCAGGGTCCTAAAAGTTATGATTCTAAAATTATTTTCAAGAAGTATAATGTAACCGTATGATTGGGCTCCCTTACCAGGCTACTAAAAACAACCTATTAAATATATGTTTTTGTATCTTTGGCTCTTTTGAAGCCTTGAAAATGGAAATATTATTTTTAGAAAATAAAAAAGTAAATTAAACAGGCTTCATTTTATTAACGTTTATATGCAACTTTACATTGCTATGAATGTTTACACCTTTATTTGCCTGAGAATTACATCTTCTTACAAGTTGCACTTCCATTTAATCCTACTGTAACTGTGGCAGCCCTTTAAAAGGAACTAAACAGATATTTATCTGAGTTTAGTAACACAAAATTTAATGTAACAGTTAAATATAAACGCTGTAATTTTCCCTAAAACATTTTGCCCATTATCAAGTCATGCTCTTCAAATGAGAATGTTGCAAATTCAAGACTTCAGTAGCCATTAAAGGGCCTCACTATAAGTGCTCTTCATTGTGTGAAAGAGCACAAGATTCTATTGTTTTTTAATTACACGAATAACAGCTAAAAATCTGCAGTCTTAGATCTGTTTACAAACACACTCCTGACTGTTCTATGATTAATAACATCTGCAGATACTGAGCGGTGTAGACTCTGTGAGCACCAAGATTTAAGGTTTTTCTCTGCATTCAGGAATTCTGCAGCAATCACTTAACCCACAAGTAGCATATTTAGGAGTTTCCAGCAGTCATTTCTCTGCACAGATGAATTTGTGAAGGGTTAACTCTCTTTCTGCTTATGCTCTCTGCAGAGAGCTGCTGCTGTGAGACTGTCTAGTGGCACTGCCAGTGACTTTTTTTCTGTGAAAAAGGCACCTATTTAAAAAAATCAAAAAGTATTTCAATGTGTTTTTAGGAGAACTTTACAGTGGTATGCTGAATTAATTTGCCCTTTAAAATCTAAACAATTTTTAATAATTTTTTAAGGCATTTCAAAAACATACTATCAGGCTCCTACACACATTAAATCAGAGACTTACCTGTGCCTTTTCAGCTACTGCAACAATATAGTTTAGTGCTCCAGTTTAAATGTTTCCATTATATTTTATAGATATAGATAATACTATTCTGAAAACAAGACCAGGGTTTAAATAATATCTGCATTTTTAAGTGGCTATGTGTCAGTCTAGGTGGTCAAAGCTGATAATATATACTGCCAAATTTAGTTTCTGTACACTAATGTAAAAAGGAGTACATTTGCACTGAGAAATTCTTCATGTTGAGGAATAAACATACACCAGCAAATATTAATGAATACATAATGAGAGTTTGCAAGGAAGTATCATTTTTTCTATAAACTAAATTGACAATAGTGTGGTGTTACTGCTGCTGCTCACTGTTGCACCCTGCTGTGCTTTGCTTCAGTATCAGAATTGCACATCTACAAGAAAAAAATGTGCGGGAGCAAGGAAATAAGGCCTGTCATCTTTCAAGAATATAGAAATTCAGTGGTAGCTCTGCCCCTTTGTATACATTCACATATGTAGCAAATTATAACGGTAACATTAACCCCTTCACAAACACAGGGGTAAGGAACACATTGAAATACTCTTGTCCATTAAAATAGTTAAAGGATTTATGTAGGTTTATATTCTCTTTTGTTTGAAATGCTTTTGATTATGGTCTTTATTCATTAGTAGCCATGTTATTTTAATATTGATCATACCTTTTTAGATGACTGGCTTCCTTTATATACTTGTGTGCACTGCCAGAAATTAGATTTCTTTGCAAATATTGTCTGGCAAATGTAAAGAAAATTACCTGAATTGCGCAACATAGAAAGGTAAATGAAGTAAGGTTGATGTGGCTGAATAGGATTGCAAATCTTAAAGTAAATAATTTAAAAATATTAAAGCACAAAAGGTTCCAAATGATTAAAGAACATAATCCAAAAGAATTAAAATGACCACTGTAGTTTTATATGTACAATATGCCCTTTCAAAACAACACTTAATAAGATGTTTTTAATACTACTATTAAATGCAATTATACTGCATTGCAAATTATTTATTTTACTGGGAGAAAAATACCTTGTGTGCAAAAGAAGCATTCAGTTGATTCAGTTGAAAAATGGCAATAACTAAGTCCAGTGTTCTAATAAGACTAAGGAGAATAAGTATTGGCACTGAAGCGCTCAGGAATGTGCTTTCTGCTTTTTCCGGTAGTGTGCTGCTGTCTCAAATCAACACTGTCCATTAGTGCGTGTTGGTGCTTTTGCAGAGAAAAAAGGAGGAGGGGGGAGATATAGCGCACAAAAACGTAGTGCGCATTATTCACAGAAATATGGATGGTGATAATCAGGAACTCGGCTCGCATCTAGTCACTAAATCCCACGGGTGGAACTGGAACAGGTTTTTGGTTGGAGCCGTCCTTAGGGATGGCTCTATCTTCACTTTGTTGCCTTACAGCCTTATTAAATTGCGATTTGGCCAATTGAATAGGGCTCTTTATAAGCACACAGCATATTTTTTTACACAAGTTTTTAGTTAGTGAAGACCTTGCTTTGGATAGAAGTTCACTAACTAAAAACTTTTGTAAAAAAATATGCTCTGTGCTTATATAGAGCCTTTTCAATTGGCTGAAGCGTAATTTAATAAGGCTGTTAATCTTTTTTCTTGGATTATTACGTCAATGTATTTATACTTGTAATTTTGAAGGTAAACATACATAAAATCATAAAAGGTGTGCACATCTATATGTGAATACTAGATGTGTGCACCTCTATATGTGTATACTATGTAATCAATTTCATCTGCCGATTTTTATAGATATGGATATATCTTTTGCAAAAAAATGCAATATATGGTATAGGACTATACATGTAAAAGAGACCTTGTGATGAATCGGATAGTATAAAATATTGTCAATTTATTAGTCTTCATGTTTACATGTATAAGGATAAAACAAAAATCTAAAATGTGTTTCACCACTAATTCCTGCAGCTTCTTCAGTTAGAATAAATCTTTATGTGCTTGCCTTGAAATGGTTCTGGTCTGATTTATCATGAGATCTCTTTGGCGGATAAAATGTATCAAATAGTAAACACATATAGATGTGCAGATGTCTATTGTTTGATATATGTATATCTTCAAAATCACAAGTATATATACAAGAAAAAAGAATAAGGCAACAAAGTGAAAACAGAACCCTTTAAGAGGGAAGTCTCCAGTCAGCAACCCGTTACAGTTCCACCTGTGGGATATAGCGGCCAGACGCAAGACAAATACCTCATGTGAGGTTCCAAAAGGTAAGAGTCACAAATACTGTTTACGTACATTGATTAGCATCAACCATATCACATCGAATAATCTGCAATAGGTTTGTGTGCGTTCTCTCTCCCCCTCCTCTAATAAGACTAATATATATCTCAGTTTACATGGCTTTAATTGTCAAGTTTATTTCTAAAGAAATTATACTTTTAAAAGTTGAATATTATATAAAACTAGCTACCTGCCCATCAAAAATGACGGGAATAAAATTTTAAAGCTGGGAAAGCTGTATCTTGGGCACCCATTGCGAGTCCCGTGCTGAGTGCCTTCAGCGCTCATTGCGTGGCTCGGAATGAGCGCCTTTGGCGCTCATTGGGAGCCTCTCCCTCCATCTACTGTACAGCCCTCGCAATGAGCGGCTTTGTCGCTCATTGTAGGCCTTGCGAACCTACAACTTTCGTGCTCCGCAATGATCACCATCGGCGCTCATTGCGAGCCTCTCCTCCCATCTACTGTACTGGCCTCGCAATGAGCACCTTCGGGGGTCATTGCGAGCCTCTACTCCCGTCCAGTTTACGGGCCTTGCGGCTTTGTCACACATTACAGGCCTTGTTAACCTGCAACTTTTATACTTGAGAATGGCATGTGTCTCTTTCCAGCATCTCCCTTCTGTCCCTTCCCTGTGTCTTTCTCCTCTGTGTGTCTGCTGAATCTATGCGTGGCGCGCGCTGACTGCCATTGGTTTCATTTTCAAAGTCCTGCGTGCCTGGCGTTGCTCGTATGTTACTGTTTTCACCGTTGTGTATTTTCTAAGTTGCTCAGTCTTTTTTTCATCCGGTTTTAGAATTTCTATGTTTTTTCAGCCGCAATTTTTTCCCTGCTTAGTCGATTTTCGATCAATGAAAAACGCCAAATAGTGCTCAAATTCGCTTGCAACTTCGCTCACAGGCATCCTGGCTCTCCCCCTGTGCTGTGTATGAGTTATTATTTTTTTTTTATTATTTGACTGTTGTTCAGGGTCTTTTGAGTTACGTGCATGAAACAATTTCGTCCGTTAAATTAGTAAACTGCGTGCCTAGCGATCAGTGGCAAAGTGCTACGTTTTTCGCCGGCTATAACGACCATCGACATTAGCGCCTTCTGTGCCCATGTCTAGGCTGTTTGAAAGTCGCGCGGACCTCGCTATGAGTGCCTGTGGCTCTCATCGCGAGCCCTGCAATGAGCACCTTCATCGCTCATTGCAGCCTAACTCCCATGAGCCAAAGGCACTCATTGCAGGCTACTTCGCAGTCGCGTGCCTCAACTGCTCGTCTCACTTCGTGAGGGTCGCAATTATTTAACATTGCGTGACCAACATTGCAAGGTGACAAACACTGACAACTATATATATGTGATACTACATCTATAAAAAATGTTTACATCACTAAGGCTATAAGAATAGGTTCATCTTATCTACACTTTAATGCAGTATTTCTACTCCTTAGTTCTGTCAAGCCCGTAACTGCTGTGTTCTAATTTCGCTATTAAATTGTAAATTGTATCTAATTAACTGGCGTTCAACCCCATAACCCGCAAATGCAGCCTAGAAGCCAACGGGTACTAGAGAGGAACCGCGGAGGGGGGGGGGGGGTTATAGCAATCCGTAGCACTGTAAATGCAAATATACACACACTACAGTACTTATAATAAAAGTGAAAGCAGGTATTAGAATTAATAGCACAACATCCTCAAGCTCACAAATCGGCAATATAAAATACTTTATTTCATGTGTCATTTCCGTGTTATATCGATCCCGGCAATCAATGTGTTAATACATATAATAGAACTTGCATGTATTAGAATATCATATTTACGGCTTTATAAATATTGCATTACTTCTGGAATGTGGGTCCAAACGTAACTCGTAATTGAAACCCGTAAGACTTTGAAATCCCACCTCCATTTTTCAGTGACATAATTATGACGATCTCTGTTGCCATTGGCTATGTCTAGACCCGTAACTACGGGTATGACTAATTGATCACGATCACGCCTGCGCATACAACGGTCGACAAATGGTTTACGTCCCAAGCCTGTAATTCGCTGCATGGTCTAATTTAATAGCTCTGTAACGCGGCCAGATTTCTAAATTTCTCACTTTGCATTTACAGGCTTCGAATTTAATGTGTAAGGGAAATGGAAATAATAAAGGAGAGGTAGTAATGGAGTGAGCCTAGGACAGCATAAGCATTAAATACATCTTCAGAAGGTCCAGTAGCCAAACACATCAGTGAAGATGTACTATACCAACAAAGCCAAATAATGCCAGGGCACAATAATGCAGCATTATTTGCTCCCAAGATTATTTCTTAAATGTGGCAAAAGTGTCTTTAATACAGAAGGTACAGATAAGAATAACACTACACAACTTTATGGTCAATGTTGGCTTTGTTCTGTTGGTTAACTTTAAGATGCAGATGCACCAAAATCATTGGATACCAAGACAGTGCAATAACTGTATTTCTTGGAATTGTGAGCAGGAAATATGTTTTAGGCTATTTGTAGACGTTGAAATTTACTAATTTTGTATGATACCAAAACTAGAGATTTTAAGCTACTAACACACGTAATCAACCAATCACAAAGCAGATTGACACTGGTTCAGTTGGGGTGTGATTCTTTCTGCCAATCAGTGATCAGGAGTTAAAATATGGCTCCTACAGTCAAAGCATTTCATCTACAATTAATTAGAGTACCAGCTGTGACTAAGGCAGAGTCACACCTCCAAAGATACTGTGCCATTCTGCTCTGGGATTTGGATGGTCGAAGAATCAGTTTAAGATTATTAATCAAATAACATCTGCTTAAAATTTAGCTTGACCGTGTTAAGCACCCTTCTGAAACTGAAATTCATTATGTGGTTTCCCAATTATTATTTGTACCAATTTTAAACAATAAACTTAGATATCTGATAAAATAAAGTTGCCATTTTACTTTTTGTTGGCAGGAATTGGTGAAAACAAAATAATGAATCTTATATGATGTAATTTCTCAAGACAAGTACAAACATATTTCCTATTGGGTGGTTTATTTAAAATAAAGTCACTTTTGAAGAACCCTTTGCTGCAAATGTTCGGTTACAAAAAAGTATCAAATTGTAAACATCTACAGTTTGCAACCTAATTACTGAATTGTCTACACTAAACCAGTTCTTTGCAATGTGAACATTAATAAAGAGTAATACTAAGCCTTAAAATGGGGGGATCATTATAAGTAATTATTAAAATACTACTATTATATTTCCACACACTTTATCACCTTTGGCTTAGGATCACGGCTTACTGCGCAGTAATTGAGTTTAGTGATTATTTGCACATATGCTTTTAGTTTTTTCTTCATACGATGTGGGTGTTGCGCATGCAGCTTTAATCCAGAAATTACTTTTACCTGCAACACGTTTTTTTCCTGTGAAGTCGTCTTCTTTTTTGTCATCTTCATATGAGTTAGTGACATCTGTATGTTGATACACAAAATAATGAAACATTTCAAAGTCATGATGACCAGGCTGGCTTAGTTCCAGTTAAGCCCCGAGCTTTGAATATTTTTTTCATACACTGTTGTTATCTCAAGTTTATTGATCTAGGCTTCTACTTTATGGTTCTCAAAAGAACCCCACTGTGAACTTTTTATCAAATATATTTCTTCTAGGTCTGTTTCAGCTGCCACAAAAATGATTGAGCCAAACAAGCTTCTTAAATTATTTATGCTCTAACTAGATGAAATAAAATCTACTATATAAATACCAATGGCGTCTCTAAATAGCGTGACATCTACAAAACCCAACAAACTTAATTAGCCAGAATCAAAGTTGCTTTCTCCACTGTGAATAAAACAAGCATGCACTCAAAAGACCTAAATCAATGTACCCAGCTTAATCATATAAAGAGTTTTTCATCCTAATTGCCTAGCTCTTTAGATTTTGATGAGATGGCTACCGAGGAAGATAACCCAGCGAGTGTATATTACCCAGTCATTATCTGAGACTAAACTTTGATTATTAAAAAAGGATTCTTGGTTTATATGGCTAATATAATTGCTTTGTCTACTCTCCAACTTGACATAATTAAAATATATCATGTGGTGATTATTATTTGGGAGCATTGAAAAGCACATATAACCAACCTTTCAATTTATTTTATATTATATATATTCTGCTTTCTCCATTAAAATAAAATGAGTAACAAACTGTCTATTGAACTTATATGAACAGCTAATTATTTTGTCTATAGCCTCATTTACTGAAAGTAAATGATATGCCGTAATTCTTGACATATGTTTGCTGTTGATTATACAGTGATACGAGTACTAGGTAGGTATTGATAAAATTAATAGAAACATATTTTGAAGACAGATAAGAAACATTTGGCCCATATACCCTGGCCATTTAATCTACCTATAAAAAATGTGTTTTGCAGTTATGGAAGGGAATCCAAATATAATATAATTCAGAATTATAAATAGTAACAATTAAATAAACAATGTTGTTCAAAAAATGCATTTTCTTCAAGTAAATTTACAATTATATATATATATAGATAGATAGATAGATAGATAGATAGATAGATATATAGATAATAGTATGCATATATTGCTAGATACTGTTCTCAGTCTCAATACACTTTAAACAACTACTCTGAGTGCCCAGTGAGTGATCAGCAATGGTCTCCAACACAAAGATAATTTAGGTAGAAGGATTACAAGATTCATTTTACATTTATTATAAAAAATACTGTACTTGTTTTTGCATATAGCTTCAAATTGTACTATACAAATAAGAAAAACTACAACAAGAGTCATGATTTATTATAAATCATTTGCAGAACTTGGCAACTTTTTGATGGTAAACACAGTAAAGGAATTTAACCATTTGTGGAAAATGCTTAAGGCTATTCTGATGATTAATTTAGCACATGTCTTTTTATGTACAAGATCTATATAGCGAATACAAAAAAAAAAAAAGATTTACATACATTCCATTAGTATTTTTAGTATTAAGATCAAGATTTTTCTTTTACAGAAGCTTACCTTGCTTTGTGCTTTTGCAGGTTTGACACTGACTACACATATCATCAGTACAGCACTTCTTCAAAGGTAAGGAGCTAGGGGCTTCACTGCTCTGATCAGAAATGCTCTCATTGCTGCTTTCTGCCAGGTTTACCAGAGTCTGTAATAACAAAAAAATAGCAAATGCGATAATTACTGCTGTAGAATTTAACCCCCCCATGAAGACATTTGGTCCTGTAAATGCTGTTGTATTTACGCATACACAGAATGTACTGTTGCTCAAAAGATAATTGTGGTCAGTTGTTTTCTAAAATAGTATTTTTTTTAATAACTAAACTTGGTAATGAGTAAAATGTTTTTAGAAAAGTAAAGAAACAAAAAAAGAAAAAAGCAACCTTTACATTTTTCATGTTTATATGCAACTGTAGACTAATGTGCTTTGCATTATTCCTAATGAGAGCAGTGGCAGTTGTATCTGCCATATTCTCGTTGTGCCGACGGAAGCTTTCTCTCTGTATTTTTAAATCTCTTCGCATGTCAAGATAATTGAGAACAAAAAATCAGCAGCGTAACTGCATATAAGTATAAATTAGAGGTTGGATATTTTGGTCCTTTAATGAGTCACCAAATGTACCGGTACATACATTTTATTTTTGCTAATTTAAACAAATGTTTATTTAATTTATTTAAAATAAACCTCATTGGGGATCATTTTTAAATGCCTCATGTCCCCTTTATAGGTGTTTCTATAGTGGGGTAAAAAAGTATTTGATCCCCTGCTGATTTTGAACGTTTGTCCACTGACAACAGTGAGGCAGAATAACAAAACAAAAAAAAACAAGAAAAATGCATGTCAAAAAAGTTATAAATTGATTTGTAGGTCAGCGAGGGAAATAAGTATTTGATCCCTTATAAATAAGCAAGATTTCTGGCTCCTGTGTGTCTTTTATTCAGGTTAGGAGCATTCTCTTAATTACCTGTATAAAAGACACATGTCCACAAAAGCAATCAATCAATCAGATTCCAAACTCTCCACCATGGCCAAGACCAAAGAGCTGTCCAAGGATGTCAGGGACAAGATTGTAGACCTACCCAAGGCTGGAATGGGCAACAAGTACATCGCCAACCAGCTTGGTGAGAAGGTGACAACAGTTGGTGCGATTATTCGCAAATGGAAGAAACACAAAATTACTGCCAGTCTCCCTAGGTTTGATGCTCCATGCAAGATCTCACCTCATGGAGATTCAATGATCATAAGAACGGTGAGGAATCAGCCCAGAACTACACGGGAGGATCTTGTTAATGATCTCAAGGTAGCTGGGACCATAATCACCAAGAAAACAATTGGTAACACACTACGCCGTGAAGGACTTAAATCCTGCAGTGCCCGCAAGGTCCCCCTAGTCAAGAAAGCACATGTACAAGCCTGTCTGAAGTTTGCCAATGAACATCTGAAGGATTCAAAGGAGAACTGGGTGAAAGTGTTGTGGTTTGAGACCAAAATTGAGCTCTTTGGCATCAACTCAACTTGCTGTCTTTGGAGGAGGAGGAATGCTGCCTATGACCCCAAGAACACCATCCACACCGTCAAACATGGAGGTGGAAACATTATGCTTTGGGGGTGTTTTTCTGCTAAGGGGACAGGACAACTGCACAGCATCAAAGGGACCATGGACGGGGCCATGTACAGTCAAATTTTGGGTGAGGACCTCCTTCCCTCAGCCAGGGCATTGGAACTGGGTCATGGATGGGTATTCCAGCATGACAATGACCCAAAACACACAGCCAAGGCAACAAAGGAGTGGCGCAAGAAGAAGCACTTTAAGTTCCTGGAGTGGCCTAGCCAGTCTCCAGACCTTAATCCCATAGAAAATCTGTGCATGGAGCTGAAGGTTTGAGTTGCCAGACATCAGCCTCGGAACCTTAATGACTTGGAGAGGATCTTCAAAGAGGAGTGGGACAAAATCCCTCCTGAGATGTGTGCAAACCTGGTGGCCAACTAGAAGAAACATCTGACCTCTGTGATTGCCAACGGGGGTTTTGCCACCAAGTACTAAGATGAAGGGGTGAAATACGTATTTCCCTCATTGACCTGCAAATCAATTTATAACTTTTCTAACATGCGTTTTTCTTGTTTGTTTTGTTGTTGTTATTCTGTCTCTCACTGTTAAAATACACCTACCATTACAATTATAGACTGGTCATTTCTTTGTCAGTGGACAAACGTTCAAAATCAGCAGGTGATCAAATTCTCCCCCCCACCCGGACTGTATAAAATATATATATATATATATACAGTCAGGTCCATAAATATTGGGACATCAACATAATTCTAATCTTTTTGGCTCTATACACCACCACAAAAGTGGGAGGCACATATACAAACTGTTGTAATTCCTACACCGTTCACCTGATTTGGATTTAAATACCCTCAAATTAAGTTTAGAATTGTGTCGATGTCCCAATATTTATGGACCTGACTGTATATATATATATATATATATATATATATATATATAATAAACAAATAGTACATTTGTGTTCACATTTGAATGTCTTAACAAGTGAAAAAACGTGTTTCATGCCCAGAATTCCGAGTTATTACACTGCATTCTGGGAACCTTGGCAGGGACATGCAAATGTGCCCACAAAGGTTTCGTTCTTGTAGTCCATAATTATTTAAAACATGGCTTCCCTTAAGCATATACCTGATGTATCAAACAGCTTTGAGCAAAGCTAGGATTGGATTATACACAAGCTAGGAATCCCACCCATGTACAGTCGTTTCAAGGTTACTACCTATCAACAGCATGGGGCTGGTTCCTCCACTTGTGTAGAGGATAGTTTGATTTAATTTATGGAGGGCAAAAGAGCAATAGAAGAGAGAGGGGGAGAGAGAGAAACGGAAGGGGGAGATACAGGGGAGGGAGAGAGAGAGGGGGGAAGGAGAGAGAGGGGAGATGGGGACAGAGAGAGAGGGGATGGAGAGAGAGAGGGGGAGGAGAGAGAGAGGTGAGAGAGAGAGGGGCAGAGAGAGAGAGAGAGAGGGAATAGATAGACAGGGGGTGGAGAGAGGGGAATAAGAGAGGGGATAGAGAGAGGGAGGGGATGGAGAGAAGGAGGGGATGGAGAGAAGGAGGGGATGGAGAGAAGGAGGGGATGGAGAGAAGGAGGGGATGGAGAGAGGGAGGGGATGGAGAGAGGGAGGGGAAGCGAAAGAGAGAGGAGGGAAAGAGAGTGGGAGGGAGAGAGCGGGAGGGAGAGAGCGGGAGGGAGTGCGTAACACCTATTGTTAGAGACTTCACACAAAGAGTATAGAACATGGCTGTCCAACCGTACCATATGAACTTAATTTATGCCACAATTTGAAGATACTCTGGTGTCCGAACAGGTAAGTAAACCAAATTGACTGAGGGACTAATTGATTCAACTGTACTTGATGATCTGAAAGTAGTCAATTAGGGCCAGATCCAGAACATAATTTTGGGTGATAGGTATAGACCTATATACATTTCTGGTATTTAAATAATTTAATTGCAAATCATAAAAGGAAAGCTTTTTCTTTTATGGTAAGCTAATTTTATTGTTTTGTTCAGCCATACAGATAACCATAAGCAGCAGATACACCTTAATTCAGAAAATCAAAAGGAACAGGAAATAATTATCAATTTCCATTTACTGAAAAATGCAGTTCTAGATCTACACCCGGTGATATTCATTCAATAAAACATTTTAAGCTATTATTTCTTTTACTAAGTTCACCGGCTGTGTATTATCTAGTGAATGCTGTCCTTGCACCCACAGTCTCTCTCGATTTTAGTTTTGTGGATTCTCCTTGTAAAATAACATTCCTTTTCAGTGTGAAAGTGTTTATATATTTAGCACACACACACAAATATAAATACAGATCAACACCATGGTGTCTTAAAATATTTATTTTAAGGTTTGATTTGTACAATAACAAAAAAGTAACCATAGATGAGTATTCCCATGCAGGAACCACCCACTCAATACAAAGCTTATGTATTCCTTTCAAGGTTGGATAGGAATTCTTAACTATTGTAATTAAGCTAACTGCCATGCACTATACAACCATAGAAAAGCAAGGATCTCCCTTAATGGAGTGACTCATATTCGCTTCCTTCAGGAATAATTCCACTGCTACTACGTAGCTTACAAAAGGCACAGATACAAGGTTAATTTGTTTGATCCAAAGGGCATATTCCAAGGATACGCTCCCGGTGAGGAAAAGACTCCAAGGCTACTCTATTACAAAGTGAAGCACACTTTAATAGGCTATTATAGGACAATGTAAACCTCAGATGTACAAATGAAACGATGGAATAATACAATCATAGCATATGTGCTGATCCATAGAGGAATTTTCCTATTTTTTCAGTCTTTTTACAAAATGTAGAAGTACTAAAGCACGGCTTGTCCACGTATCTGCTTGTTTTCAAAAATAAACACAAGGCTGTAAAAATAATTATACTGATTTATGTCATGCTACAATAATATCATGCCTGTATCTACCGGCTATTTACTGTATTTGCGTACACATAGACACAGCAAGCATTTTAAAGAAAAATCCAAGCTAAAACGTTAATTCTTCATAAACAAGTATAAATATTGTTGTAAATGCTAATAAGTATGAACGAAAAAGAGTAGATTGTAAATGTTGAGACATGCAATATAGCTATATCGGTCTACTGATAGACTGCTGTAATTTAGGAATTATTTATGTAAACAAATTTGCAACCTTAATAACTATGCAAGCCAAGAACATAAAATCAGTTTTACAGAAAATCTTATTTTTAGACGACTCTCCTTGGGTATAGAGGTTGACATGACTGCAATTCTTGTCCATTACATGAGGTGATGGGTACAGAGCAGGGAACGTGACACTTGCAGGCTTAGTTCCAGCTTCCTCCATTTATTATTGGACATCTACTCCAGTGAAATAAATACTACTCTCCTACTCTCCCCTTTCACTGCTTAGTAGGATAGAGCAACACCTCAAATTCCAAGTTACAAAGAAGTGAGGAAAAGAGAAATGTGTATCATTTTAAAATTCTTTAAAAAGGTCCAAGAACTGAGAGCCACTTTAAAAGCCCATGGATAATACCGATAAACATAGGGTTCATTGAGTAATATATCTAAACTGTTCAAGAAATGTGAGTATGAGAGTGAAAGCAATACTAAGGAGTGTAAGCCTACAGAATGTATAACCACAGGGACATCATCTCATATTCTGGCTAATCTCCTGTACAATGAGAATCCTACAATAATATTATTCCATCTCAGTCATAGGTGATATTCCAGGATTTGTTGGTCTTAATTGGCAACATGGAATTGTCTACTTAAAAAAAAATCTCACAGTGTATAGAACGCATTGGGGTGTGGGTTCCTTGTGCAGAAGATTTTTGACATTGTCACATATAGCAACACTATGCACACATTTAGCATTATAGAATGTTATTATGTGGGAAACAATGCTGAATATGTAACATCGATGCACATAACAAGGTAAAAAAAATAATAGTTTCATGTAATTACAGGTTAGAAATATGCCATCCGACCATGCATGCCAAAATAAATCTTGCCTAAAGGGCCATTTACCTCACTGTAAGTGCTCTTCATGTTCTGACAGGGCACAAGATTGTATGTTAGAATTATCTTTTATTTAATTACACTGAAAACAGATAAAAAACAAAATATCTGTTTACATACAAGTCTATCCTGCCCACTAGCTGCTGCAATTAGTGATAACAGATTGCCAAGTGCATGCTGTGAGTCTGTATGGGGGAAGGCTATGATCGATAGGACAGCTTTCACCCGAGCTTAGTTTACACTGCACTAACCAGTTAACCCATAGCTTCCCTGATTAGGTGAGTCCAGTATTTCATACCTGGACAGATAGACGTGGTAAGGATTACATTTTTGCAAGGAGCTGCACCGAGCACCCACCGAACACGGATCACATAGCACTGACTCCCCCTGCATTGCTCAAATTTCAGAGAGGCAAGAGAGCAGAAACCTGAATGTTCTGCCCATAAAGGAAAACTTCAAATATAAGCAGTCTGACAAAGTCTTACTTGCCTTGAATGATGGACACATCCCATGCAACCTGATCAGTCCATGGGCAGTCAGTTATACATGTAAACATAGATTTGATTTTTATTTGAAAAATGCATATATTTCAAATGTTCAAAAAGTATTTTAACATGCTTTATGATCTTCACAGTGATGTGGTCCAAGTTGTGCTGAATTTAGTAGCCCTTTAAATTGTTGTTCATGGAATAATTCAACCACCTTTGAAGTACAATGTTGGTTTTTCACTAATTTCATGCTGTGTAAATCTTGCCGGTAATTACTGGCATCCCTCATTAGTTAGTTTGATAAACCTTGGATGATACCAATTTTTAATAAGAAATAAAAAAAATACTACAAGTATAATACAAATTAGGCTAAAATGCCTTCTGTTGGTCGTCCTTTCTTATTTTTATAATCATGTATATAAAAACGATTCACTTCCACTTCCTTCATGTATATTGAACAATAGGCCAGAGGCATGTTATCATCATTTATACTTGTCCGCATTAAAGGACAAAGAAATATTATCAATATGCCAATAGAAAGAATATATTTAAATATCCACTGCAATGAAAAACAAATACATATTTGAAAGTTCTTAGACTGAATAACAGCATAATGAAGCAGGAAAAAAGGTATTACAGCTAGTTTCTATTTAAAAAAACAAATTTATTCCTGGCTTTGCAGGACCCTGGAGAGTTCCATGATGCGTAGGTGAAAGTTGTGTGTGAGAGCGGCGTTTGCATTTCTGAAGAGCTATGGTTGCATCATTTGATGCAATGTTCTGCTTCTGAAACAGAAAGGGAAGGGGTATGGTGCCAAATTCATTTGCATCCAGTTATCAATTGGATAATTGGATTCTTCTTGTTCCCTCGATCCACTGATAAATACAAGAACACATCTAGCTCTGAGCTCTTTGGATCTTAAGTACAAAAAAACACAAATGGATTCCTGTACTCCAAATTCCCCAAAAATGTTTTTTGTACATGATTTACACAGCTGCTAATATTGTTAGTTTGGAACATATTGGCAAACAATTATCTTTTTTCTTGAACTACAGAGGTCCTTTAAATTATGCTAAAGTGTTTGCCTTTGTTAGAAATCTATTTTGCTAAAACATTTCCTACTACCAACTTGAGATACATCTTTATAATAATGCAAAGTAAGGGAAAAATGTGGACCTTGCATCAAAGTCGCAACTTTACAGTCACTTCTTTGCCCTCTTCATGTTCAACTATCACTAGAATGTTTATAGAAATATATATCTGACAGCAGACAAATAGGCCTATCTCTCTGCTAAATCTATTTACCATGGTCATAAAACATTTGGGGGGTATCTACATTTTTGGAGACTGTCTATGTGTATAGGAATCCATTTTTCTGCTTGTTAAATCACTTCCTCAGAGCTGAATCATAGGGTGTGTGTGTTTGGTGAGAGGGGTGTGGAAGGAGGAGAGAGAGAACCTTTGGTAATATGTCTGATAATCAACCACCACACCCCTTCAACATCACTGGCCCAGAAGCAGACTCACTTAAAGAAATGTAACCATCTCTCCAGAAATGTAAATGCCCATCTCACACACACTTCCACCTATGTGTCATGAATTCCACCAGAGCCCAGCAGAGGCCTACAAATCTATTTGATTATTTAAAATGAGCTCTTTGACTGTTTTCCTGTTTACATATGCTCTTTGTTAGACTCAAAGTATCAACCAAATATTTTTATTTTGATGTGTTCCTTTAAATAATTTGATATATTTGAAAATTTCTGTTATGACACCCCACTACCTTCATATACTCTAAGCCAAGTTGGGCAAGTTCGGTCCTGGAGAGCCATGATTTGAGGATATCCCTGCTGTGTACAGATGAGTGAATCACTTTTTCACTCATCCTGATTGACTCCAGCCCTGCTCTAAGCTATACATTTTAAAATGTTTGCCGTTCCGACCATGTGGATTTTATCATAATGTTTCAATATTATAGCATATTAGGCAATACTGAATAAGCTGGTATCTAAACATTATCCTGATAGAAACGAAGTAACATTGTTGAATTGTCCTAAAATATCCTGCAGACTTGTCTGTTTCCCTGAAGAGCCCAGCTTCCTGGATAGATATGCTGCCACCTTCTGGAAACTAATATGGATCAGAGACCACTGGACATAGAATGCTAAAGTGAAAATGACCTACACAAAACAGTTGCAAATATCATTAGTGTGTACATTTCCAATACAAGCTGTTGGTTCTGCTCATAAAAAGCACTGGTTTAATATTCTTCTATAAGATGCTGTTTTCTGCTGTCGTAAACGGAATACAGTTATTTAACATCAGCAACTATATATACCTATATAAATGTTAAAACTGGTACATTTGTAGAATTCTTTAGGAAAACAGTCAAGAATCCATACCTGGCCAGCAGTTGTTTTCTCGTGAGACATCAGCAAGACAGAAAAACAAGCAGGGATAGCTCCTTCTTTCAATACTTGATGATTTTTCAGGAAGGAAATGTGACTAAGAAAACGTTCTTTCAGTGATTTTGATATAAGCCTACAAAGTAGAACAAAAAGAGGAACATATAAAATCTGCACATTAATTAAATTTGTATTGATACATTGAGTCCGTTTATTGAGTACAGTCCCTCATACGTTTGTATTAGGTTAATCTTGCATGGAGCATAAATTAATATAATAGAATAAATCACAAAATAAATTATTTGGCAGCCCCTCTGGCAGTGAAAAAAATCCAGAATTAAAACCCAGTGTAGTCTTTCAGTAGTCAAATAAAAGCAATGCCACGTGACATATTATATTTATACTGATTTAAATGTCATCCAAATTAACTAAAATGTTTAATCCAGGTAGTCCTCTACTCATTCTACCAATAGGACATAATCTCAAATTACCAGGCAGACAACTGTACAGTGTTTCAATTGGGCCTACCTTGCAGTGCCAGGTAGCACCCCTTGATTTTGCTAGCTCACCTCTGCTCATTACACTAAATCAGTCAAATGCTGATGCACTACAGATGGATTTCCTTCACAAAGACAAACAAGTCTCCACTTGCAGATGTACAATTACCAAGGCTCATTTCTCAAGGTGGTCATCCTTACCTTCCAATAGGCAGATCTTCCCTTGAGATACGAACCAAACCACCACCTGCACCAGACTGACCTCCCTTTCCCCTACTATACACTAAGAAAGACCTCATATAGCAGCACCATCCAGACACCCCTTGTCCAGTCAGACAGACCAACTATTGAAGCATCTGGCTATTCGTCCTTTGCTGCATGGATCTGATCTCTTCTTGCTATGACCCTCTATCAAGCAAATTCACGGTGTCACCAGCAAACTCTCACTCAGCATACAATCAAACAAACACTCATTGTGCCAATCATATCTGCGTTCACCATAACAATCATAAAGCCAGTGGAATTCCAGACACTGATGAATCAATGCAGTGAGATTAAACAGTGCTATTTGATAAAGTGATACATACCACCCCTCAGATTAAACATCAATTACAGACTATAGTTTACATGAAAAATACCTACATAAAACTACAATCTGGATGACTAATTTCTCAGATATTGCATGACACAATTTATCTAGAGCAGTGGCTTTCAAACTTTTCCATCAGTTACCTTTCAGTGCAGAAACCGCCACTGATGCTCAGAACAATTTGACAAGTTGACATTATGTGTGGTACATCAATTTTAACGTTAATTTTAACTGGACATACGTTCATCAGTTATTAATCTATAACCAGGACCTCATTGGTCTTTGTGCCAGAGGTCCAGCAGAAGGTCTCAGAAGCCAGCTGTTGAGCTCCACTGATCTAAAATATGATGGTGAATTCATGTAATACAACAATCTGGACACAAATGCTAAATGATGGGGAATAACGGTTTACATGTTTTGACTTTGCTTATTTTAATAATATAAAATCATTTTCTAAGATGTTTACAGCACTTAATAATGACGCAAAAATGCTATACACAAACCATTTTGAGGACTTTACAGTTCAGAACAACTCAAATAAAAAAAGCGACAATTTCAAGGCCGACTCAAAAAGTATTGAAAATAAAATAGAAAGAGAGCTGTTGTGTTTGACAGCAGCAGGTACAAGCAATGCTATAACATATACACTAATGGAAAATGTAATATAAAATAATAAAGGCCACTTGAATTTACTGAATACAATAAATACATTTACTGAAAAATAGACACAAAAATCTAAAATAAGTGCTTAGAGGCATCACATTAATTCAGAATTTCTTGAATTCACTTTATGTTGCTGAAGGGTTCTGAAAAAGAATAATGAACCCTTAAAGTTTATTTTCTGTATTCAATTACCATTTTTTGTTATTCATTTTATATTTCAGTTACTTTTCCTTGATCTTGACATTTGTGATAAGTATGATAGTCACTTGCACCCACTTACATTATTATGCAATTTTTTGCTGCCATTTTCACTGAACAAACATATTTAAAGTGATACCAATACCACAAAAAAAAATGACTTTATTTTGATGCGAGCATGACTTGGAAGTTGAAACATTTACTTATTTTATAAAGGCACCTTTGGCAGAAACAATACAACTAATTCTGCTTGCACTGGCAGATGAACATATAGGATAAATTGAGGGCAAATGTTGCTCAGACCAGGGCTTAATAAAGAGATCCTACAGGCTGTATCTTAAAAAAAAAAAAAGTTCTAATGCACCAACTTCCCTTTAAATATGAAAAATTCAACAGCTATGAACTGTCCTGAGGTGTTCACTACAACAAACAGCCACCTCTCCCAACCTTATATCAATTTTGCATTTCCCACACTCCTGTTTTGGTTTTTTAATCACTTTTTATGACTTTTGAGTGCTAGACAAATAGCACACAGGTTCAAGGGTTAGGCATAGAAGTTAAAGGGTTAGGGTTAGGCTTGGGGGTCTAAGGTTTAGAGTAAGGTGTGCAGGTTGAAGGGTTAGGCTTAGAGGGGATCACAGCGTTAGGAGATACAACTACAGTACAACTACTACAACATTGCATGCTTCTAACGGCGCGCATTCAACACTTCGTTTCAAACAGCGCGCTCATGTCGGCGCAGTGATTTCGGCGCGATGCTGCCGGCGCGCAATTTGCGTGCACTCGAAAGTCGGGGTGCACTTTTCATCACTTCTGTTTTAGAATGTAAGGCCTTATGAGTAAGGATCTTATTACTTAACTGCTTGTATGTCAACATACTGTTATATCTCATGTATTTGCTCGATTCAGTATATTTAGCCCTTGTACACAGCACTATGGTTATAATAATAATATTAATAATAAAAAATAGACAGCTAGATAAGAAACACACTTAATAAGGACGCAGATTGCTAATTATGTCATGTCATTATTTTGTAATTATGATACCTCTCTGTCTTTTCATCTGTATTGCTTTTGCTGTCAATAAGAATGTCCTCAGGTGAGGAACTTCCAGTCAATATGCTCTTCAACAGCCTCTGGAGCTGATGGAGGACGAGTGCTGTACAAGCCTCAAGGTCTTCTTCTTTCAGAATCTGCCTCTCATTACAAAGACTGCAATATAAAACAGGTGCTACAATGTAATACACAGACATTCTTCATTTACACAGAGAAGCACAATGAATTGCAATAAGAAAATATGGAAAAGAATAGTGTCTATATCAGTCATGTATTTATTTTACAATGAAAGTGACTACAGATGAAATTGGTATTATATACATATAAAAGAGTGTACATTACACACTTTAGATTTAAATTGATACATTTCCCACTTGTGCTCCAAAACTTGTTTCACAAAGAATAAACTTGCTAAAATGGCAACTTTTTTTTTTTTTTAAATTAGGTAAATAAATACAGCTACCCTCCCAAAAACTACTTGTTTTTCTTGGAAAACATTTGACTGGTCTAGTCAATTAAGACTTGTGTAAGCAAGTATATGGCAAAACATAGCATGCACACTGTTCTGTACACATAGACATTTTAGTAGTCACTGTGGCCAAGAGATATATTAATTACTTGATGTGCAGAATAAACTTCCAAACAAATGGAGGAGTACTGTGAACATACTTGGTGTTGCTTCAGAATTAGAAGTAAATGATCTACAAATCTTATTTGCACTTGGTTTATGCACCATTTTAGAATGTTTACTCCACATGCAACAAAACATGAGAGGTCTATGTCCCATTGTAGGTGCATGATCACCATAAATAAAATGTGGCTAACCGCTAATGCTGTTTGGTGTGTAGTACTGCAATATAAAATACATTAATAAATTAATATACTTTACGTATTTTGAAGCATTGTGTTGAAGAGCTGCAATCTGTTTTGATGTTGCTGCAGCATTAGTGGTGTGGAGCTGCTGTGTAAGCGTGATGAATGTGTGCAGTGTAATAGTGTGCGTGCGCGAGACCAAACCTTTAGCGTAGTTGTGTACTTCCGCATTGGCGTAAAATTGCGGGTAATGTGTGGTATGCGTCTTAAAGGAATATCCATAGGTCGTTTGTTTTGTTTTGTGAGTTTCTTGTGGTGTTTTGCGTGTTTAGAGTGCTGTAGCCTCGTTTTCGTTTTGTTTGGCGGACATTTTTTCTGTCGCTTAGCGAATTTTGTAGTGTTCAAACTCTTTTATTTGTACTTAAATGAAGGTGTAAGTTGTTTTTTTTGACGTCCTGGATGTAATGTAATGTTCGCGAGTTGCTTCCGATTGTTGCAAGGTCGTAATGTGTGGTAACGTGTCTCGTATGTTGTTTGTGTTGCGAGGTAAAGTTTGCGAGGGTCGTAGTTGGTGTGGCGTGTTGTTTGCGTTGCGACATAAAGTTTGCAAGGGTCGCAGTTGCTGGCAAGGAGTGCCTTCGGCGCTCCATGCCAGCAACTGAGGCCCTCGCCCGCAGCCCTCGCTACGCGTATGCTCACAACTATATATGTGATAATGATTGGATAATGCAATGAGGGGTGAATTAATTGAAGGAATCTCTAGAAATTAAAGTCTGAATGGAGATGAAATTGGGGGAAGGTAAATGGGAAGTAATAAGAAATGAGAAGAGTGTGCATTCAAGTATGGCAAAACAGTGTGAAAACCTCTATGGAAGGGCCTAACCATAACAAGTGTGACATGTCAATGCTGAAAAACAGGTTATGCCTTGGAATGATTTGTCTCATACAAGTGTGCAATTTTATTCAAAAGGTTGGGGACCACTGTTCTATGGATGTTTCGTATCTAACAAAAAAATATATTGCCTTTGTTATTGAATTTGAACTAATTGTTAATAAGGATGGATTACAGGTAGAAGATATGCTGGTATATAAACCAAATATTACATTCTCACCACAAAGGATAACTGGCATATTGAGGAGGCAGTATTCCAACTGTGATGGCTTCACATTAACTTTAAGACATTTTTTTAATATTTTTAGATATTTTATAAAATTATTCCTCTGTTTTAGATGGAGGATGAATTGAAGTTATTTTTAAACATGTACTACGTCCCTTTAATAGTTACCGGATCTTAAACTCTCCCACTGTTATACCTTATACTAAATCTCAATGTAATTATATGCAATACATTAATTATTGTTTTTTTAACAAACTATTTCTTTGATAGCTGACAAAATAAAAAGTAAAGCCTTACCTTATGAGATGATCCAGTTTTGTCTGGCTTACATCTAGATTTTTGTAGAGCTCTAAATAATCAGGTTCCATTTTGAGTACCATGCCTTCTATTGATTGAATTAAATAGAAAAATGCTTTTTCAGACAAATAATTCCTATTAGGAAAAAGACAAAATCAATATTTGTCATAAAAGAAAAAATAGCTCACAAAAAACATTTCTGAACAACTTTTATAATCAAGCAATCTCTATTTTAAAACACAAGTTGCAAGATGCCATGTGGGAGTCTTTTATAAAGCCAGCTGTATAAAATCATTTTATTTTTTAAAAGGGACACTATAATCCCATATTTTCCGTGTGCTGTATTGAAGAACTTGATTGATAATGGGTAAAATCCATCTAGAAAGCCAAATAAAATCAATGTAACATACATAATCAAATGCCTTCTATCTTATCTTTGGGGACAGAGACTTGAAAAAGATAAAGCTGTTCCTACTGACAGAGCCCATGACTGCATATTGAGGTATATATATATATATATATATATATATATATATATATATATATATATATATATATATATATATATATATATATATATATATACAAATATACATATATATATATATATATATACATATATATATATATACATATATACATACATATATATATATATATATATATACATACCTTTGTGGGGCTCGCAATGAGAGCCTCGCATTGTGTGGCAAACAGCATCGCCAGCCTTAAAGTCACTAGTGTGTATATATATATATATATATATATATATATATATATATATATATATATATATATAGTAAATAAATAGTACATTTGTGTTGACATTTGAACATCTAAAATAAGTTAAAAATAAAACTTGTTCCTGCCCAGAATTCTGAGAAATAAAGTTATTACACTGCATTAGGGGAACCTGGGTAGGGACATGTAGATGTACCCACAAAGGCTTTGCTCTTTAATCCAATTAACATTTCAAACATGGCTCATTTTAAGCATATGCCTGCTCTATTACACAACTTGGATCTAGCTCATTTCATCAGCGCACGCTGTGAGCGCAGCACAATCGCGCGCCCCACCGCGGCATCTAGTGGTCTGAATATACAGTGCAGGGAACCGAGGGACGGACATGTGAGTGGGGACAGGAGGGTGTGTATGAATGGAGGATTGAAGAGTACGTATGGCAGGAGAGTTAGTGTCTGTAACTGGTGCAGTGATTGTGGATTTGGGAGTTATATGGACAGTTATATGACAGCCGAGTGGAGTATGACAGAATGAGAGGAACTTGGGACTGTGTCTGGAGAGTGTAGCTGTGTGTGACAGGTGGAAATGGGGGGCTGTATGAAAGTGTGTTAGGCGATTGAGGGGTCTGTATGACAGTGACAATCACTGCACCAGTTACAGACACTCACTCTCCTGCCCTACATACTCTACAATCCTCCATTCATACACACCCTCCTGTCCCCACTCACATGTCACAGTGCAGTGTATATTCAGACCACTAGGTGCCGCTGTGATGTGCGGTGCGCGCTCACAGCGTGCGCTGATGAAATGAGATAGATTTAACAGCTTTAGCAAAGCCCAGGATGGATTACAAAGCAGGAAACCTACCCACGGACAGCACTGTTTCGAGGTTACTGCATCTCATCCGCATGGGGCAGGTTCCTAGTTTGTACAGTAGATTTTTTAGATTTTTAGATCATTTAATTTATGGTGGGTAAAAGAGCGACAGAAGCCCTCCACAGTAAGTAAATAGTACATTTGTGTTCACATTTGAACATCTAAAATAAGTTTTAAAAAAATGTGTTTCCTGCCCAGAATTCCCAGAAATATAGTTATATATATAGTAAAGTTTTTAATTGGAAGACTATAAATGTTGATGCTTCAGTGAAGGTTGTCTGAGGGGAGTTTACATTTCTGCAAGAGCAGGGCTTGCAGTTATACTTGCAGACTGATGGCTTCTGAGCATGTGGGGTAGGGGGATAAGTGTCAATTACCAAAATATCCATATATAATACAAATGTCTCTTCCCTCTCCCCCATCCCTCAATCCACTGGTCAGTAGATATATTTATGCCCTCTGGATTGAGCATTTCCTGATAGCTTGTAGCCTAACAAGATGGAAATACTTGTTTTACGGCTTACACAGCAGATTATGTTGTTAGTTTGTTACATAATTCATATACATGTGAGGTTTTCATAGACAGCAGTGGTCCTAATGGTGGAGCTTACGGTTCCATATAGATGTATGTAAAAGTTGGTGGCCAGACAGTATAATATATATACTGGGCCTTTACGAATCAGGATTTGTGGAAGACGTGTGCACGGACAACTACGTGAATACAGCGATGTAGAAGGAATTCAGCAGTACTCTTGTTTTATTTAAGTGGACTTGAATAATCCTTGAACAAAACCGTGAAGTGTTTGCCTGTCATGAACTAAGTTTACTAAAAATATGATTTTAAACCACAATCTATAAAAACCCTTGTGCATGAAGAAGCCAAGTGATAATTAATAATTTGCAGAAGTGCTGGGGTAATTGTCTTCATAAGCGCCGGGGTCTTGAGAGCCAGGAACAATTGATCAGTATAGTGTCACAATTCGGCATAGAGTTATCTCTTTGGTAACAGATCAAATCTAGGGACCACCTGCAGAGACACACATCTACTTGTTGTGGTGGACAAATGAGGATTTGGTGGAGGCTTCAGTTGTTTAATAATGCAAATTAAGATTTAAACATCATAACAATAGAAATCTGTTAATCCTTTTTACAGAGTTGTAAATAGGCATTCAGGCTTTACTTCCAGACCGCCTGCTTTGTGTAGGGTTTAACGTAAGCACTACATGGATCAGATATCTTACCAGTCACACGAAATTCATCAGAAATGTTAAAGTGGCAAACTGCTGTTTGCATACAAATAATAAAACTCACACCTTTAAATAGATAGCACTCCCTTTATCAATTCATACTAAGACAATGGATGCAGGAGCAGTTTCCAAACAGCTGCATGTGCATCAACAGAGCGCTTGTGTTTTAGACCAGTCTCAATGCACAAAGCGCTGCTGAAGAACATAACCTATGTGCGCTAAGCAGAGCTTTTCTTCGCTTTCTTAACTAGTTTCACTAAACCTTTATTTTGCTGGATAGCTCATTTTCTATTGTGATCGTGTCTGGGTGGTCTTTCAGGGTGCCACTTGAAGGGGGAGGCGATAATAAAAAAGGAGGGGGAAAAAGGGACACAGGCAGAAAGAAAAACAGAATTTATGACAATCTGCAGCAGGCTTGGGATCAGAGGTCAGCAAACAAGAGCTTCTTCTCTTTTACAGGTTGCTTCCTGGAAACAGTCTGATTAAGCTGACAGCTTGAATTATATCTGTTACATTCTGCAGCTCACAATGCATCTGTGCAGAGCCCTTTTCAATCTAGCTGAAGCTACACAGAGAAAAAAAAACACCATTCCCTTTCAGCACAGGCCTTGAAATAGTCATCAACCCTCAATGTTAATTTTGAATGCACTTATTAAACCAAAAATAAGAAAGACCTGACATATTCAATAACGCACAATTATTTAAGTGTGATCTGTTATAGATGATAGAATCTGCCTTCCAGTAATTTGAAAAGAACATTAATATATCTACTGGCCCTTGACATGAAATCTCTTCATAGGCTTTAAAGATCTTAGATTACCACTGTAGTTCTTTATGCTAATATAGCTATTTCCCATCTGCGGCCTCTGTGCTAATACAGACAGTGTTATTAGTTATAGTAATGGGTTTGCACAATGCAGCTGTATTAATGGACACAGTATTATTATATCATTTCTAATCTATTACGAGGGGTTCATTCTGTTTAAATGGCTGGAACTGGAAGCAAATACATCAATTTATGGAAAGTATACTTTCTACTGCAAATAAGTATACTATTGTAGAAAAACAAAATACACTACAATGAGAAACTACTGTGAAAAATAATATACTTGAAAGGCCTAAAAATATTTAATATTAGTATAGCTTAGACCAGTGTCTATCAAACTTTGGGCTAGAGAGGCCCAAGAGAGGCTGAAACATACATCTGGGGTTTGTTGTTTCTCCTATTAAGGGTAGAATTGCCTGGTATTTCACGGCTGGATCACTCTTTTGAGTGAGACCAGACTGATATACTACAGGATATTTCTCCTGGTGAAGGGCACAAGAGGCTGCTCTCTGAGTAGCTAACCAGATCTATAGAGTAATCCTACTTCAGTATTGTCCGCTCTCAGTTGAGCACCTCCGTCTCTTTTTGTTTAGATTGTTTCACCTTATGGGCGATAAGGGGAACCCGACGTGGACCCCTTGCTCACTGTGCCTTAAGGGGTACAGCTGCACCTCACTGACGAGGCCCACAGAGGCTGAAACACATCTGGGGTTTGCTGTTTCTCCTGTTCAGGATAAAATTGTCTGGTATTTTGGGGCTGGGTCACTCTTTTGTGTGAGACCAGATGCATATACTACAGGATATTTCTCCCTGTGAAGGGCACAAGTGAGCTAAAAGAGGCTGCTCTCTGAGTATGTAACCAGACCTATAGAAAAAATCCAGAGGTGTTGTTCGTTCTGAGATTAGGACCTCTACTCTTTTTGCATACATTTTCCTCACCTTATGAGTGATAGGGGGAACTAGACCTGTTACTCCTTGCTCACTGTGCCTTAGGGAGTACAGCTGCACTTCTCTGACGAGGTCCATAGAGGCCGAAACGTATGTCTGGGGTTTGTTAAATCTCCTGTTCAGGGTAGAATTGCCTCGAATTTTGGGGCTGGGTCACTCCTTTGAGTGAGACCAGACTGATATACTACAGGATATTTCTCCTGGTGAAGGGCACAAGGGAGGTAAAAGAGGGTGCTCTTGGAGTAGGTGACCAGATATATAGAGCAAACCTACTGAGTTGTTGTTTGTTCTTAGTCTGAGCGCCTCCGACTATGTTTTTGCTCAATCTAATTAGGCCAAATTAAGTAAAATCCAGCTAGTAGGCCCAAACTAAAGTGTATTTTCCTTAAAGGGACTCTAAATCAAGATGTTTTTTTAGGTTACTATTAAAGAGCATACAAAACTTTTATATGTTGTGTTATCCATTTTTTCTAAAGTTAATCAATCCTGGGAAATACCATGTTGTTGAGGCTGCTGCATTTACATGTAAATGAAAAGCTCATTCATTAATTAGCTGCTTTGATGTGCTAATTAGGATTATAGTCTGCTTGTCTGTCTTTGTAGTGGCCAAAATAAAGACCCCAATGTTATCTGATATTTACACCCGTCTCCCCACCCACCCTCATCAATTACTCTGAGCAGGGGCGTAGGAACCCCAAAAAACCTGGGGGGGGGGGATAGATATCTATCTATATATATATCTATATCTATATATATATATATATATATATATATATATATATATATATATTTATACACATATATATAACTATATATAATATATGTGTATATATATATATATATATATATATATATATATATATATATATATATATACACACACATATATATATATATATATATATATATATATATATATATATATATATATATATATATATAGTTGTCAGCAGGCGGGCTTGGCAAAACCTGTTACTAAAGCTGTGGCCAGGCAAGGAGTGCCAAAGGCGCGCCTTGCACTGGTGGAGATGAGCTCACCTCTACGACCCCGTACCACTTTCGGATCGCAAATGCGGACCCAGGTGGAGGCTCCCACGTCGCCTGCAATGAGCCCAAGACTCATTGCACACCGCAAATGCCCACAAAACACCCAATGACTAAATACGACCTTAACGGACAACCCACGCACAGCCAAAAGCATAAACAAAAACGCAAAATACACACCAAAAACAACAAAAAAAGGGGGGACACCCAGGACATCTGCAAGACAGGTTACACCTTGATTTGAGTACAATTAAAAAGTTTAGACACTCGAAAATCCCCTATGCTACAGGAAAACGTCCGCCAACGAAAACGAGGCTACACGACCCCTAAAGCCGCAAAACACCGCCAGGCACATACGACTTTTACTCAAACCTGTACAACCTACTACATACACTATTAGCAAGGACACAAAATCAGCCAAACCCGCGTACCACATACACATTCGCCGCTATTTTAAAACAGTAACTTACAGAATGCGGAAGTACCCAGCTACACAAACGGTTTCCCCTCGCGCACGCAGCCTATTTACACTACACACTGCACACATTGCTGACACTTACACCTCAGCTCAACAACAGTGCAAACCTACATTGTATGCTGCAGGAACATCAAAACAGATTGTTAGCTCTTGCTTGCTGCATATATTAATTACAAATAGGTAAGGTATATTCTCAAAACACTTAATTTGTGTGCTAACCACCATTTCTTGACTTACAATTCTATTGCCGACATTTTTCGACGGACAATTTGCTAGTATATATATTACATATATTATATATATATATATACACACACACAACAAACAAACCTTTCCCTCCAACACATATATAATTTGTGTATATTTATATACATGCCCACGCCATGACACTACCACCAACAAGCTTCACTGATGAGGTGGTATGCTTTTGATCATGAGCAGTTCCTTTCCGTCTCCATACTCTTCTCTTCCCATCACTCTGGTACAAGTTGATCTTAGTCTCATCTGTCCATAGGATGTTGTTCCAGAACTGTGAAGGCTTTTTTTAGGTGTTGTTTGGAAAACTCTAATCTGGCCTTCCTGTTTTTGAGGCTCACCAATGGTTTACATCTTGTGGTGAACCCTCTGTATTTACTCTGGTGAAGTCTTCTCTTGATTGTTGACTTTGACACACATTCACCTACCTCCTGGAGAGTGTTCTTGATCTGGCCAACTGTTGTGAAGGGTGTTTTCTTCACCAGGGAAATAATTCTTCGGTCATCCACCACAGTTGTTTTCTGTGGTCTTCCGGGTCTTTTGGTGTTGCTGAGCTCACTGGTGCGTTCTTTCTTTTTAAGGATGTTCCAAACAGTTGATTTGGCCACACCTAATGTTTTTGCTATCTCTCTGATGGGGGCACATATACAAACTGTTGTAATTCCTACACCGTTCACCTGATTTGGATGTAAAAACCCTCAAATTAAAGCTGAAAATCTGCAGTTTGGTGGTGTATAGAGCCAAAAAGTTTAGAATTGTGTCGATGTCCCAATATTTATGGACCTGACTGTATATATTGGAAGGGGGAGTAGGAACCATAAACAGTAAGCTACATGCTATGCTGAAATGTATTGCTCTTTATTTTACTCTGCTGTGTTATTATCTACAACCTGATCTATAGACTTACTGACCTATCAGGACATTATTCACAATGCTGGTCTATTTCTCACTTAACTTTTCCAATCTTTTTTTTTCTCATCTCTTTCTTTTTACTGTTTTTAGTTCATATTTGTATCAGTATCGCTTTTTGACTTTATTATCAATACGTTTGTCCAATAAAAAAGGTATCACTATTCACTGCAATACTTTAAATATAAATAAATAAATATATATATATATATATATATATATATATATATATATATTGGAAGGGTTTGTTTGCTACATATGTATTAATTTAATATAATACATTATAGAGTGATAGGGAGCTTGTCCCTCTATCCCTCTATCCCTGCTGGATTCATCTTATTGCCGAGTCTCGCAAGATCTCGTGGGTTTTCAGCAGCTAAAGGGACAAGCGGTGAGGGTAGACTATTGGGAGTGAGAGGTTGAATAAAATGTGTGTGTGGGGGGAATAAGTCCCCCCTCGTCTCCCCCCGCTTCCTACACCCTTAACCCTGAGCCACACATTAGCATACAGGAGCAGCAAAATCAAACGTAAATATTTCAGAATTGATTTACTATAGAGAAAAAACTGCGAGTACAATGTATAGACCGCTTTTTAATGCTCTTTCAAATAAAAATAATTTTCCGCTGGGTGAGAGAGTCCCTTTAACCCAGGTTCACGTAGGAACCCAATAACAACTTTAAAATAGGCACTGTAGCTTGGGAATAACTTGAAATAATTATGATGAATGTCACAAACTAACAAAATTAGAAGCTATGTAAGTTATGAGCATAAACATTTTAGAGAGCATTTTTAATTTAAAAGACTCATTATTATAATAGCTGGAGTTGCTCTGCTATTTAAGTCTATTGGCTCATGTCTATTCAAAGTGGATGCCTTTCAGTAGAACTGAATAAAGATCTTATCTGCTTCCAATGTTTTTTCCATTTGTATCAAATTCTTTTAGGAGCAAATGCAAAATATATTTATTTTAAAGTTTCTAAAATTGTTTTACACATTATCCAGTCAGGTTCTTCATAGAACATACTGTAAATATGATACTTTGTGCACTTTAGCCAAGAATGAGCCCAGATGCAGCTCTATGAATAGCAATACAGATGCCTCCATAATAGACATAAAAGCCTCCTACTGTAACATAGCCACAAAGGGGAACATGAGCTGCTTTTTCAGAGCAGCTAATGAAGTCACATGAAAATGTTTTAGAAGTAAGTTTAAGTAGTTTTTTTGAAGAACATGCTCAAATCTCATTCTTTGGTAAACTGCCCGCATGGGCAATATGCCTTAAAAAAAAGATTTTCCGACGGTGGTCCTTTAAAGGCTGCACAACTTTTACCTACAACAATGTATTATGAAATACTGGGGGGGAAAAAACATATTTATTACAATAAAATCCTCCCAAAAATGTTAAGACTACTAAATCTTAAATGGCCACAGTTGGTCAAGGAAGGCAATTGCTTGTAATATATGTAACAACCTACCCATATTAACAGCTGTGTAAGCCATGTAAATCTTTTTTGGTAAAATGTTTGTTAATGAGTAGAACAATCCATTCTGTGTTAGCTACATCACTGCCTGGAAGCTGGATCATAAGGGTGTTTTTATCTATCAATGAAGGGTGGGAAGGCAAGAAGGCTTTGTTAGATAACTGGATTTAACTGAAATTGATACAAAACCCCTTCCCCTTACTGGCCCAGAAGCAGCATGCTTGCATGAGGAAATGCAAGCATTGCTCTCCATAAATATAAAAGCATCTCTCACACATGCACAACTTCCACCAGCCTATCATGTATGCTTCTAGAGTCCAGCAGAGGCATCAAAAATGAGTCTTTTATCACATATATAGTTGTGAGCAGGCGAGCTTGCTTAAGCCGTTGCTCACGCTAGCGGGCTCGCATAGCGAGCCCGCGGCCCTCGCGAAGCGAGGGTCGCAGTTGCTGGCAAGGAGCGCCGCAGGCGCTCCTTGCCAGCAACTGCAGCCCTCGCGAAGAGGGCTGCAGCCCTCGCAGCAACTGCAGCCCTCGCGCTCCTTGACAGCATTTGCGGCCTTTGCGAAGAGAGGGAGCTGTGCGTGCACGCCCCTGGAGAGAGGGAACTGTGCGTGCACGCCCCTGGAGAGAGGGAACTGTGCGTGCACGCCCCTGGAGAGAGGGAGCTGTGCATGCACGCTGCTGGAGAGAGGGAGCAGAACTCCATGCCCCATTAGACCCATCAGACTACTTACATTCATTGGAGCATCTCAATTCGCCATGTCTCCCCTGCCTGCACATTTTCTGCAGAGGCAGGGAGTTTCAGAATTACGTCACATGCATGCAAAGTCATTCAGGAAGTCCCTGCCTCTGCAGAAAAACGTACAGGCAGGAGATGCATAGTGGTGGATAATTGAACAGCTTCGATGAATGTAAGTAGTCTGATGGGTCTGACTGATAGTGACAGATCTGACTGATCGGGACCATGAAGGCCTGGCCTTGGGGGACATGAAGGCTTAGCCTGGGGGGACATGGCATCATGGGCTGGAGGCCATAAACTAATTAAAAAAAATACATATATACAACAAAATGTGCACTGGGACATTATTTATATATATATATAGATATAGATATAGATAGATAGATTTATTTATATATTTATATATATATATATATATATATATACTGTATATATTATAAATATATTATAGATTTTATACACACTTATATTATACAGATTATAAGTATATAATATATTATATGTATTGTGTGTGAGGTGTGTGTGTAATGTGCAGTGTGTATACATATATATATATATATATAATGATGTATTGTGTGTGTGTGTGTAATGTGCAGTGTGTATACATATATATATATATATATAATGATGTATTGTGTGTGTAATGTGCAGTGTGTATACATATATATATATATATATAATGATGTATTGTGTGTGTGTGTAAGGTGTGTGTGTAATGTGCAGTGTGTATACATATATATATATATATATATATATATAATGATGTATTGTGTGTGTGTGTGAGGTGTGTGTGTAATGTGCAGTGTGTATACATATATATATATATATATATATATATAATGATGTATTGTGTGTGTGTGTGAGGTGTGTGTGTAATGTTCAGTGTGTATACATATATATATATAATGATGTATTGTGTGTGTGTGTGAGGTGTGTGTGTAATGTGCAGTGTGTATACATATATATATATATATATATATATATAATGATGTATTGTGTGTGTGTGTGAGGTGTGTGTGTAATGTGCAGTGTGTATATATATATATATATATATAATGATGTATTGTGTGTGTGAGGTGTGTGTGTAATGTGCAGTGTGTATACATATATATATATAATGATGTATTGTGTGTGTGTGTGAGGTGTGTGTGTAATGTGCAGTGTGTATACATATATATATATAATGATGTATTGTGTGTGTGTGTGAGGTGTGTGTGTAATGTGCAGTGTGTATACATATATATATATATAATGATGTATTGTGTGTGTGTGTGAGGTGTGTGTGTAATGTGCAGTGTGTATACATCACATATATAGTTGTGAGCGTACGAGTCGTTGCTCACGCTTGCGGGCTCGCGTAGCGAGCCCGCGGCCCTCGCGAAGCGAGGGCCGCGGGCCTCGCAAAGCGAGGGCCGCGGCTCGCGCAGCGAGGTCACTGGGCAAGGGCCTCAGTTGCTGGCATGGAGCGCCGAAGGCGCTCCATGCCAGCAACTGAGGCCCCTCGCGAAGCGAGGGCCTCAGTTGCTGGCGAGGTCACTGGGCACGGGCCTCAGTTGCTGGCATGGAGCGCCAAAGGCGCTCCATGCCAGCAACTGAGGTCCCTCGCGAAGCGAGGGACTCAGTTGCTGGCGAGGTCACTGGGCAAGGGCCTCAAACACTCGCAAAATTCACGTCGCTACTCAAAAAACCCGACACACAAATTACGACACTCGCTAAATTATAAAAAACCCGACACACAAATTACGACACTCGCTAAATTTTACGAGGAACGCAAACAACCTACGAAACACGTTACCACACATTACGACCTCGCAAACATCGGACGCAACACGCCGACATACAAACATTTAAAACACAATACATACACACAGCACATACATAAAAAACTTACCTACACCAAGAGGGAGCACCCAGGACCTCAAAAAAGCAACTTACACCTCGATTTTACTCGAAATAAAACAGTTTAGAGACTAAAAAAAAATCTAAGCGAGAGAAAAAATGGCCGCCGAACAAAACGAAAACGAGGCTACAGCACTCTAAACTCGCAAAACACCACAAAACACCTACGGATATTCCGATACAGACCTATACCACACATTACTCGCCATTTTACACCAATGCGGAAGTACACGACTACGCTAACGGTTTGGTCTCGCGCACGCACAGTGTTACACTGCACACATTCAGCATGTTTACACAGCAGCTCCACACCACTAATGCTGCAGCAACATCAACACAGATTGCCAGCTCTTCATCACAATGCTTCAAAATAGGTAAAGTATATTCATTTATTAATGTATTATATATTTTAGTATTACACACCAAGCAGCATTAGCTACCTTACGATTTGATTGCCGTCATTTTTTGACGGGCAATTCGCTAGTTCCTAAATAAAAGTTAGCTTTAGGACTTTTTCCATGCTTAATTACACCCTTGAACGTTTTGAAACATATTTTTTTTTTCATTGTACAGTGTTCCTTTAAATGCATATCAAAATAAAAAGAGTAGAGGTGCTCATCTCAGAATGAACAGCACCTCAGTGGGTTTTTTTCTATAGGTCTGGTTACCTACTCAGAGAGCAGCCTCTTTTAGCTCACGTGCTCTTCACAGGGAGAAATATCCTGAAGTATATCAGTCTGGTCCCACTCAAAAGAGTGATCTAGCTCAGAAATATCAGGCAATTCTACCCTGAACAGGAGAATTAACAAACCCCAGGCATACGTTTCGGCTTCTGTGGGCCTCATCAGAGAAGTGCAGCTGTACTCCCTAAGGCACAGTGAGCAAGGAGTCCACGTCGGGTTCCCCCTATCACCCATAAGGTGAGAAAATCTAAACAAAAAGAGTAGAGAACAAAAAATACATCAGTGGGGTTTTCTATAGGTCTGGTAACCTACTCAGAGAGCAGCCTCTTTTAGCTCACAGGGAGAAATATCCTGTAGTATATGCGTCTGGTCTCACTCAAAAGAGTGATCCAGCCCCAAAATACCAGGCAAGTGAGCTAAAAGAGGCTGCTCTGTGAGTAGGTAACCACACCTATAGAGTAAACCTACTTAGTATTGTTTGTTCTCATATGAGCACCTCTACTTTTTTGTTTAGTTTTTCTCACCTTAAGGGTGATCGGGGGCTCCAGAGGTGGACTCCTTGCTCACTGTGCCTTAGGTAGTACAGCTGCACCTCACTGCAGAGGCCCAATGAAGGTCGAAACGTACATCTGGGGTTTGTTGTTTCTCCTGTTCAGGGTAAAATAGCCTGGTAGTTTTGGAGCTGGATCATTCTTTTGAGTGAGATACTACAGGATATTTCTCCCTATGAAGGGCCCCAGTTTTTGTTTGACAAATATACCTTACTTATTTGGGACAACATAGTTTAGTTTAAAATATTAACAAAATAACTCACTGACTTATCGCTGAAATAGATGAAGATTCCTCAAATGAATCTTGTCCTCTTCTTAGGTGGAAACGTACTCCTTCATCAGGTATTGTGACTGCAAGTTCCTTTCCAGATTGTATTAAGGTGTCACAAGGATTAGCTTCTTTCCCATCTATCAGGTCAAGAAGATCGGCAGAACTTATGTCTTCTGAGTCACTTATCGAAACTGTGAGGTCACTACTGCTGTCCATAAATATTTGGTCTTTTTCCTTCTGGATGGTGTGGTCATTGTGTGCCTCTTCATCTGAAATTAGCGAACACAAAAAAGAAGCCTTATTCAAGTTAGATCTGGTAACAATTTTAGAAAATACACTTTCCCATGAGTTGTTACATTAGATTCACTAAGGCTCAAGGTCTGGTAGAGACCTCCAATGTAACCACTTTTTCCAGCTGAAGAGGTATTGGAAATAGCTCTCCAACTTCACTAAGCAGGCCAGATGGTTCTATGAGATAGCATGGGAACTCCAGTACTTCTGCTCTCACGCTTTAACAAACTCACGCTAGTTATTCTGTGTATGTAAATGCTTACATAGATGGTCAAAGCATTGCAGACACCATAAATGAAGTTACAGACCAGCCTTTGTTAAAGGAATATGAAAGTTTCATGGATTAATACATTTCTGCCCTTTTTGGGCAAAAAACAGTCATTATACATGCAGCACATTTCATAAAACATTTCATTTTATTAATATCTAAAAATCCCTCTAATGATTATGTTCATCCCCAGGAGTGTATACAGAGATATCTGATCCCCCCAATCAGCATGGACCATCAGGCGAGCAATATTAACCCATTATTTACCTGCTGTTGCTTGCTCAGCCAATCTCCTTGCAGCTTCCTGTCTGTGGTGTGTGCTATGTGCTACTGCTGACATAGCGATACACTATATATTACAGACTGCTTTGCAGCACCAACAGGAACCCCAGAGTTAATTCAAATGTGTCAGCTAACCTGATTGGCCAAAACAAATTATTTTAAATGTTATGCTTATTTAGCCTGGGTTTGGAGGGTGTTAACCCTTATTTTCAACTGTCAGAAGTTACAAGACATTTTGCTAACATCAAGGTAAGTGTTTAAATGATTATTTTCGTATTTTTTATGCAAACAAAATGTTTGCATACACTATTGATTCTTCTCTATCAGATGCACTCATAATCCAGCAAACTTAAATATCCCTATAAGTAACAACACTGACTCAACTATGACTGACATATTAACTGTAAAACATGGCAAACATTTTTTGAATACATGTATTTTCTACTGCCTCACACAAATCAATTATACAAAATATAAACTTATAAATAAAATATAACCTTCATTAATTACAGTATAAAATTAGAAATAGAAACATATATTAGCATGATACTATAAAACCCATAAAAGGCACAAACAGGTTTAAGCAGGAGCCATAATGTCCAAAATGTATAAATAAACATAAGCTAAGATAAGCTTGCAATGACCTCAAAGGGTACCTCCTACATGGAAGGCTGCCCTAGAGGCATACCCCAAATGGCTAACTAGGCCCCCAACCAACTAGCTAAACTCATAATCTAATTAGAGATTATTCCATACACAAAAACCCTGACAGCAACAGGGAGAACATCAGGCACTTGTCACAAACTTGTAGTGCTACCTATACAGGCTACAACAGCCCTAAAGTGTGTTTCGTCAGGTGTTCTGATGTCACCAGGAGTCTTTGTATATGGAAGAATCTTTAATTAGATTATGAGCTTAGCTAGTTAATTAGGGGCCCAGGTAGCCATTGGGGTATGCCTCTAGGGCAGCTTTCTAGGTAGGAGGTACTCTTTGGAATCCTAGCAAGCTTATCTTAGTTTATGGTTACTTATGAATTTTGGACATTATGGCTACTGCTTAAACCTGTTGGTGCCTTTTATGGGTTTTAGTATATCAAGTTATTATGTTTCTATTTCTAATTTTATTCTGTAATTAATAAAATATTACATGTTAATTCTAATTCTATATTTTGTATAATATTTGTAGACACAAAGATTATCTTATCTTCCAGTGAAGTTGCTTGTTTCCACCCGATATAAGGCCATTCAGGAGCTAATTGGAGGCAGGTCTAAAAGGCTGATAGAACAGTCTGAATAGATAGAGGCCAGCTCTGTATCTAGATAGGATCCGGAGTGTTTTAAATTGGTTTCTAATGTCAGATCTGATTGGAAAGCAGTAAATGAAAAGCCCAGTCTAGTCACAACCTGACCTCTGTCTATTCAGTCAGCTCCAAAAGCCCTTTAGACCTGCCTCTCAGACAGACGCACTCCCATGCCCTTAATGGCTTTAAATTGTGTTGAGGCAGGTAAATAGTTGGAAGTTAGGACGTTAAAGAGACATACAGCACAGCTTTTTATTTATTTAAATGTGTATGTTAAAAACATTACAAAAGTTGCTTTCTGCATGATAAAATATTAAGTGAAACCGGTTTAAACTTTACTCACGACGAACATGAAATTCAGAGACCACATTTTAATCTTTATATATCATTGGCTGGCAGAGGGCAACCCCGAAGAGTTAATCTTTTGAATATGTTTTTGTTGTCTGAAACCTGAATTTGAACTAAGAAATATTTCTACAGCAATATCAAATGCCCTCTTTCTGATGCAACAAAGGAAACAATTATTTCCATGTCCCTTTTATGCTTGAAACTAAATTTGATATTGATTTTTTTCTTAACTGAATAGGAAATGTATTAATGATCACTGGTGAATATAAACATCTAACGCCTGTTTGTATCACCGAGGCCCTTTAATAATGGCATTAAAGTGATACTATGGTATCCTATTTTCTTTTGCATTAAATATTTTTGATTGTTCTTTTTTATTCTTGTTTTTTTGTAATTGATATTACATTTTTATGTTATCTTCAATAAGGTTGCCTGGCAGTTGTAAAAAAAATAAATGATTGGCTATAAGGCTATAAAAGAATATATGAAAATAAGCTATGATGGCTACAGTCAACTGCCTGTTTTCATAATGAGGATGAGTTATTTAAAACTATATGATCATACTAAAATAACAAATGATTAAATAATAGAATAAAAAACGATTTAAGGTAAAAGAAAATATGAACCAATAGAACCCATTTAACCCAAGATATATTGGCATGAGAGTTCTTCATAAGACTCTTTTTCATTCGTGTGGCAAAGTTCAAGAGAGGAAGCACAAGTATCAGAGAAGGAATGATACAGTAAGGATTATCTCACCAGGTAGCTGCAATTGCTATGGAAAGGTAAGGGCACAAAATCAGTAAATTGTAGGTATCAATTTTTTGAAGACTAAATTGCTGCCAGGGTCAACCTTACTCCAATAGTTGAATGTTTTCAGTTAGTGACACCACAGCTATAATTTATTTGTCTAAGAACTCAGCAAAGGAAATATTTATTTGAAAAATCAAGGAATCTTGATGACGGAGGGGCTGCTGATTGCATTGCTAAAAATAAAATGTGTGTTAAATGGAGGCAGACTGTAATGATAAATATACAACACAATGAGCCCAAATAACTAGATATTATTGTAAAGTTTAGCTGGAAGAAGAGGGATGAGAGATACGATAAAAACAATCACATACATTAAGGGATTTAAAGGGATGCTGAGATGATCTTAAAACTATTATATTTAAAGGGAGTCTGTCATGATTGAGCATTTTACATCAATGTGTAGAAAAAGTGGTTTATCATTTTTAAAATAAATGCATAACACTCCTTCAGTCTGGACAACCCGTCTAAGAGGCATAATGCTGTGTCCAACTTTTGGTGACCATATGGATCCAGCACACCAGACACATCTGTTTCTAGTTGTGTTATATATACAGTTTTCTTTGCAAATATTCTGGAGTGGGCTGCCAGTGGACTATGATTTGTCTGACCTCTCTGCTATGACCTACGCGTCTTGGGTAACCTTGTATGGTATAGCTCACAGCTTCATTGAAGTCCACAAGCCCCTTAATCACTACAGAGAAAATTAAATTAATTAGTCAACCCCCCCATCTGTAAATTTTAAAATCTACATTAATTTCTCATTTTTCTTATGCAATGTTGTTATTTAAAATAGAGCATGGTGAGCGGACTTGTGACATGTGGCTAATAAGTGCAGGGCCATGGCAGTATGACTTGCTCTATGAAGCTTTTCTTGCGTGAGATAGAAGTTAAGTAATTCTAACATATAAAAGAGTAAAAAGGGGTTTGAGATAGCAGCTCCTCCTGCTTTTTCAAAGCACACAATGCTGAATACAGCAATGTTGATTGTTGTGGTCACACAAACACAATACAATCAGCATATGTCATTTTAAAAGTTAGAGATAGGAAAATAATGCAGCCATTGATAAAATGTCTGTTTAGCCTAAGCCAAGAATGTTGGCATTGGTTATCAATAATGATGCAAAACACCATTTTTCAGCTAATGAAAACTGTTCCAGAACAGTGGATCTTTAAATTCCTGAGAAAATGGGTGAGAGCATACTTGAATGTCTTTACTATGTTTGTCCTTACCACTGAAAAAAAAAATGGTGTAATCTGAACTCACCACTTTCTATTTCCATGGCAGTTGCATTCACCACTGAGTGATCTCTGAGTGATTTTAAACATGTGTCACTGAACACCACTATCATTATGTAATGATGTCATGTATGTCAATGGGGCAAGATCGCAGATGACAAGTCACTACACTGACAAAAAAGACAGGTGACCTTATGATGTAACCCAATTAGCAGTTAATAAAGACCCTTGCTGTGTCCTTGTATTTCCTATTGTACATGAATCCACTAACGTAAAAGGCATATTTAAATTTCATGAATTATGAGTGCATGAGAGAAGAATCTGTAGTGTATGAATTTTTTTTTTTTACATGAAATGATACCAAAATAAACATTATTAAATTCACCCTAAAGTTCAATAAATGTCTTAAGTTTGCAAGCAGTTGATTTTGAGAGTTAAAACCCCTGGAAATCCCAGCTAATATTAGCATACATTTGTTTTTTGCCAATTACAATCTGTGAAGTCAGTTTGTGCAGGAAGGCATCCTGGAATGTGTAGTGCCCTGCACAAGGGTGAGTCAGACATTGCTATGTGGATCTCTGCATTGTGCTGCTGATGGCTTCAAGGTTAGTACCCAAATGCAGTGTTTATATTGGTAGGTACACTGTGCCTATGTAAGCATCTCTGGGGGTGTGGAAAACAATTTTTATTTTGAAATAAAATAAATCTGTATGTGTATAGAATGAATCAATGTAATGTATGTCTCTGATATAAACAGCATGTGTTAGATTAGAAAAAGGTAAAAACAGGGAAACAATCTTTAACCTAACAATAAAAATCAGCAACTTTCTTATACAAAGGGCAAAAAAATATAATTTCAAAAGCTAGTACTCCCTAAAAAATAGAATGCTGGCTTGTGTCCAAGGATTATGACAAAATCACATCAAAACCGAGAAAAAAAATTGTCTGTACACATCCCAAGAGTGAAAAAAAGTAAAGTCATCCTACCTGACAGATTTTCACAGGCGCTATGTTTATCTGATGTTTGTTTATTTATGTAATCACAGGCATCAGGTGAAGATCCAGAGGGGCTTGCGTGTTTAAATCTCTCTTCATTAGGCGCCAGGCTTTCATACATCAATGCCTCTTCCACCTTGCTGCCTGGGCTGTCATTCTGTAAATCCCCTGCTCTGTTCTCTGGACTTAATCTTTCCAGAGTCTGTGTGCTAAGTTTTGCAGATTGCTTGCTTTCAACTAAATGTTTTCTACCACTTTGAGTCTTGTCGATCTGTGCACAGTGTATTCTTCCATCCTCAGAAGATGCAATGGATGTGACCAGCATTTTTTGACTAATCTGGAAGGATGTCTCCCCATCTATTATGTCAGGCTTATTTAAGCACCGAATATCACTATTAGATGGTACTACACAGCTGTCTGTCACATTGCTGTTTATTGCTGCCTGTCTGGCTGAATGTGGGTCAGAAATTGAAAAGCTCTTTGTGGGCTGGGGAGATTTCCTCTGTGTAAGGCAATGTTCAATGCTTGAGTTGGCTGACATTTGGCGGCCCATGAAGATTGTTGCCGGATGATACATTCTTCTTGACATGTTTGCGCCACTGTTAATTTCTACCTGTCGTGAAACTTGCAGCATCTGGAAAATAGAGGTTGTTGGGCTTTAGGAGTGAATTGCAGCCTGTAAAATGATATTTTTTTTCTTCAAAATGGCATGTTTTAAAGAGCAAATGTTAACATGCTTTTAAGATGCTGTGGAAAAGGATAAATTTAAAAAAATAACATATTTTATAATAGTTCAATTGTGTACTGGTTTCAAGACCCTTTACTCTAGCTAAAAAACATGTTCCAATATAATTTATTGAAGGACCACTGTAGTCCCACATGGTCAAACTTTTTTTTATTTTTTTTATTGTAATATGAAATTAATCTGATGTTGGAAACACGCTTTCCTGTGTATTTGTTTCTTCAATTGGGAGGTTACACTGAATCCAAGGAGCATTTAAATGGCCACTGTAATGATCCAGTTTTATGAATCCATTTTTACTTAGAATCAAAATTAATCGTTTCTTTGCTTTTTGAATATTTGAAATATTTAAATATTTTTGGCTAACTTTCTTTATTTTGCCCCTCATATTTCTCAGTATAAGAGCTGCTATTTTTCCTCATTGGCCCTCATCAACATCCTTCCATCTTGTTTTGCTGAAGTGATGATGTCAGTGGTGGAGGAGAAAGCATCCAGACAACTGGACAGCAGCAATACAAGGAGACTGTTAATGGGATTCACCCCAAGCAGGACTTTATTAAACAAATAAAATGCAATATATATTATTGGACAGCACTTCCATTAATAAAAACTAATACAATCTCATTATTTATATTATAAGTTCAAACCGGTGTATACTATAGATACATTTTATGAATCTGTTATTTATATGTACACATATACATTATGTATGTGTAAGTTAGTTTTTATTGTTGGAAAAGTTTGTGTGCTGTACAGTAATATGTATTGCACTTAATTCATTTAACCTGTGCTCCTTCCCTGTTGGGTGGATGAATCACACGAACAACTAACTGTACAACTAATACTCTCCATCTGTCATTTTGTAAGTAGAGCCTGCCCAGCTGTGTGGATGGCTCCACCCCCAACAGTGACATCATCTGTGTGTATTCTATTGTAATCTCCAGATGGGTCGTCGTACCAGTCAGGTAGAAATGGCTGCTCCGATACTGTGCAATATGAGTGGCAAACAAGGCTAAAATATTTCATATATTTTACTAATAATATTTATGAAATGTATAGAAGAGATTCCCTTTTGGTTCATTATAAAAAAAAAATCCAGAGTTCAGGGGTCATTTAAAGAGACATTGAAGTTTTCTAGATTTCACAAGGAATATAATATGCCTATGTATCTCTTTAGTTTTGTGTACTTTATTTTATTAAAAAGCGCTTAAAAGCTCTGTTTTTCCTGCCTATAATTTTATGAATAATTCCTAACTGGTTTTCCAATCTGCAGCTAATGAAGAGAGTGTATAGGAGTTGTTCTGTGTAATAATAAAACAATCAGTGGGAACATTCTGCAACATGCTCCTTGACGGTGTCACGTCTTTCGCGCGCTGGAGACCAGGGCGCTGTCATCAGGGCACCGAGAACTGCGCTCTGATGACGCTCTGCCATCCAGCCTGAATCCCATCTGCCCCATCTCATATTTACGGGACCTGCTTGCTGGAGGCTGCCAAGGCTAAGGTAAGGGGTTGACAGTGTGCCATGTGGGACTGGCATGTGTCACTAGGAGCATATTGTATGTGATGTCACTGTCATTGTGTGCATGTGTCACTAGGAGCATGTTGCATTGCATGTTTATCACTACATACATGATAAAAATGCAATGCAACATGCTCCTATTGACACAAGCACACAATGCCTGGCCCATATGGCACACGGTCAGACCCTTACCTTGCAAAGCAGGTCCAATAAATATGAGATGGTGGCGCGAGCATGAGAAGCCTCTGTGGCAGATGGGATGCAGGCTAGAGCTCAGAGCATGATCAGGGCGCAGTTATTGGCGCCCTGATAACAGCGCGTTGTTCTGCGGCGAGCAAAGATCAGCATGCCCTCCTTGACAGAGGTCACTGATAGGCTAACTTGAAACACTGCAATATACTCTGGGTCTGCCCTATGTAGCTCATGCAGTTTAGGAATACACAAACAGGTAAAACATTTATTTTAGGCAGAAAACAGAGCTTTAAAGCACTTCCTAATAAAAGTAAATAGATATATAGGTATAATATATTCCTAGTAAAATCCAGAAACCTTCCACGTCCCTTTAAATAGTAAAGATTTTGCCAGTAAAACTATGCAATACTGTGGTGGCTAATGCGTAGCACTACATTATCAGCAAAGGACAACTGCAGACTAGCAAAAACGTTGTAGTAATAATGCAACAAGCTAACAAGAATAGCGCCTTGCATATATTGTGGGCATAAAAACATTTTCAGAGAAAATCTTCATTTTTGCAGACTGCTTATGGCATGGAAATTGTCATGACAATAATGTTTCCTTTTAGAGGCACAAGGAAGCGGTTACAGAGCAAGGCAAGCACATCTTGCAAGTTTACCTGCAAGTTGCCTTTTCTAAGCCTATGGGAGGGAGGAGGAAGGTGTCCTTTTCTCAAATTGTATCTAAAATCATCAATCAGTCAGTAAACTCCCCTAACTTCTCCCTCCTTCCTTCCACTCTTGAATAGATCATTATTTGTGGAACCGTCAATCAATCCTTAAGCCAGTAGGAAGTGTGGAAAAGATACAATTGTATGCTTCAGGCTTACACAGTGGCAACTAAAATAAAGATTTTACCTAAAAATAGGTAAAATAGCTAAAACATATGCACTTTGTATTAATTGTTCCAATTTTGCTATATAAAATCCCATACCAGTGCATCAATGCAAAAATAAATAAATAAATGCATTAGAGTGCTTATGAATTGATGTGCTGGGCATCTTGTTGAATAGTAACAGTTTGAAATTAGAAATTAACTTGGCCACCCTTTCAAATATTTTTTTTTCCATTAAATGAAAAGTATAAATTATAGTTTTTTTTTTTAACAGAATGATTTGTTTAATTTGCAGCAAGAGCTATCATCAGGTAGGTCTTGTACAGCTGCTAATGTTAATTTGTTACAAACCTCACATTTGAAGTTTTTTACAATTTACAGCGGTCCCTAAATCATGCATTAAAAGAGTAAATAATACAAAAGTTAGGGGGGTTTGCATGCAACAATTATTTACAAAAAATACTAATTTGTTTCAGAGGGCAGCTTGTTATTGTAGACTCTGATGTGGGAGGGTTAGATAAAGTCAATCACCCTAGAGCAGAGGTGGGCAAGTTCGGTCCTGGAGGGCCGCATACATGCCTGGATTTGATGATATCCCTGCTGCACACAGGTGACTTCTACAGTCATCCTGTTTGACTCACCTGTGCACAGAAAGGATATCTTCAAATCCAGGCATGTTTGGCCCTCCAGGACCAAACTTGACCACCCTGTCCTAGATCAGTGGATGACATCCCAATCCAACTAGGGCCTCCCAAACTCCAGGGTTTAAAATCTCTTTACTACAATACAGGTAGAACAAATTAGAATTAATTTAACCAAGAAACTTACACAGTATGTATTAAATAGAGAGAGATGCAGAAATCCAGGACTGTTTGTGGAAAGAGTTACCCACCCCTACTCTAGAGTGAATAAGTAATATCTTTATTCTATAGCTCAGATGGTGCATTACCCTTATGCGTCTAATTTGAGTTCCTGATATTCAGCAAAAGCTGTGTGTTTTTTCCCAATATATAACATTTGTAAAAGAAAAAATGTAAATGCATCTGAAAAAAAATGGTATTATTTATATCTTTTTAAAAACACCATTTAAAATTGTTAAAAACATTTTAATTGAAACCGACTTTTAAATTTGAATTATTTACAAAAAATGTTATTTACTAATTAAAAATATTTACATTTACAATTAATAATACAAAATGAAAACATTTATTTTAGCACCAATTATGAACAGGCCATCACTTTACTCAGACTCTCTGGTTCTTTATGAATTGTTCAAAGGTAGTAATAGCACTAGAAAACTGTTATAAAAAAAATCTCCTTACAGAAACAAGGAAATTAAAATTAAATAATAATTACAATTTTAAAAGGGTTGGTCATAACCTGTACTATTAAGATATGGTTTTCTTAAGTATGCAAGTAAAAAATATATTGGTGAAGTTGCAGTTCTGTGCTACAATCTGGTGAAACAAAATACAGAATATAATATACTGAAAATGTAAATTAAAATAAAACAGTTGAAAGTCTTGGACAGAAAATCACAATCAGTTTAATATAGATTAGAATAAAAAAAAAATATTCTATGATCTAACCATCAATATCTACATAAGACTGGGGAATACTTTGTTGGACTAGATCAGTGGTAGTCAACCTGGTCCCTACCGCTCACTAGTGGGCGATTCAAGATTTTATGGTGGGCGGTGGGGTAATAGCTACGTAACATCGCTGACAAGTGACATCACATGCCATAGACCGGCAGCACCAGGCTTGGCTGGTTGGAGAGCTGGTGAGAGAGCCTAGGGATAGCAGTCAGGACCGTCTCACTATCTAGTAAGTACAGGGTGATACATAGCTAGGGTCATATGGTTTCTATAACCAGAAATTGAGTTATTACGGCACCGGTGGGCGGTAAGGAAATTTTACCATCAAAAGTGCACGGTAGGTATTAAAATGTTGACAACCCCTGGACTAGAGCATGCAAAGTCAATCATAGCTAATCATACTATTCACTATATTGTAAAAGGACCTTGCAATATGAAAGATGGTATTTGATAATGATTGATCCTAAAGCAGAATAAATGACTATGAATATATAGTTGCCCTTGGCTGCAAGCCCTTGTTAGCCAAAATAAAGCTAAATAGCTACATTAGGAATACAGTGGCATGTTCTGTGCATAGAGAACAGTTTTCTGTTAGATGCAAGAAAGATTAAACAAGTAAATATTTTTTTCATGCAAAAAGTAACTGTAATGCCTAAAACATGCTCTTTTAAATAAATGCTGGAAATTGTTTTTGGATTTTATCGCTTCATTTGCAGAACATATGCAGTATTTACCAATTGTTCTAGTTTTGCTATATTGATGTACTACTATAAAATTATATGTCTTTGCATCAATGCTAAAATAAATTAATAACTGCATTAAAGTACTTATGAACTGATGTACTGGGCTTCTTGATGAATAGTATTTTCTTTCTTTTGTATTTCAGTTTGCAATTACCAATGAACTTGGCTACCCTTTCAATTATTTTTTCAATAAATGAACCGTACAGTTATAGTTTGGTCTTCATCTGAATTATTTGTTTAATTTGCACTAAGTGCTATTATCAGGTAGGTCTTGTTGATATAGATTTGTGTAGTACTTATTCCTTTTGTGTGTTTAGTACAAAAGCACTTACTCAACAGAGAAGACACTCAAAACTACTTCTGTAACACAGATCATTTTGTGTTAGTGCTCTCATTTTATTTATTATTTATTTATTTTTTATTAACATGTAGTTAAAGGATCACTGTAATTCAGAAACCTTCCAATTTGTGGACAATGTAACAAACTGACAACATAAGCAGCTACGTGTGGCCAAAGCAGGGCTCAGTTACAACCTAATAAATTACAGAATGATTTCAGGTCAAAATTCAAGGCACCTCATTTAACATTACATTGATCAAAGTCTATACTGCAACCATGGATGCTGAAGAAGCTGAAGTTGTCCAAGTCTTCAAGAATATTAAACACCTCCTAGATATAACACCAAGAAAAGATGTTACTCTCATCATAGGAGATTGGAATGCCAAAGTAGGGAACCAAAGGACACCTGGAATAACTGGCAAGTTTGGCCTTGGAGTAAAAGATGAAGCAGGTCAGAGATTAGTAGAGTTCTGTCAAGACTCTAGGAAGCATTGCAGATAACAAGTCTGCAGGAAGTGATGGAATCCCAGCTGAACTACTGAAAATCCTATAAGATGATGCTGTGAAGGTGTTGCATGCATTATGCCAACAAATATGGAAATCTGAACAATGGCCACTAGACTGGAAAAGCCAATTATCTAACAATTGCACTAATTTCCCATGCCAACAAAGTAATGCTCAAGATCCTGCAAGCTCTTCTCCAACAATATATGGACTGAGATTATCAGATGTGCAAGAAAGGTTTAGCGGTGGCACGACTTCAGAGCGCCTCACCAACGCGCGTCGACCACTGAGGGCCAATGCATGTGCGCACACACACCGGCCTCTGTGAGTGGGCTTGGGACAGTGTCTCCCCTTCTCCTCTCTGTGCCCTCCTCCTCTCTATGCTCTCACTCCTCTCTGTGCCCCCTAATTCTCTCTGTGCCCCTACTCCTCTCTGTGCCTCCTCCACTAAAGTCTGTTAGCGATCGGTCATATCTGCCTGTGCCTCTAAGATCTGACACAGATATGATGCACAGAGAGGAGTAGTGGCACAGAGAGGTGAATGAGGGGCACATGGAGGAGTGGGAGATTAGAGAGGAGGAGGGCACAGAGTTGAGCAAGGGGGACCAGAAAGGAGAAAGGGAGAGCCAGTCCCAAGCCCACTCACAGATGCCAAGCGCAGATGTCAGACAGTGCTACTCACGGGCGCGCCGCTGTGTGTGCGCACATGCGTTGGCGAGCGCATTGGTCGATGCACTTTGGTCTGGCGCTCTGAAGTCATGGTGCCAGGTTTAGCAGAGGAAGAGACACAAAAGACCAAATTGCCAATGTTCAATGGATAATAGAGAAAGTAAGAGAGTTCCAGAAAACAGTTACCTATGCTTCATAGACTATTCTAAAGCCTGTGAGGATCACAACAAATTGTGGCAAGTCCTTAAAGAGATGGGAGTACCAGATCATCTCATCCGCCTCCTGAGAAATCTGTATAGGGACCAAGAAGCCACGGTCAGAACCAAACATGGACCAACCCAAACAGTTCAAGCTTGAGAAAGGAGTGTGACAATGTTGTATATTGTAGCCTTATTTATTCGAATTATATGCAGAATATATCATGCGTAAGGTCGGACTGGAAGAATCCAAACCCAGAATGAATATTGATTAATATTGCTGGATAAGCGGATGATACTACTGTGATGGCTGAACACAAGGAGGAACTAAGGGCCTATGGTGAGGGTGAAAGAAGAGAGTGCAAAAGCAGACATGCTGCTCAACATTGAAAAGACAAAGATCATGGCAAAAAGCAGTCTCAGTTCCTGGCAAATAGATGGGGAAGAAGTGGAGACAGTGACACATTTTATTTTCCTGTGCTCCAAGATCTCTTCAGATGGTGACTGTAGCAATGAAATTAAAGGATGTTTTCTTCTAGGGAGGAAAGCTATGGCAAGTCTGGATAAGCTATTAAAAAGTAAAGACAAATCACTATCAGCAAAGGTCCACATAGTTAAAACTATGGTATTACCCGTAGTAAAATACAGATGAGAGAGCTGGACCATAAAGAAGCTTGAGCATCATAGAATTCACACCTTTGAATTGTGGTGTTGGAGAAAATTGCTTAGGGTCCCTTGTACTGCAATAAGATCCAATCAATCCATACTAAAGGAAATCAAGACAAATTGTTCACTGCAAGCAATGATGATGAGGTTAAAGCTCAAATATTTTGGCCATATCATGAGAAGACAGGATTCCCGAGAGAAGACTCTGATACTGGGAAAGATTGAAGGGACACGAAGAAGGGGGTGGCAGAGACGGAGATGGATATATGCGATGATTGAAGCAATGAACATGAGATTGATGGATGACAGAAGGGACAGTAACTGACAGATATGGCTGGTTTATCCATTGGGTCAAAAGTTGGACACAACTGAACAACAAAATTAACTTACTATTCCTACACTAGTGTGTGACAACATACTAGTTAAGATTCACTGGTGTTAAATATACATAACTGTCTTTTAAGATTCATATTACAGTTATTTATCTAAGTGTGGAAAACCATGCATCTCATTCCCCAATATGTACCAACTCCATCAAACCGATTTCTTTTTCTATGGCTAACACAGTAGCACCAATTGCCTAAGTTAAAACTATTATATTTATTTTCAAAATTTATTTTCAGTCATGTACATTATCACTAGTTTTAAATGTCAATGTTTTGATTATTTTATGTCTCATAAATTAAAAATAATTTTAAGAAAATGTTTACCATTAAGTGATATCACAGGGGGTTAAGTGTGACGTCATAAGTAATGCCATGGATGACATCATTTTTCATATTATATGTGATGCTATTATTTATAGCATATGTGATGTTATAAATGATTATCACCTAATGTCACAGATGATGTCATGAATGATGTTATCAAAAAAACCTTTGCAGGGGGAGGGAGTGACGTTAAGGTTGCGTGCAACTGTAACTTCCCTATTTCCTGCATTTTTCCAGTCTTAAGTTGCCCCATCTTGCGCTGCAACTGTAACTATACTTTAATGCAGTTTTGTCAATACATTTCTAGTGTTTTTGTCAATTTTATTAAATATAAAATCTCATTATAATGATTGGCGAACCATTATGTAATTCCTTGCACAATGTTATAAATAGGTTACCCTTGCCTGGCAATCCTGTTTTTAAAAACTTGTATAAAGCTACTAAATACATCACCTTCAATAACTGACCAATCAAAATGCATGGAACCAGAAAAATTCAATGAAAAAATTCAAACCCCAAATCCATTCCAAAATACATTTAAAACAGATACATCAAACAAGTGTTATAAGCTCATGTAGAACCATAATTACGAGTATGACTGTGCTCTTAATATATCTATATATTTGTGGCCACATTTGTGTGTCCCAGCTCAGCTTCCCAGAGTGCAGTGTAATAACTGTTTTTCTCCGAATTTTTTAACTTGCTTTAGACATTCAAATGTGAACACAGATGTACTATTTATTTACTGTAGTACTGTACGGTGGAGGGCTTCTATCGCTCTTTTGCCCACCATATATTAAATGATTGTTGTGGTGAACTACCTACTTTTTGTGTGTATATGTGTAATTGTTTACATGACAGAATGCACATATCTCAGTGTACATATGACACGGATTGTGTGATAGACATATAGCCACATTGAATTCAAAGCCAGTAACCACTACGGGACACCAGCAAAACCTGCAGGCTTGAAATTCTGATGGGTTACAGAGCTATTACATTCAACCATGCAGCGACCAACAGGCCATAGATGCAAGCCCGTAAATCATTCTTGCGCACGTTGTATGTGCGGCCCTGAACGTGATCAATTAGTCAACCCCATAGTTACGGGTTTAGACGGAGCCAATGGTAAAACAGATCGTCATCATTACGTCACTGAAAAATGGAGGTTAGATTTCAAAGCCTTATAGGTGTCAATTACGAGTTTCGATAATGCAAAATAATGCAATATTAATAAATCAGAAAATATGATATTCTAGTCCATGCAAGTTCCATTATATGTATTAACACATTGATTGCTGGGTTCAAAATAACATGGAAATTACACATGAAAAAAAGTATTTTATATTGCAGATTTGCGAGCTTGAGAATGTTGTGCTATTAATTCTAATACCTAACATCACTTTCCCTTTAATTTTAAGTACAGGATTGTGTATATTTGCATTTACAGTGCTACGGATAGGACTTTAACCTCCTTGTGGGTCCTCTCCAGTACCCATGGGCTTTTTGGCTCCATTTGAGAGTTACGAGTTTGAACGCCAGTTGATTCGTTGCAATTTAATAGCGTTTTTCGAACGTAACAGTTACGGGCTTGACAGTTCAAAGGATTGCAGGCGCTCAGGTCAAATCTTCAGGTCCGTGGGATCGCCTCACTCTTAACACGCAAATTGTCAGCGGGTTGCTTTACGGGGCCAATTTAAACGCCGCAAGTATTGAGGGCTACGTTACGGGCTACAGTTTTACACATTCTGGGAATTTAATATGGCTAACAGTGTATAAGTGACTGTGTATATTTAACACATAACCTCATAGTAAAGGCAGCATCTACAGAGGTAACATTTTCCTTGTTCCCTGGTGCCATTTGTCAAATTATGGGGAATTATTCAACAAACAAATACAATATATATAAAACAGATTTAATCACATAAACAGATACACAATAAAATTATAGATTACACTACGATATCTAGTGGATTTGCTTTTGGTGACCTAAATTATAATTGTATTATTCACAGGAATGTAAATTAGCTCAGTTGGGGTCTGTATGGACCTATTTTTCTAATCTGTTTTTTTTTCTGTTGCTAGTTTTGATTATTTTGTAGCTCCAGGAGGCCACACTGTATATACATAATGTTTCAGCAACGCAAATTATGTTAAAACTACTAAAAAGTGCCATGCTTTCAGATTATTACATTAATGAGAAGATTAGATACAGTGGGAACAGCAGGATATTCACAACGAAGAGTATCTGAAGAAAATGTAAAAAATGGCATAACTAAAAATGTGTTAATTAAACCAACAAATGTATACATATAGGTAAAAAGCAAACTTTGGCTAATGATGATAAATCATTTGAAATTATTGTGTAGGGCAAGAAGTTATATTCTCTGATCTTTTCTATTTTTTTTAAATAAAATTATGCAATTCTTGAAACAAGGTTAGAGGTCCAGGAAATGGGGACAATGAAATAATATAATATAACATAATCACATCCCTATGTCATGAAATTACATATATTACACACACATTTAATCAAACCAGCAATACCACCCCATCCTCACTCTTACTAGTACCACAGATTATAAATATTTTTACAAAAATAATTAATAAATAAAATATGCTTTATATATATATATATATATATACACTGCATTGTTCTCTTCCATTAAAGTACCACTGCAGTGCAAGAAAATAGACCCTTGTTTGTTAACTAAGTATCTGAATTTTTGAAGGCTCTGTTCATCAGAGCTAGATGAGAGGTGTGTTTGTTTGTAGTTATCAGTGAAGGGGGTGGGGGAAACTGTCAGAAGTCCAGAGCTGTTGTTTGATAAATGGATAAGATTGAAATTGAAGCCACACCCCTTCCCTGGCACAGAAGTCAGACACGGCATCAAAGGAACACACACACAGTAAAAGTAGCTGTATGACTTTTTCCTACTTAATTACGCCAGACTCATACTACCACGGAACAATGGAAAAAATATGTTTGAAAACTTTAAGACCATATCTATACTTACATGCCTGACAAGGAAGTTAAAAGGGCCAATGTAAGTTTTTTTTATCTTAAATCTAACTTTAGTTCACCGTTACCAAATCTGCCTAATTAATGTTATATAAGTTGAAATGTTTGCTCTTCCTTCCAGTAGGGTTCAGAACAATAAGAGGCGGGAAGAAATGCTGTTGAGAAAGAGTTTATAAGTGGCTTGCACATCTCTTACCAACAGAAACATTGTATGGGCTGTAGGGACAAACCATTGCAGGGACTCTTTGGAAAGTAAAAACAGAGCTTTTAAGCACTTGTTAATAAAATGCTGTTTAGATCTGCAAACAGATACTGAAGTAGTTTATTTAAGTATTAAAAAAACAGGTAAACATCCATATCCCATTACGGAAATAAACTGCAATGTGTGGCTACAGCTTTGCTGCTTTTTTTTCCACATATATTTTTAATGTTGGTTAATAATGAACAAAAATATAGTTTTAAAATGAAAATTACTCGCACTGGCCGTTGTACATAAACCATCCTGGGATTTGCTTAAAGCTGTGTAATACAGCAGGCATATGCTTAAAATGAGCCATGTATGCATGTCCCTGCCGAGGTTACCAGAAAGCAGTTTAATAACTATTTCTCAGAATTCTGAGCAGGAAACACGTTTTTTAACTTGTTTTGGATGCTCAAATCTGAACACATATGAACTATTTATTTACTACAGTGGGGGGGGGGGGGGGGGAGTGTTTGATCTCCTGCTGAATTTGAACATTTGTCCACTGACAAAGAAATGATCAGTCTATAATTTTAATGGTAGGTGTATTTTAACAGTGAGAGAATAACAACAACAAAAAAACGCATGTCAAAAAAGTTATAAATTGATTTGCAGGTCAGTGAGGGAAATAAGTATTTGATACCCTATCAATCAGCAAGATTTCTGGCTCCTAATCTCAGCTCGTTACCTGTATAAAAGACACCTGTCCACAAAAGCAATCAATCAATCAGATTACAAACTCTCCACCATGGCCAAGACCAAAGGGATGTCCAAGGATGTCAGGGACAAGATTGTAGACCTACACAAGGCTGGAATGGGCTACAAGACCATCGGCAAGCAGCTTGGTGAGAAGGTGCCACAGTTGATGTAATTATTTGCAAATGGAAGAAACACAAAATAACTGTCAGTCTCCCTCGGTCTGATGCTCCATGCAAGATCTCACCTTGTGGAGTTTCAATGATCATGAGAATGGTGAGGAATCAGCCCAGAACTACACGGGAGGATCTTGTTAATGATCTCAAGGCAACTGGGACCATAGTCACCAAGAAAACAATTGGTAATACACTACGATGTGAAGGACTGAAATCCCGCAGTGCCCGCAAGGTCCCCCTGCTCAAGAAAGCACATGTATAGGCCCGTCTGAAGTTTACCAATGAACATCTGAATGAATCGGAGGAGAACTGGGTGAAAGTGTTGTGGTCAGATGAGACCAAAATCGAGCTCTTTGGCATCAACTCGCCGTGTTTGGAGGAGGAGGAATGCTGCCTATAACCCCAAAAACACCATCCCCACCATCAAACATGGAGGTGGAAACATTATGCTTTGGGGGTGTTTTTCTGCTAAGGGGACAGGACAACTGCACCGGATCAAAGGCACGATGGACAGGACTATGTACTGTCAAATCTTGGGTGAGAACCTCCTTCCCTCAGCCAGGGCATTGAAACTGGGTCATGGATGGGTATTCCAGCATGACAATGACCCAAAACACACAGCCAAGGCAACAAAGGAGTGGCTCAAGAAGAAACACATTAAGGTCCTGGAGTGGCCTAGCCAGACCTTAATCCCATAGAAAAATCTGTGGAGGGAGCTGAAGGTTCAAGTTGCCAAACATCAGCCTCAAAACCTTAATGACCAGGGGCCTCAAGCTTTACGGCTATTCTATTCCCCTCCGGCCGGAAAAGCCTTTGATCTAAAACGGCAGCAAGGAAATCGGCCGTAAGAAAAGCCTGGTTGCGATTCTATTGCTCCGGGAACCCTGTCTGCAAGGCTAAAAACGAGCCGCAGCTTACTTGCAGGAAAGAGGTCCCGCTAGCACCAATTAAGCCCATAAAATAGCTCAAATAAAGCCATCCTGCACTTTGAGAAGACTATAAAGTGATTTTAGGTGTTAGAAAAAATAGCACATAATTACCCTATACTCAAATCCGTAAAATATTATTTTTTTAATATACGTAAAATATACATGTAAAAAGTCCAGAGTGCTTGGAGCACCTCAGACACGCCCACGCCGCAGCCGGAAAATAAACAGTTAATTTGAACTCGCGTTTGGGCTGATGTGCAAGCTTGAGAGGGGGTTACTTTTAATCCTCATGTCCCCCAATATGATCCCTAGCATTTACAGAGCTGTACAGTGCAGGCTTGAATTTATTTTTGCGTTTTTAGATTTCTGAGCTTACGGCCGGTTCCAAGATATGCGGCCGGCCGTAAGGGGAGATCCTTGCGGGGCCGTATAATAGAATCGCGAGTCAACTGAACCCCTGCAAGGAATCGCAGCCTTACGGCCGATTTACGGCCGGTAATAGAACGAGGGCCCTGGAGAGGATCTACAAAGAAGAGTGGGACAAAATCCCTCCTGATATGTGTGCACCAGGGTTTTTTCCACCAAGTACTAAGATGAAGGGGTCAAATACTTATTTCCCTCACTGACCTGCAAATCCATTTATAACATTTTTTACATGCATTTTCTTGTTTTTTTGTTTTTTTTTGTTATCCTGTCTCTCACCTACCAATAAAATATAGACTGATCATTTCTTTATCAGTGGACAAACATTCAAAATCAACAGGGGATCAAATACCACAACCCCCTCCCTCACTATATATATATATATATATATATATATATATATATATATATATATATATATATATATATATATATATAGTTACAATTAAGCACAGTGTTTTTTTTAGCTTTCTAAAAATATATTGCCCATTCCCAAACCAAATTTTTAAATGAATATTACACTTCAGTGGTCCTTTATGAAACCATTTTGTAAATTAATTACAGATGTAATATTTATGTAATGGGAAATAAAAGGTCACCCTGGACTGCCCTACCCAAAAACTCAGCTAAATAAATTTTTCGATCAATACATGAAAAAATTAGAACAGAAATGTACACAAACAACTTCCAGTAAACTCTTATTTATTCAGGCTAATATACCAAAGAAAGCAAAACTAAAACCTTACTCCTTCTCTGAAAAAAAACTGTGTGGCCTCTGTTTCTTTTCTGATAAGAGTCTTAAATACCAAACAGTTAACTGCACAATAACATTTACTGGCAGCCAGACTGCCTGCTTGGCAGATATATAAAGCAGGTAAAAAGAGGAAAAGGTAATTTCTTGGCTGAATGATTCCATCGGTAGCTATAGGGCAAACTAGAAAGTATTTTAGTAAAGTAGCAGTTGATTCTTCTATCAATCTGCAGCACACATACTCTTCCAAGGGATGCATTAAATATGAAAATCATATCCCGTTATCATCTGTTTCCAGCTTTCAGCCCAGTAAGCTTTTCTTAATGAATGCTGCAGCCTAAGGGACAAGCACGCTGTTGGCTTCTCTGAATAATAGAGTGATGTTACCAGTTCTGCTTATTACAATATTGACTTGCTGAGGGGGATTCACACACAGTCACAAGTGACTACTCTTGCCAGCATGCTCCAAGTTATTACGTGATGTTTTTAGACATTTCATCTGAAAAGGCTTTGCTGCTTTTAGTGAAGAAAGACGCTATGGTCTTGAACTGCATCATTTATATGGAGATAGTAGGAGGGATTAGAAGCCTGCATTACTACAGATACATAACGGAATACATTTAAGCATTCTTTGTCAGCCTTTTTGTCAGGCCTGCAGATATGTAATCTGCTTCCTCCCCCTTTGTAAAACGGTGACAATGTACAGAACAAAGTAAATTGCCGGGGTTTTTTTTTGGTTCTGCCTCATGGTATATTAAAACGGCATTCTTCATATGGGTTACGAACATAAATACAAGATAATGAGAAATGCTAGATATTGAGAAGAAAACCGTGAAATGTGAAGGTCATGTAAGAAAATAAGGAATTTGTAGCAGAAAAGAATTGAATAGTTGCAAAAGTTACTTTATTATTTAAAGCAAAAACAAGTTGTTATAAAAGTAAGTAAGGACATTCAGCTCTATTAGTCTATTAGTCTATTACATGGTGCAATAGCTAGTGATAACATACTGCTACTAGAAACAAAACAGTGTAAATGCAGTTTTACAGCATTGTCAGGGCATCCCTCTGTAAAATTATATTTGGGATTGTCATATGCAGACTCTAGATAAAGTGAATTAAAATGTTGCTATTCAGTTATTCTCTGTGATCCTATGGACTGCAGCACGTCAGGCACATCTTGTGGCTGGGGTGCAAATAAGGTTTTCATGGCAAAGATTCTGGAGTGGGTTGCCAGTTCCTTCTCCAGTGGACCACAATTTGTCTGACCACCCCTGCTATCACTTGCCCATCTTGGGTGACCCTACATGGAATAGCTCACAGCTTTATTTAGGTACACAAGCATCTTCACCACGACAAGGTATCAACCCAGAAGGGGAAATTAAAATGATTTAGCCACAAATCTTCATAACTAAGATGTTGCACACAATAATAAGTATGGCTCCAGTAAATGGTAACATTGGTACAAATACAGTTTGCAGAGGGATTAAACATTTTAACCACTAAGCGGCTTGTATTTTCATACGAAAAAAATCTCTGTAATTTGTATAACATTCTTTTTTAACAATATACAATTATGTCAGTTCCATGTCCCTTTAACTTCTAGGACAGTGGGTTTTTTTTGTATTTACATACACACAGCCCTCTTTATATAAAAAGTAAACAAGAAAATAATGTTGTTTGATATTACTTTATATTTATATTATTTGTAGGATAGATTAATTTGTATATATTTACATAAAAGGCTATTTCTACTCTGGATTTCTATAATTCCATAATGTGTATACTCAGTGTCTTTACTGGTAGATGGTGGTTATCCTTCGCATCTTCTTTTCTTTAGTAAGACACCACTGTTCAGACAAGCTTTCAAGTGGCCTAAATACACTACGTAATACCCAGAGGGTTGGGACTGAAAAAGAAAATGATGCTCAAAAAGACAAAACAGATCCGGTTAGAGATTAGGCAAGACCACTTGAAAGCCAGCAATATTCAACACTAGTAGGTGGAAGCATAAACTAGGAAATAGCTTGGAAACATGATCAAATTAAAAGATATTTAGAAGTTTAATGGATTACGAATGGATCTGATAGAGAAACAATAATGTATGAAAACATTTTTCGCATGGAAAAAAATCCCCAAATAAACATTAATAAAAACTTAACCTAGAGGTTGTAAAATTTCTTCAGTTTTCGGGCAAATGATTTTGAGAAGGAATATCCCTGAAAATCCAAGCTAAATTAGCATAAATAGTTTTGTCCAATCAGAGGAAGGTACAACAGTCTCTGCAGTAAAGCATCATGTGATTTGTAATCTTTGTTCCCACCAAACACCTCTTTCTCCTCCCTTGAATGATGCAACTCAGTGCTGCTCTAGATTTCTGCACCATGCTGCTACAGGCTGGAAGTTTAGTATAGGGTTAAAAATGTACATGAATGCAGTGTTTCTATTGGTTAGTACAGGGAGGCTATGAAGGCAGATCTGGGGGTGTGGAAAACTTTTTTTTTTTTTTATAAAATATATCTGTATGTGTATACAATTAATCAATGTTATGTATATTTCTGATATAAGTAGCATGTGTTAGATATGAGAAAGGTCAAAACAGGGAAACCTCCACATACCTTTAAGTCTATAAAGCTAACTTACAAAAAAGTAGGTCTAAACAAACAAATTCAACTGTACCTCCCATTATTTCTCCTTGGTTTTTTATATCGGTTGTAGAATATTTTAAACTCTGTTTTCAGATATAAAAACTACTAAAACATCAACTTATAGACAAATTCTAATTATAGACCTTTACAAGTATCATTATCGCTGTTCCATTGCACCGCTATCTTTGCACAACCTGTTTACCTTCTCAAAGTACCAGCAGGTTTGTGCCACATTAAACACGTTCTCTTGTTCTCTGTGCAACCGTGACTGTTCACTGAATTCAGTCCCCTAAAGGCTTTCATTATTCTGCTTATTTGCTTTCTTTTTTCATTGCTGTTTTGTTCTCTCTTTTCCTTTTTTTTAGAGCAATATCCAGGCATTTTAAAATGACATGTAATGCATTTAAAAGCACAGTGAAAGTTAAAAAGCCAGAAATTGGCTTTGATTTGTTGCAATAACATTGTATAAGATGCAGTTAATATATGTCAGTCCAAAATAGTGTGACAGGATTATACATTTAGTTGTATATATTTTGTCATTAGAAGATCCAGTCCTTAATTAATTCAATAATCAAACAAGTAAATTAAAATATAACACCAAATATTAATCATTTGTGAGGAAACTTGCACTGAAAACAGTTGGATTTCTTCTCTTCAGGATAAAGCTCTTCCTATATTTTCCAAACTATGCCACTAACGATGTGCAGCATTAAGGCAGCTGCGGAGAAGTGTGCTGCACACTGTGCCACAATTTTAAGAGGATGGAAGGAGCTTCAGAAAATAAATGGGATGCAACTAAACCATTTCAATTTTAAGTTTTCTCATAAAAACATATTGCTCTTTGAATGAATAATAGGTTCCCTAGGAAATTAAAGAGGATCAAATGAAACATATTTGTTGAAGTTAAAGGTTATTATCAAAGGACAAGCATATTTTAAGAAAAACTGCAAGTTTGGGATGTGTGTAACAAATCAACATTAGGTGCTGTGTAACCTATGAAAACTTTTAGAGAAAACATTACCTCTCTTCCTCACAGTTTTTTTTTAACTTTTAAGTTATTCTTTAAAATGATGAAAAACTATACATTATACTAGATATTTTATTTTCAAAAGTAAATTATTAATAAGAATTCAGCATTGATGGTACTGTATTATGCACATTATCACCTTATGAATACTAATTAGCTGCTAGTTAGTCTGCTTATTTGTTTTTGTGGTGACGTTACATCCCCTCCATCACACTTACCAAGCACTCAGCTATAAATGAGCACATGGATCTGCACGTTTTGCATAAAGAAGAAACAAACAGTGCTGAATACCATAGTAATGATTAGCTTCAACATAGCTAATACAATATATAGTACTAGCGTATTACCCGTCAAAAAATGACGGCAATCAGATGTGTATGTTTTAAAAGTTGTTTAGTTATTAATATACACATGGAATTGTAAGGTAGCTAATGTTGTTTTCTGTGTACTACTGAAATATAGAAATCAAATTAATAAATGAATATCCGTATTTTTATGCATTGTGTTGAAGAGCTGGCAGTCTGTGTTGATGTTGCAGCAGCATTAGTGGTGTGGAGGTGCTGTGTAAGCGTGATGAACGTGTGCAGTGTAATAGTGTGCGTGCGCGATCCGAAACCGTTAACGTAGCTGTGTACTTCCGCATTATCCTAAAATGGCGGATAATTTGCGGTATGAGTCTTAGCGGATTATCGGTACGTGTTTTCCGTGGTTATAGTGCTGTAGCCTCGTTTTCGTTTTGTTTGTCCGGCATTTTTTCTGCGGCGCTCATTGCCAAAGTACTACGGTTTAACGGCAAGCCTTGCTGTGCGAGGCTTGCCTGCGGCGCTCATCGCTAAGCCCGCTAAAGTACTACGGTTTAACAGTAAATTTGTTTGCCACACAACATGACGCTACATTTGTCCCTTTTTTTTTTTCTTAAAATAAATACAATTATTTTTTTATAAATTTTTTATTTTTGTAACTTGCAACTTATATTTCATCAAATGCGTTGGTTTAGGCGGGAAATCTGATGTTGCGCGAGACAAAGTCGTTAAATCTGTGTTAATGCGTAAATCTGTAATTGGGTTTCGTAAAATGTACTCGCTACTGTCTTTTTACTCATTGCGCGGTTAATCCGCATCCTTTATCTCGTTGTTTTTCAAACACATACGTCTGTGGCTGTGTTTTACGCAGTTCGTAGTAGTATAGCCTCGTTTTCATTTTTTACGGCGGCCATTTTTTTCTCGCTTAGCCGATTTTCGATCTTTGTAACTCGGCTAAATCGCTGTAAATTGGATTTCCAACTCACTTCCAGACGTCCTGCCTGGTTCCCCATGCTGTAAGTGACCTTTATTTTATTTTTTTGTGTGTATTTAGTGTTTTTTTTAGTGTTTTGGTTCCGCCGCTTATCTCGTAATTTTTGTCATCTCGTATTTTTTTTCTAAGTGCTACGGTTTAATGGCTCGCCAGGCTCGCCTGCAATGAGCGCCTGCTCATTGCCAAAGTGCTACGATTTAACATAACGGCTCGCCTCGCTACGTGAGGCTCGGCTGCAATGAGCACCTGCGGCGCTCATTGCCAAAGTGCTACAATTTAACTGCCTGCAGCGCTCATCGCTAAGTCGTACGCACTACGCAACAGATCGGTTTAACGGCTCGCCGCGATGAGCGCCTGCGTCGCTCATCGCTAAGTCGTACGCACTACGCAGCGTGACGACGAATCGTAGTTAGACAATTATAATATGTGATAATACAATAATATAATACAAGTAGCAACTTGCCCGTCAAAAATGACTGCAATAAAATGTGAAGCCTGGCAATGCTGTTTGCCACACAATGGGAGCCTCTCTCCCTCTACTTTACTGGCCTCACGATGAGTGCCTTTGGCGCTCATCACAGGCCTTGCAATGAGCGCCTTTGGCACTCATTACGGGCCTCGCAATGAGTGCCTTTGGCGCTCATTGGGAGTCTCTCCCTCGTTCTACTTCCTCCCTTGTGTCTCCTTTCCCCCCACCTCTCCCTCCCTGTGTTTTTACCCACTCTCCTTCCCCTGTGTCTTTCCTCCCGTGTCGCTTCCCCCCACATGTCGCTTCCCCCCGTGTCTCTTTACTATTAAAATAAATTACCTAAGTGTTTGATGTTTAGATATTTAAACACTTAGGCCCCGATGATAATCCCTAAAAAAATCAATTCTGAGTGCTGTAGCAGCACAGTAAATCCTACATAGCTATGTTAGTCCCCAACCCCTAAAACATTGCGAGAGAGTTCCTACGCGTCACTGCTACCAGTGAACTTCACAACAAGGCTGAAAAGTAAGGCAAAAATCTCCATTGATTTCTGCACTGACAATAAATTAGGAACTACTCCCTGACACTTTGACACCCACACCCTATGCTAATAAGATTGTACGGATCACTCTCAAATCAATGCCGTAACTGCGAAAAGCAGAAGAAAGATTTATGTGTTCCAAACACCACTCGCAAGTGGTTTTCAAACCCTTGCTGAGTCCCCCAGAAGCATTTAAAGTGACAGTATAGCACAAAAATCCCTACAAAATAACGAAATGTCAACATTATTTGACACTTAACAATCCAATATAAACATATGTGTAATTAAAAAATATGATATGTTCATATTAAGCCAGTTTTATAATACAAAATCCAGGGTAACACACGACCCAGTACGCAAGGGGTTAATACACATCACAAAACCATGTTGCCTAGGAACAAATGCTGTAATGCAGCGTATATAAATATTTCATATTTTACCACAAAATTACCACATCTTTATTTATTGAAGCTATAAATAAAATTGTCACATCTTTCTAATACCAAAGTAGAATATATATATATATATATATATATATATATATATATATATATATATATATATAATTAAATTGTTTTTTATTTATCTCTATTAAATAAAAAACAATTTCTGCAGCAGTCCTACTCATAATATTCATTATGTTTTGCATTCCTAGACTCCTAGAGCCCTGTCTTATCCGTAAAGCTTGGTTTGGCTACTCCCCACACAGAAATCTGTTGCGGCTAAAGCAGAATTTACCGCTGTGGGCTGAGTGCTGTAATCTGGGGGAGTGACAAATTTCCATTAGTGTAGAACTTAGGGGGGGGGGACAAAGCTCCTGCAGCCGATTTACGACAATGCCCTACCTTAGAGCACCTGATTTACATGGAGGCCTCTTGTATGTAGTTATCTTAATATTAAAAACAAGGAAACTTCCATATACCTTTGAACATTTGAATTGTTCTGCTTTGAGAGCTTGATTATTTCCACATCATAACTGTTAGTCAAAGCAATTGTGAATATACATTTCTAGAGAGCACTAAAATTTTACTTTTGGCTAGATATTTACCAAAGTAAAATCTCTATGAATGGCTTCCATTTAAGCTTCTAGAAAAAGCCTATCTTGCTCCAACAATTTTATTCTGTATCTTAAGTGCTATTTTTTCCAACCCTACCCATAAGCTTACAGTTTGATTCAAAAATTTATATTTTAAATAATACTTTTTGATGCATTTTTAATAAAACAAACTGTAGATTTCCCAAGCAATATTGTTAACTGCCAAGGGCTTTCGACAAAATAGTTTCTCAACCTAGTTTAGAATTTTAGTTTTGAAAGGACCAGAGAAGTATTACCGTACATTTATTTAATGCCCTTTCAAAGAGTCACATTTGAAAAATGGGAAAATATTTTCTTGCAGCTAAAAAAAGGACTACAGTCTTTAACTTTTTAACTAGTGTATGCATTTATATTTTCATATATACATTATCTTGTCTAATGGGGCTGATGTAGTTGCTTTGGAGCACAAAGTGGATTTAGGATGAGATTTCCATTAGTCCTATTAAAGTGACTTGTAGTAAAGCTTGTCACTTGTCACCTGAAGCAGCTAAAAATGTATCTACCTTCAAGCTTCCCTCTCATATATAGAGGCAGACATTTGAAACAAACATTGTGGTTTTAATTACAACATAACTGCACATAATAGGGACACAAATAATATGTGCTCTACCCCATTATATAGAAGGTTAAAAAGGAATGCAGGAAAAAGTGAAAGTGGTGCTGCAGGAGTTAGAATTTCAGAGTTCTCATATTCACCCTGAATCTGACCACCATTTTTTTTTTTTTTAAATGGAAATGATATTGGTTTCACAGGATGAAACAAAGAACATATATAATCTGTAAATTGTGGGCATTACTAAGTCTTTAGGTTCTATAGTGCTGTTACAGTCACAGTCTCTACAGTACGTGAAGAAGTGTTGCGGGATCCTAGTGATTTCTGGGTTGCATTTCCCATCTAACAGAATTAACAATATAGATTTTTACAGTTTACATAGAAAAAAAAAAATGTCTCAGTGATGGAGCAATTGCCTCTATCCACATTATCTATGCAGCCTCTTGTTTATGTGTGTGGGGGGGATTAAAAAATATACAAGCAATAAAGTAAAAGTGGAAATATTAAAATTCAATTATTGATCAATTTAAAAAATAAAATACTTTCTTAAATGATTTTAAAGTTTCTGGTGATACATAGCACTTTTTATGACTTGTCGACTTGACTACTACAGCAGAGTCAAGTACTTTTAGTACCTTTTTTTTTAAAGATTACTACTTGATACTTTGTGGTGCTTTCATGGGTGGGTGTGTATGTGTTAATAGACCTTTATATTGACCCTGTTGAAATCACTTTCGGTTCTACCTGCCACATTCCTGTTCCTCAACATACAAAGTTTCCTCTCGCCAGTGGAAGTAGATCAGCAGAAACCAAATTGGTTTATTCCACTCTAGCAAAATTGCATACAAAAAGGTAATAAATTAAGCTGCAATATTTTTCTTTACATTCTAGAAACACACATTTTTTTGCAAGTGTAGTGCTTTGAAAAAGTATTTTTTTAATATAAAACTACAGTGGTTATTTAAGACACCAATCTTATGTATGCCATCAAAGTGATTATTGTTTGTAAGCCCTCTCTAATTAAAGCCAATATAGTAATCACTAACTATAGAATTACCTACCATCATGTGTGCTGAAAACTTACCTTCTGTTGCTGAGCTGTAGAGAAGTTGGATATCAGATTCAATAGGTGAGCTTCAATGCGATCAAAATCCTGCAGGAAGGTCTGATTTCGAAGCCGAGCTCTCTTTTCCATTTCACAGGCTTCTTTCAGGGAATTTTTCAGCTTTGTGTGCTTAAGGCGGCATCTAAATAGACAGTAAATTATTGTTAATAAGGCATACTTACATAAAAAATTGAATGTCACAGCAGCTTTCTTAAAAGGCTTCTGTAATGATCCAACACTGTTATAATATACAGTAAAATAAACAACTTCTACAATACTCAATGTTCCTAGTAAACTCTTACTTGTCAAAGTACCTATTATAAAATCCATTAGCGGACAATTAAATGACTGACTAATCCGTGGTGGGCTTTATCAATTAGCATTTTGGAATGTTAAAAGATGGGCACGACAATCACAAAATTGTTGATAAAATATGTTTTCAGCCTACTGATTTTATTACACTCCGCCAATAATAGTATAAACTGAAATATGACAAAAGCCAGTATGCTGGAAAGGTGCAAAAAACAGAATTTTTTTATTTTTTCTAAATAAACTGTATTGGGAGCATTATGTGGCCCTTAAAAGAACTAAAAAGATTTTAAGGATATTAAGGATTTACATATAATTCTATGTCAACTGCTAAATTACAACATTTCAAACAGTTATGGCAATTCTCTACACAGATTATCATTTCTGCTATTACATGAGAAAATGCATATTTAAATGATATTGACTCCCTTGCAATTCTATGTCACAACCTAGTCTTCTGATGGTGCTTGAACCAACTAAGGAACCAGTCCTATCCCCTAGGTCTTCTTCTTATGTGGTTCGATATTCCCTCACAAGAATGTCTGGGTACAGGATACAAGTAGTCCAACACCTTTACTCAATAAACACACTGTGGTTATGTGTTGAAAGAGTGCTCAAACTTTATTTTCCACAACCTCACTTTTTACCCCACAGAACACAATACAACACTAGCAACTTTTACATAAACAAACATGTTGCACAACTTTGGGAGTTCGTAATTCCATAGGGGTAGTTAGGTGCCTCAATTAATAATACAATGGCTCATGGCTAAACCATACACAAAGACTTAGTATGTGGGTGATCCAAGAGCGCAGATTTATAGTTATGAACCAAATGGGATGGTGTTAATAAGGAAGTAAGTAACACGTTGTGAGTCCAGCAAGCTCGGATCATCCGACCATTATTATGGAGGCTGGACCCACTGCTAATATTTTAAAGTCCAAGGATGTTATCACTTGTATTGAGATCCATTTGTGCATTTTATTAGCGCCTCTCCCTGGTGAATTGCAACACTGTATTAGTAATCATACAACATGGTAACAACTGCTGTAGTAACAATTCTTGAGTCCATAAAAGGGACTGATTGCTACTGCTAAGCAGACAGAAGTACCCCCCCCCCCGCCTCCTTCAGGTGACCCCCTCCTTTTACATTTTATTACACAAATCAAGTGAGACAGAGTCTTTAGGCAAAGATGTAACAATAGCTGAAAACCAGCAATATCGGATAACCGGAGGTGAGTTCCACCTAGGTGCAGGGGGTATCTGTAGATCATGACATTCTATAAAGAAATTTCAAGAATATAAATGTCTATAAAACTTTGAATAAAATTGTGACAAGGACAAAAAGAAAAAAACATGACAACCCAAAGTAAAAATATGCACAAATATTTGTGCTTAAAATTGTAATTCTATAACAGTAAAGAAGAGGGAAGGGAGAGAGGGGAGAGAGGGAACAAGATAGGGAGAAGAGAAACATAAAGAGAAAGAAAAAAAAAGGAAGGTGTATGGAGGGACATACTCACATGTGTGCGTTAGACGAGCTGCTTTCAAACAATTTCCTTTCTAACTCCAACCGCTTACTTTCGCTGTAATATAAATATAGTATTGAAACAATCTCCAAGTGGCCTCCATAAATATGTTCACAATCAAACAACACAATGTCACTGCAGACTAAAGTTCTTAATTGGACATGGAATTGGTACAATTTGGTGATAATGATGGATAGAGTATTATCAAAAGTATACAAATGTTGCCATTTTTATATAGGAAATGTAAACTTTACCTTTTATGCCAGTTATAGAAGTTCACCCTCCATGCAATACTACATAACTGATGTTGAAAGTTATGTATTCTATAAGTATATTTTAATAAAAAATGTCCTCCCTCTAATCCTCTTTATCTAGGGCCATTAATTAATTCTCACAGTGGATTGGCGATAAGGAAGTCTGTGTGACTATTACTATTTATGTAACGGATTATCTTTTATATACAATTATTGTTGCTGTGGAATCTGCCATTTTGGTTTCAGCAGACCTGTTTCCTGAGGTGGAAGGAGGTTTTGAATACACAGACAATATGCAATGGAAATGTGGTAATTATACCTGCCATTGCTCTCAGCATGACTAAATAGGAGATCATTGGTTTACAAAGTAACACCCACCTGAGAAATGAAAAGCAGGGAAAAAAGCTAAATGAAGCATAACTGCACATGAGAGTTGCAAAATATAAAAGTGGTGTTTTTCTCCATTCTAAAAACATTTTGTCTATTATTACATTTAGAAAAAAACGCAGGAGTCTTTTAAGGTGACATGAAATACTTATTTTTAAGCATGCAAAGTAATACATATGTCACATCTATTCCTGAACTTTGTATTTTTCTAAAACATGGCTTTCCAAAACGGAGACCCACATGTGGCTGGGCCCATGGTCTTCCAGGGAAAGTTTTTTCACAAACAATATTAAAATCAAACACCACATACACGTTTATATATATATATATATATATATATATATATATATATATATATATATATATATATATATATCACCTCTTTCTTCTCAAGTAATGTTCTTACTTTAATTTAAGATATGAACTTTTTTGCCTGGATAATTAATTACTTGTTGATATTTAAGTAATGTTTTAACAGCCATGTTGAATTCCAATGATAAATGTACTTTTGGAGTAATAATGCAAATGTCCTCCCTATTCAAGTGTCCTCATCGCCATGTTTGTGTGTTGATATAGGGCTGAATGTATGACTCAGGCTATAAACACATACTGATCATAAAATGCCTTTTAATATATACGCAGTCAACGGACCATCAACATTTTTTATGGGATCTTGTATATTTATATTTAAAAAAGTGCTTTTTATGCCAGCAATGTTTTTAATAATATTGCCTTATTCTTTAGATCTCCGCCCTGCATTGTTTAATTGAAGATAACAAAATACTTTATTTTTTTTATTTTTTTTTAAATAACAACACATTTTAAGACACAGAGTAACAGAATACAGAATAATTAAATACAGAGATCATCTTTTATTCCCTTAACGGGATTAGATTACAAGATTTTGGAGTTAAATTAAGAACATGCCAGAAATGTGCATAATTAAGTGCAGAACGTTTGCAATTTAATCCTACTATACAATAAACTATATTTGCCCTCATCTGCAAGCTCATTGAAGCCATAGACAGGCTGTTGGTATCTCACAGCTTAATCAACAGCATAGTACTGTATATTTTAATTGGTATACTCTCTGCAATGCATCTCTTATCAACTGTAAAAGGTCATCATAGCATATTTAATTTGGCAATTATCAACTACATTTATGATCTCAGCACTGCATTTTATTTTATTGGCAAACGTGCAAATTTTTGGCACTGCTTCTTTTAATTGCAATGTGTATACAATGAACCTCATTCATCTGCTGCGATTTTGAGATCCGGGCTCGCAAGTGGAGGTCGCAAGTTATTTTGCTATTCAATTGGCCTCCGTTTGCGGGCTCAGATCAAATTACGTGCTGCGATCCATTGCGATTTGTCAAATCGCACGTTAATGCCCCTCCAAGCCTTTGATCCTTCATGGCCGCAAGAGTCCAGAACGATAAAATCGCAAATCGCTATTCAATTGCTCCGATTCCCCCTCGCTAACCACTCCGTCAAGCCCGCAAATTGCAACTATCTAACCACAAGTTACTGGTACCAAGGAGGTCTCGCAAAGTGCTTAATGACAAATAAAAAAGCAAAACTGTAGAAGAAAATGAAGAGTGAAAGTGATGTTAGGTCTTAGAATTTATAGCACAACATTCACCAATACTTTATGTCATGTTTAATTTTCATGCTATATCGAGCACGGCAATCAATCAATGTCAAGTCCTACGGGCTTCAACCTCCAAGCCCGTAGGACTTTGAAATCCAACCTCCATTTTCTTCAAAGTCCTACGGGCTTGGAGGATGAAGCCCGTAGGACTTCGAAAATGGAGGTTGTATGTCAAAGTCCTACGCCTTCCCTTACGAGTTACAGGCTCGGAGCCCGTAGCAGGCCCGCAAACGTAAGTCCAACATTAAGTAACTTACGATGTCTCAATTGAATGAGGCTCAATGTTAGCACTGCATTTAATTGCCACTCGTGATTTCACCTCTGCCTCTTTGAAATTACAGTCAACTAGCTGATCTGAGCTTTTCATTGGTAATTAATAGATTGATCTCAACACTGCACCTATTAGTTAATAATGATATGATTGAAATTAGCACTGCAGCATTAATTGCAGCTGACAGATCCCATTTCTAAATGTTTTAGTTAGAAACCAACTGATTGATCTCAGTACTACATCCTTCAATTGGCAATCAACTGATTTCACTCATCACTACAACTTTTAACTGGCAATCATTATCTGAGCTTTGCACTGCATCTTTTGATAATGGCCTGACTTATCTTATCATTATCCTCTAATTGACAACAACCTGAATGATCTCAGCACTGCATTGTTTAATTGGCAATCAAGTGAATAATCTCATCAACTGACTGATCTCATCACTACAGCTTTCAGTTGTTAGTCAACTAATGGAGCTCAGTAGCGCTGTTGACCTGTCAACTGCAAGATGAAATAACCAGACCAATGAAATGATTGATCACAGTCCTGCAGCTTTCAATTATTAATCAACTGATTGGGCTTTGCTGTAGCTTTTAATTGACAATGCCCTCATTAAATTCAGCACTGCAGCTTTTAATTAGCAATGTCCCGATTGGGTTCAGCACTGCAGCCGTTAATTGGCAATGCCCCGATTGGGTTCAGCACTGCAGCCGTTAATTGGCAATGCCCCGATTGGGTTCAGCACTGCAGCCGTTAATTGGCAATGCCCCGATTGGGTTCAGCACTGCAGTGATGTCAGATCGTTTTCATAAGGTTTCCTACAACTAGCAGGGTCCAGCATTCACAGGCATGGTCTCATCACATTACTCTGGGTCACACACTATACATTATCCATACTCTGACACTCCCTGGCATGGTCTCTCTGTGGCACTAGCTGGCTCATCACATTACTCTGGTTCACACTCCATACATTACCCATACTCTGACACTCACAGGCATGTTCTCTCTGTGGCACTTGATAGGCTCATCTCATTACTCTGGGCCACACTGTATACATTGCCCATACTCTGTCTCTCCATGGCATGGTCTCTCTGTGGCAGAAGCTGGGCTCATCATGTTATTCTGGGTCACACACTATACATTACCCACACTCTGTCTCTCCCAGACAAGGTCTGTCTGTGGCACTAGCTGGGCTCATCACATTACTCTGGGTTACACTCTATACATTACCCATACTCCTGACACTCCCAGACATGGTCTCTCTGTGGCACTAGCTGGGCTCATCACATTACTCTGGGCCACACACTATACATTACACATACTCTGTCTCTCCATGGCATGGTCTCTCTGTGGCACTAGCTGGCTCATCACATTACCCTGGGTCACACTCTATACATTACCCATACTCTGTCTCTCCATGGCATGGTCTCTCTGTGGCAGTGGCTGGGCTCATCACATTACTCTGGGCCACACACTATACATTACCCATATTCTGTCTCTCCCTGGCATGGTCTCTCTGTGGCACTAGCTGGGCTCATCATAATACTCTGGGTCCCACTCCATACACTCTCCCACTCTAAACATTACCCATACTCTGCCTCTCCATGGCATGGTCTCTCTGTGGCAGAAGCTGGGCTCATCATGTTATTCTGGGTCACACACTATACATTACCCATACTCTGTCTCTCCCAGACAAGGTCTGTCTGTGGCACTAGCTGGGCTCATCACATTACTCTGGGTTACACTCTATACATTACCCATACTCTGACACTCCCAGACATGGTCTCTCTGTGGCACTAGCTGGGCTCATCACATTACTCTGGGCCACACACTATACATTACCCATACTCTGTCTCTCCTTGGCATGGTCTCTCTGTGGCACTAGCTGGGCTCATCACATTACTCTGGGCCACACACTATACATTACCCATATTCTGTCTCTCCCTGGCATGGTCTCTCTGTGGCACTAGCTGGGCTCATCATAATACTCTGGGTCCCACTCCATACATTCTCCCACTCTAAATATTACCCATACTCTGCCTCTCCCTGGCATGGTCTCTCTGTGGCAGAAGCTGGGCTCATCACGTTACTCTGGGTCACACTGTATACATTGCCCATACTCTGTCTCTCCCTGGCATGGTCTCTCTGTGGCAGTGGCTGGGCTCATCACATTACTCTGGGTCACACTATATACATTGCCCACAATCTGTCTCTCCCTGGCATTGTCTCTCTGTGGCACTAGCTGGCTCATCACATTACTCTGGTTCACACTCCATACATTACCCATACTGTGACACTCCCAGGCATGTTCTCTCTGTGGCACTAGCTAGGCTCATCACATCACTCTGGGTCACACACTATACATTACTCATACTCTGACTCTCCCTGGCATGTTCTCTCTGTGGCACTAGATGGGCTCATCACATTACTCTAGGTCACACTATATACATCACCCACACTCTGTCTCTCCCAGGAATGTTCTCTCTGTGGCACTAGCTGGGCTCATCACGTTACTCTGGGTCACACTCCATACACTCTCCCACTCTATACATTACCCACACTCTGTCTCTCCCTGGCATGGTCTCTCTGTGGCACTAGCTAGGCTCATCACATTACCCTGGGTCACACTCTATACATTACCCATACTCTGACTCTCCCTGGCATGTTCTCTCTGTGGCACTAGATGGGCTCATCACATTACTCTGGGCCACACTATATACATCACCCACACTCTGTCTCTCCCAGGAATGTTCTCTCTGTGGCACTAGCTGGGCTCATCACATTACTCTGGGTCTCACTCCATACACAGCCCCACAATATGTCTCTGCCATGCTGTCTGCTCCTCCCCGCTCTCACCAGTCTCTCAGCCTCCGCTGCAGGCTCCCGATTCGGTTTTCATAGTCAGGGTCCGTATACAGACCCCCCGTAGATTCTGTCATTGCCGCCCACACTGTCGGTACCGCTCGTAATCATACAAACTTCTCCATATGCAATCCAGTAGTCCTGGACATTAACGGCTCCCAGCATGCAATGCGCTGACTGTCATGGCTGTCGGTATCCATGGAGACTAGAGATGCAGGAAGCCATGATGTGAAAACAAAGACATGTCGCATGCGCATCAAAAGCACTTGTGGTCCATATCTTAGTATTAATATTAGGGATATGTCATTTATATTAATAACCGCTCTGTGTACAAGTAATATGATATATCTATAAATATCAGTAGATAGATAGAAAGAAAGAAAGAAAGAAAGAAAGAAAGAAAGAAAGAAAGAAAGAAAGAAAGAAAGAAAGAAAGAAAGAAAGAAAGAAAAAGCTTAAAAATAAAATAAACCTCCCAACCTAGACAGTGTAAATGGTCCATTTTAATAATGACCAAAAGGCACAGGTTGTCTGATCTCTATACTGCATTATGAGCAAACTGTGTTAGGAGGTACTGCACTGTTTCATGAGGGCACTTTGCACAATTTACACCTATATTTTGTATTTTATGGCCCTGGACTTCTAGAGAGGATAGTTAGTCAAATGAGGAGGATAGTGAGACATGTTCAGGTCTGGAAGAAATTAATTTGTTCTTAAATGTGGGACCTTCCTTTGAAAGGGCTTGGAGGGACAATATGATTTTCACTGAAAAGAGGGACACTTGTTAAGCAAATGAAGAGAGATTAACAAAAGAGAGAAAAGAGGAAGGAGAGTGATGAGTGGGAGAGTGATAGAGAATAGAGGGAAAGAAGAGGGGGAAAATAATGTATGACGCGGAGGCTGCACAGGCTTCCTGGGTCAGCCCGTAGCGTCGCGTGACCCAGCGGAGCCTGTGAGGCCTTTTCAGCCAATCAGCTGCGTAGGGGGCTTGTCGGTCGTCCCCGTTCGCGCCGTTTTCACAGCAGCGCGGTCTCCCGACTGAACCGGACGGGTGTCTGAGGTCCTGCAGCTATAGAACCACAGTAGGAAGGTTTAATACTGAGAATTTATCCCCAGCTTACTAGCACATAAGGGGCAATATTATCAGGCTTTCTCTTGTGTGTTTTGTGTCTTTCATCCTTCCGTTTGTGTTGTTTTGTCCTGTTATTGTCTGTGCTGCGTGGTGTGTGTGTGTGCTTGTCTCTGGGTGCCTCTGGCTGGCGTGTTCCCCCCTGTGTGTCACCCTTGTTATTTTATTATGGATGCTGAAGGCTTAGAGGCCTTACTGGCAGAGGTTAGGACCCGGGCCCTAAGCCAAGGGGTCAGGTGGGTGCAGGACAGGCTGGGACCTCCCATGCCTTCTGCGCTTGGCCCGCAGCACATTGAACAGGTTCAGCCTGCTGTGGTTAGTGGCCTGGTCAATACTGGCGGTGCCAGGGAAACTTATTCCCATCCCACTAATGTAGGGCTGGCAGACCCCCGTCCATCAGTGAGCAGAGCCACGAGAGAGGAGGGGGCTACGGGTCAGGGCGGCCAGGACCCCATACACCTCAGACAGGTGAGCGCCGGGCCCACGGGCGGTGAAGGTGAGGGCCTAGAACTCCGGGGCCTAGGTCGTCACAAAGGTCAAGAAACACCCCGTTACCACCCTGTAGAGGGGGTGCAGGGGGTAACAATAAAGCCAGGAGCCATAAAAAAGCTCCTACAGACCCTCATTGCGCCGAACAGGCAGTCCCTAGGACTTCCCGTACTAACAGTGCTTCTGGTACTTTACAGGGACGCCCATTAGGCGGTGAGCGGAACATGGCGACGACGAGAGAAAGAAGGGACAGAGTGGTCAGCGAGATGAACAGCCAGAACAGCATGGTCATAATCACAATGACGTGCCAGTAACAGCGGCAGTGGCGAGGCCGTCGCGCCCCACTCGAGCCTAAATGGATTATGCATGGGTCAAGATAGAGGAACTAGGTGGACAGTGAAACAGAAAGAAAGAGGAAGAGAAGGAAAAAGACAAAAACAGATAGAGGGGCCAGAAAGGTGGAGGGAGAGAGAGGAAGTGGGGTAATATCGAGAACAGGAAAGATAGAGAAGGTGGGAATGAGAAGGGGGTGGGGATGAAAATAGAGAGAGCAATAAGGGTATAGAGAGAGAAGGTGGTGAGAAAGATGAAAGAAGTAGGCAACTTAGATAGGAGTAGAAAAAGGAGAAGAGTGAAGGGGAGAGAAAAAGTAATTGATGGAGAAAATGCAAGAGCAGAGAAGGGATGGGGAGATATTAGAGGAGGAGATGTGAGAGAAAGAGGTGGGGTACAGAGAGATAGTTTAAGAGAGAGGGGTGCAGGAGACAGAGATGGGGAGACAGATGCAAAGAGAGCTGTGGGGGATAAATAAGAGTTGGGGAGGAGGTAAAGAGGATGGAGTGAATAATGTAGGGGTGAGAAAGAAGGGAGTAGAGAGTAGAGGTCAGAGAAAGGGGGGAAAAGCAGAGGGAAGATGGTAATATAAGATGGGGGAAACATGAGAATGGAGAGATGAGAACAAATGAAGAGAGTGATAAAGGAGAGAGGGAAGGAAGGAAGAGGAGGGCCAGCAGAGTTTAGGGATAGGAGAGGGGAACTGGAGTGGGAGGCGAGAGAGAGGTGAAGAAAGGAAGTAGAAGGGAAAGGGGAGTAGAAATGAGAATTGGGTAGAAAGGGGTAAAAGGTACATAGTCACATAGGTCGCTAGACAAACTGTCTCCATCCTTAATTAGCCCCCCTGACAAACGGAACAAAATAGTTATTTATTGATTACTGTCCCAGGCTCCAAGGTACCTGTTAGGACAGCTGTCAGGCCTTGATTGATAGGTGGGCCACGTGGCTAGGTGAAGGGGATTGACTGAAGGGAATGTTTGCTAAAGGGTGTGAATTGATGGTGATGGTTGATGGATGTGCATAAATATGCTGAATTTGTGACTTATAAACATTTCTCAGTGTCATCATACATAATTTTGTGTGTTTTCATTATTGAGGGAATGGTTAATTGTTATCATTGGGATTAAGTATTCTACATCTGCCTAAAAGACAGTTACCGCCGGTAACTATGCTACTCTGGTGATTCCTGTGTTTCTGTGGTCGTCCTGGTGGTCGAATACTGGTCTGGTTCTAGGGATAATAACAAGAACCATCATGTACCTTTGGGTAGGTCAGAACTAGGTTCTGGGCAAACCCAACAGAAGTATAAGTATTTGTTGTTACAAGGGGGGGGGAAGCAGTGGTTTCCAATTAATGGAATATGGATCGGATATGGCCCGCTAATTGCCAGAAAGAATTTCCTTTGTTGCTGTTTTTCAGTCCTTCAGTCATGTCTGATTCTTAGTGACAATCTGGACGCAGTAGGCCAGGCACATGTCTGTGTTTCTGGTTGTGCTTATCAATATGGTCTTGGCAAAGATACTGGAATGAGTTGGCAGTTCCTTCTCCAGAGGATCACGATTTGTCTGACCTCTCTACTATGACCTGCCCATCTTGGGTGGCCTACATGGTAGAGCTCATAGCTTTATTGAGGTACACAAACCCCTTCACAACGACAAGGTAGCAATCCAGAAGGGTTTTTTCCTTATAAACCTAATATTATTCAAATAAAATAGTTTAAACACTTGGGATATCAAATATAAATTCCACAATGTTTAGCAATTTCATTTACATTTTTTAAACATATTCTAGTTAGATTTACAACATTTTAATTATTATTTTAAATCCAGCCGATCAACTCACAAGCCAATATAATTTCATCCTACCAACTCATTGGCCAAAAAAAACCTGTCCCTCCACACTAAAAAGATTGGACAGCACTGCTTTATAGTTTTATTCTAAGTGGGGAATCACCACTATTCCTTTGGAACTTTGAGCATGAAATGTGCACTTTGTTTTAAACAAAATATATTGCGAAGCTGTTAATCTTTCAGTGAAATACAGCACATAGAGTGAATAAGCAATACAATGGCGACCTTTAAGGACCATTTTTAAAAAGTGCAGGTCTGTGAAAAAGGGATTATTTGACAAAGTATGAATACTTTAGAAATGTTAGTGCAGAATTTAGATAACCTGTGTCTGCTTATGACAGAGAGCTGCTTTCCCACTTCTCCTCCCAAAACCTGTCTCCCTTGTATATAGGCGGGGACTTGGTAAATGCCTAGGTTGTGCTAAAAGCAGACACATTTCACACCCATTGTCTAGGCTACAAATTTGTTTTGTCGTTATTTTGCATGAAAGACAAGCAATTCAAAGATTAAAGAATTTAACCTTTAATCCCTCTGCAAACTGCATTTACAACAATGTTAAGATTTATGTCTGACAAACTCCCAATTAGTGTGGGTCATTCACTGCACCAGCAGAGGTATGGATTTCTATGGAGAAAAAATGTATTCACACTGGATACTCTTGTCCTCACAGACCCTTCCTTCTACCACATCCTGTCTTACAAGGAAGACAGATAGCCCTATTAAAATCCCTGAACGTTGAAAACCATTGCCCTTAATGTTAAGGCCGAAAAAAGCCTACGGGATGTGGAATGTGGAACTTCGCACCCGCAAATCCTTTGTTCTGTCAACCCCGTAAACACTGTAAAAGACAATATAAACACAATAATTGCATAATAATCACCCAATAAAAAACAGGCATTTAACATTTTTATTTTTTTTATCATATATTGGAATGGTCATGCATATGCCAATATGAAAAGCCATGCTGCAACATGCACAAAGCAATTAAAGACACACTACCTGATTATATATCAACCCAAAAACCTGAAACTCATGCCATATTAACCCTCTCTCATTCACAGAGGCTCTATTGTAGACCATAAAATATAAATATAATTGCATATACATTTCACTCATCACATCTACAGTTGGGAACACAAATAGTGGCCATATTTCACCGCCACATCACATATATCAAGTACCCGGTGAACATTTTATTATTTGTTGTTCAGTCCTTCAGGCGTGTCAGACTCTCTGTGACCCTATGGACTGCAGCACATTTAGCCTCTGCCTGTTCTGTTCCACAAGGTTTGCATGCTAAAGATACTGGAGTGGGTTGCCAGTTCCTTCTCTAGTGGACTATGGTTTGTCTGACCCCTCTGCTATCACCTGCCCACCTACACTGGCCCTACATTTTATAGCTTACAGCTTCATTCAGCCCCTTCACCACCAACACTTTCCAATCCACACTAATGTACTGTAATTGATGAATAGCAGAACATAATAGGAGGTCACAAAATGGGAATGGCTATACCTCTTGGCACATGGCCACCAGCAATGGCGTGGGACCTTCCAGGATGGGCGTAGCGGAGATTACCCCTGATGGAGGTGAGTTGGCTGTTGATGCTCGTGCCTCTGCACAGCCTCTATGTGTTTTTGCAGCCCCTCCTAATGGGTTAGTAGATTAGTCTGGTGTATGTTCCCCTGGTACCCTTCAGCGTTGCTAAGTGGTGGTGGTGAAGGGGCTTGTGTACTGCAATGAAGCCGTGAGCTATAGCATGTAGGGCCACTGCAGGTGGGCACGTCATAGCAGAGAGGTCCGGCAAATCCCAGTCCACTAGAGGAGGAATTGGTAACCCACTCCAGTATCACCTGTCATATTCCAACAGGCCCTCAGGGGAATGTTGACACTCCACAATATCACTAACTGGACATTTGCATGTGTATTAACCCTTTATGTTGATTATATATGATATATATTATTATATGATATCTAATGCTATTATTACAATTCTTATTATTATAGGTATTGATCTATTGCATAGTAACTAGGGCTCATTGGTTTACATATATAGGAATGTGACACAAATGTGATGTATGTGGATGTCCCATAACCCTAACCATTGAAAACACAGGGACATGGTTAGAATGGTATAACAAAGCTTTATTTCATACACAGAGCACAATCAGAAATGGACACGACTGTGCATTAATCTAATGGGTGTGGTGTGGGTGGATACCGGAAGGGCAAGAGGCCATAACCGGATGTGACATAGGAACATCATATAACACTCCATTTCATAGAAATAACCATTAATGCTCATACAGCAACAATATAGTCTATGTCTGCCATATTAAACATATGCTAGAAATCATGTATCATGTGACACTAATCAACTAGATGAGAGTAATCTGGAAACATAAAGAGGAGATGTTAGAACAATCATAAGCTGTTATTATAGTACATCGTTTTTGCTCTGGACAATACAATAAACCAATTAACATGAACGTCATCTATGACCAGTAATAACCATATTGATTCTGTCCTGTTCAATCAGCCTTCCCGGAATATGTTGAGGATGTGTAATACAAGGCATGCTTCCCTGTAAACACAGTCTTTCAGCAAAAAGTACTATCACTGTCTACATAAAATAGTTATGCCATGCTGATATCACATGTCACTGGTATATGGGTGGTACCAAGGCCAGACAGATTACATTGTTCACATTACCCCTAAACACATGCACATTGATCCTGATGTCAAACCAAGGTAATTATCCATTTTGTTTGGATGACATGAAATACAATAATCCGCTTTCATACTGTTAATGAGATGAAATGCAACAAAAACGCATGTATAACTACTGCTTTGGATTAGCAGATCCTAATGGGACAGTGCAATCTTCAGTCGGGACACTATTCATTGTAATTAAAACTCACACCAGTCATGTTCCTTAGAGAAGAGATATGAAGTCATATATTGCATTTCAGATCCATCTGCAGTGGTGAATGACATTGATTGAATGCCTGTTGGGACCTGAGTCTAGTGTTCACTCACATGATGGTATTGTACTGCTCGAAGATGAAGAACATGCCTTCATGGTCGTGAGATTTGGCTATTAACACCTACAGAGACAAGAACAAGATATCAGTCACAGCAATATTCTGTTTAACTACAACACCTCATCTCAAGGTCAATCCACATTGAACATCAATTGTTGAAATGTTAAACATAACCTGACATGTACACACTCTGTAGCCAGCCAATGGTATGTCAATATCTATAACAATCAGTATTCAGTGAGGAGTGATCAGGAGGAGGACTTCCTGGATGGTCCTAAGACCTCCTCTTCCTCAGCACTGGGCCCACCTTCCGCGCCCGCACCCCTGTCTCCCACGTCTTTGTTGTGGAGGAACATGGGGTACCACTACGTTGGCTGGCCGGGGATCTGGTTGACATGGTGGTGAGGTCTGAGATGAGGAGGCCGACATCTCAGGATGATGTTGTGCAACCGAAGGCTGGAGAGGTATGATCTGGCTTTCGGCTAATGCAATGATTTTCTGTGTGTCCCAAATCACCCGTTCCTCATATCTCTCCATCCTTTGGTTGTGCCTCCTCACCTCAGAATGGAGCTATCTTGTGCTTGCCAGGAGGGTGTGTGTGAGCCTACACTGCCTCTGGAGCAACCATAGACTCTCATTTGCTTGTTTCCTGCATGCCATGTCCTCCCTGGCGAACCGGCCCATGATTTCCAGCAATGTCAGTTGTGGTGGTATTGACAGCTATGGGGCCACAGGTGACGACATCAGGCCCGGAGGTGTCGGCATTGGTGACAGAGGTGACGGCATTGGTGGCCAAGGTGACGGCATTGGTGGCAGAGGTGACGGCATTGGTGGCCGAGGTGATGGCAGTAGTCCCTCAGGTGATTACAGCAGGCACTGAGTGAGGTGACGGCAGCAGGCCCTGATGTGTCGTCAGGTGGGCCTGAGGTGTCGGCAGTAGGGCTTGAGGTATGGGCAGGAGGGCTGGGGTGTTGGCCCATGTTTGGGGATCCCATTGTGTAGGAGACCATGTTTGTGGACTCCATTATGTGGGAGCCCATGTTGGGGGACCCCATTGTGTGGGAGTGGTTGTTGGCTGCTATGGCCGCAATGTTGTTGTAGCAGGTGGCAGCTGTGATGATGGCTGGGGCCAGGACATGACCGGTGGAAGCGTCGGAAACAGCTGTGCCTGGCAGTATGATGCTGTTGAGAGCCCAAGCAGTGATTCCCACTTTTTCTTTGCTACTGAACGGCCAGCTTGTGTGGATGGTCCCGGGCCATCTTGAATGCCCTGGCCTTCTTCTTCAACCTCTTCCACCTCCATTGGAGCCTCTCCCTGTTCCTCTGTAGCTAGCCTAGTCCTCCTGGGTACTGAAATGGAAGAAATGGAGTTGGCTTCCCTACACAATTGACAGCTATGTGTTTCCATATCCTTGACATCATGATCACCTGTGATTGACTGTGGTGCTTATATTACATAGATGAACCACAGCCTGCATTGTGAGTCAAGGCTCATATGAATATACAGTATGTACTGCAGGTGCGGTGTGCCATCTGCATGTGCATCAGACACGTGCTCTGCTGGATCTGCTGTGCAGTGTGTGAGACTGACCAATCTGTGACATGTTCCCAGCAAAGGTTGTTAATATGCACCTGAGACAGTATATGACACACACATGCAGTCCTACAGAGTCTGTATCCACATATGCCGCAGTGCGCACACCCAAAAATGTACTCTCTTTTGAATGTCAATACAATTTTGATATAATAGCAAATTGTAGCTGCAGGTATTGGCCAGATATTTAATTGATACAAATTAGGAAAATTATATGTTTGCTACCAGGATTAACATGGTTATTGATGCCCCATATATCTTCAGTCATAACCATAGGGTTTACAGTGCTATTGTATGTCAGTTATCTATGCGTGTGGGCAGTGGTGTAGGAGGCAAAATAATTCTAGGGGGATAGAGCTCATTGTATACACCAGCCAGAGTACAAGCTTATTTATATATACCGTACATACAAACATCATAATATCTGCTGGGTATTTGTCCACCCCATCCCCCCACCCCCAAAGTTATATACACTAATGTGTGTGGTGTGATATGATACTCACTTTGCATAGTTCTTGGCACACAAGTGTCCACCTGTCCTGGTAGGCCCACCACTGCCGCTGGCTGTATCCACTCCCTCAGGGTCTGCTCCCATCCACAGTATTTGATGTTTTCTGGAGGCCCACCACTCATAGCACTTGCTGTTCTTGCCTCCTCTGACATCTTCACCTTCAGCCGAATGTCGTCATATCTATGTTTAACAGACTTTACGTCCCTATTAGCGACCCCTAATGCAGCAACAGCTGAAGCAATCTGGGACCAGGTCTCTGTCTTCTGGCTAGCCCTCCCATCTCTCCCACCATGTATGATCTGATAGCGGGCACAGATTTTCCTGAGGAGGACGTACATCTCCTCTGGGCTATAATTAGGGGCCCTCTACTTTGCCACAGCCTCTAGCCCTACCGACGGTGCCTGATGTTCCTGGCCTCCCTGTCCTCTCCCTGGGGCGGGTCCCTCATCCCCTGACCCTCTGCCCTTCCACCTTGGGAGCACATCCCTCCCCCCCTGCTGCTCTCCTTCACCTGACCTCACTGACCTGGTTCTCCTTCCCTCCATACCTCTAAATCTCCTCACTCTCCTCCTCTCATCGCTCTCCTCCTCTCCTCACTCTCCTCTTCTCACTCTCCCCTTCCAGTGTTCCCCTCTCTCTCCTCCTCTCCTCTCCTCTCTCTCCTCACTTTCCTTCCTCCCCTCCTCTACACTCCTATGATATATTAAATACAAATAAGGATAAATAAATATAATATACCGTACTAGCTACTTGCCCGTCAAAAATTACGAGAATCACATTTTAAGGCAGGGAATGCTGTACCATCGGCTCTCATTGTGAGCTTCTCCCTCTGTCTACTCTACTGGCGTTGTGCTTTGCAGTTATCACCTTTGGTGCTCATTGCGAGCCTCTCCTCCTGTCTACTGTACATCATTGCAGGCCTCATTAACCTGCAACATTTGTGCTTGGGAATGCCATGTGTCTCTTTCCACCATCTTTCCCCTGTCCCTTCCCTGTGTGTTTCTCCTCTGTGTGTCTGCTGAATGTTCGCGCGGTGTGCGCTGACTGCCGTTGGTTTTCTTTTCAAAGTCCTGGTGTAAGTGTTACTATCTTTGCTGTCATGTATTTTCTAAGTCACGCGTGCCTGGCGTTGTTGGTGTGTGTTACTGTCTTTGGTGTCGTGTATTTTCTAAGTCCCATGTGCCTGGCTTTGCTCAGCCTCGTTTTCATCCAGTTTCAGAATTTTTCCTTTTTTCGTCCATTTTATTTTGTCCGCCGATTTTGAATTGATGAAAAAAAAACAAATATGACTCAAATTATCTTGCAACTTCACTCCCAGGCTTCCTGGCTCTCCCCGTGTGCTGTAAGCGTGAAACTGCTCGCCGCCTAAGTCCCGCGTGCCTCAACCTTCGGCGCTCATTGCAGCCTAAGTCCCGCGTGCCTCAACTGCTCGCCTCGCTTTGCTCGGCTCATTGCAGCCTAAGTGCTGCGTGGTTGACGGCTTGCCTCGCTTTGCGACGCTCGCAAGTGCGTACCAACATTGTAAGCAAAGATCCACAACTATATATGTGATATGTGTATGTGGTAAAACAAGTGAGTATTATGTGTAATATAGTAATTGTATGGGGGGGGGGGGTGATGGGGGTGTGTAGATGTGCTGTGGACTATAGCTATGTGTGCATATTAATCTATGTGTGTGAATATCAGTAATTATGTGTGTTGTAAATTAAGGGTTGGATTATCTTAGAAGTCAAAATATCAACAACTTAAATGCTTCTCTCTCTCTCTCTCTCTCTCTCTCCAATGCTCACAAACCCACCAACGCTCTCACTAAAGTCACCAATGACCTGCTTAACTCCAAGTCAAAAGGTCACTTCTCAATTCTTCTTCTTTTGGATCTGTTTGCTGCCTTTGACACTGTCGACCATCCACTTCTACTCCATATCCTCTTCTCCCTCGGTATTCGAGACACTGCTCTCTCGTGGTTCTCCTCATACCTACAAAATCGATCATTCAGTATATCCTTCTCTGACACCTCTTCTTCTTCTCACCACCTGTCATACTTATGTACCCCAAGTATCTGTCCTTGACCCCCTCCTCTTCTCCATCTACGCTTCCTCACTTGGTACCCTCATAAACTCTTTTGGGCTTCATTATCATCTCTATGCAGATGACACCAAAATCTACCTCTCCGCACCAGATCTATCCCCCTCTCTTCTAACACACGTCTCCAACTGCCTCTCTAGTATATCCTCTTGGATGTCCACCCATCATCTCAAACTCAAAACTGAACTCCTAATCTTCCCTCGCTCTCCCACAGCGTCAATTCCTCAAATCTCTCTCACTGTAAACAAAGACATCATCACCCCTCTCTGTCTTTCATCCCTCACATACAATCACTAACTAAATCTTGTCTTCTCCATCTAAAAAACAACTCCAGAATTCGTCACTATCTGACACAAACACAACTAAAATCCTTATACACTCTCTCATCATCTCTCGACTAGACTACTGCAACTCTCTTCTTGTTGGCCTACCTACTACCCTACTGTCTCCACTTCAATCCATTAGGAATGCCTCTGCTAGACTCATCTTCCGTACACAACGTTCAGTGTCGGCATCACCTCTCTGTCAATCTCTCCACTGGCTTCCCTTAGCCTCAAGAATAACATTTAAAATCATGACCTAACTGACAAAGCCCTTAACAATAATGCTCCCCCTTACATCTCTGCTCTCATCTCCAAATACTCCCCCACCCGCCCTCGTCTGCTAATGACCTTCTTTCTTCTACAACTCTTGTCACCTCCTCTCACTCCCGCCTCCAGGACTTTTCTCGTGCTGCACCTAGTCTCTGGAACTCCTTGCCTCGCTCCACCAGATTATCCTCTTGCCTCAAAACATTTAAAACCTCACTTAAAACGCATCTCTTTAAAGAAGCGTATCACCTTCCACCCTAACACACTTATCACCTCTCTCTCCCTCTTTTACCACTCACTATACCTTAGATTGTAAGTCTGCGAGTTTCCATCCTAAGTACTTTGGGAATTCACCATGGACATTGGATTCCTAGCGCAAAGACAGGGCCCTCCTTCCTTTGCTAAATGTTAGTCTGTATTTATCATTGTCTGAACCTAATTTATGTAATGCTACGGAATATGTCGGCGCGTTATAAGTATACTATAATAATAATAATAATAACACCTAGACCTGTGCGTTCACTTGCTCAGCTACAGCACATCAATGATTTACGGTTTTATCTCCCTTTTGACCCCCCTTCCTGCGGCGTTAATTGGGGTTTACAGCTTTCTATTGGCTGTTTGGCCTGTGTCACACTACGTTATACCGCAATTGGTTATTGACGGCCGATTGCGGTTCTTCCTGCCCCTTAACAGCTTGCGTGCACGGCTCAGGTTTACGGGCTTGCGTCTCTAACCTGTAACTCACACCATGGTCTAATTTAATAGCTCTGTAACTCTGCCAAATGTTATTATTATTTCTGTAAGTTCATAATTTTAGCTGATTTTGGCCCTAATTCAAATGCGATTTGGCCAATTGAATAGGGCTCTATATAAGCACATAGCATATTTTTTACATAAGATTTTAGTTGGTGAACTTCTATCCAAAAGCAAGGTCTTCACTAACTAAAAACTTCTGTAAAAAAATATGCTATGTGCTTATATAGAGCCCTATTCAAGTGGCCAAATCACCTTTGAATGAGGCCCCAAGTCTGTTACACAGAGTCGAAAGGGGTCATGGGGAGCAGAACTAACACTGTATGAAATATAACAACCTTTGAAATATAACAGGTCAGAACTATAAAAGTGCATTAAGACCATGGGCTTCTAGATGCATTCTGTTTCCCTAAGACAGTGCCAAATGTGTTAGAGATCCACTGGTAGCACTGAGAGCCGAGAAGTGTGAAGAATATTGTGATGGTCAGTGAAACACTCAAGATAATTTTCTGCCTCCAACTTACAGAGGTAAAAGGGGTATTATGGCTAGTTCTACCCTATTAACATGAACAAATACTTTTAACTTACTAATGCTACTTCTAACAAGGAATGTAAGACACAATTAATTATTCAATCTATTAAAAAACTCTATTCACGTATTATCTAAACAAAAGTATACATTTGTCATTATTGGTAGATATCAATGAGATGATCATTTCTTAGCTAGACATTCATTTGCATTAATTAAATTAGTTTAGATCTATGTGATTATCATATTTTTACCTGTTGATATTCAAAGAAAGCAGAGTAAAACCATGGCATATATATAATGTTTGAATTATAATAGTCTGATTATATCAGCAACGGATTTTACCAGTAATAGGCATTTGTTAAACTTGTGGTATTGGAGAAAACTGCTTAGAGTCCCTTGGACTGTATGAAGATCCAATCAATCAATACTACAGGAAATCAAGCCAAACCGTTCAGTGGAAGCCATGATCATGAAGGTCAAATATTTTGGCCACATGACGAGAAGACAGGATTCCTTAGAGAAGACTTTGATGCTGAGAAAGATTAAAGGAACATGACGAAGGAAACAACAGAGGTTGAGATGCATAGATAAGGTCATTCAAGCAATGAACTTCATGGAGCTCAGCCGGGTCAGTGGCTGACAGATGTGCCTGACGTGCTGTGGTGCATAAGGTCAAAGAGAGTTGGATACAACTGAATGACTAAACAACAACAAACTCTTTCGTTTACTGGAAAACTAGAAGAAAGATTGAGAGAGCAATAAAAGCATAATGCAAAGCAGCTCTTGATGTGAGCTTTAAGGATGGTAGTTGAACAGCAGGAATCTGAATTCACAGAACAACACTCAACACCATTTGTTATCTGTATTGTGCCTCTTACTGTATTCTATATGTAAGATCTTTGTACCTATACTATGTAATGCTGGTGAGTACTACACAATGCTCTGATAGCCAGGACAGAGGAAGAGTGTATAAGACAACTCCTATACATCTGATTGGCACATGGAAAGTCAGTGACTGGGTGACACCCAGGTTCGATCTCATGGCAGTTCTCATAGTTTAGCACAACTACTACATATAATACAGTCCCATGCCACAGCAGCGTGCTGTAGAGACAGATCAGTCGGAAGTACCTCTCTTAGCTTTTCATGCTTCCTCTACTGGAAGTACTTTTGGTGGCTACCGTGTCTTCTTGCTCTGGCTACAGTTCCTGCTCCATTCCTGTTCCCTATTAGACTTATCTTTTGGTTCCTTAAGCATAATCCTCAAATTGATTGTCAAGAAAATCAGATATCAGCTTGGAGCTAATTTGCTACCACACTACCAGAGTGTTTCAGAATTACTCAGCATAGCAAAAACTGATGTCCTGCTGCCTCATCGTCCATATGACGCCAGGAGGTAGAATCTGTCCATTTTCAGAGAGAGTCCAAAGCCATTTCAAATATGTACAGGAGAACCTAACAAATTGATTAATCCAAGAGTCATCATTACCAAAAGATGCTGGCTTCTTTGTTGTCTCCAAAAAGGATGCTGGCCTTAGATAGTGCATTAACAGTGTTATAACAAGATAACTGTGAAGGATTGCTATACCCTTCCAGTGGGTTCTGAACTACCAGATCACATCCATGGCTCCAAAATATTCACTAAGCAAAATCTATAAGCAGCCTGTAACTTAATACGTAAAAGGGAAGGAGACAAGTGGAAAACTGCATTAATTATCCAATATGAAAATTATGAATATACCATAATGCCCCTCAGCCTATGCAATGCTCTGGCTGTGTTTTAACATTTTATTAATTACATTTTTGACTGTATATTTGGATAACATATTCATTTTCTCACCTGATCTAGGCACAAATACACTGCAAGTTAGTAAGGAATTGCAATGTTTACGAGAGAACCACCTATATGCAACGCTAGAAAAATGCTGTTTTGAGGTATCCTCAATATCCTTCCTGGGTTATATCCTGTCTTCTGATGGAATCAAAACAGATCCAGCTAAATTAGCAGCAGTATTAGAGAGGCATTTACCAATCAGTCTCAAGACCACAGTAAGATTCATTGGTTTCGAGAACTTTCACAGGCATTTTATTTGTGGGCTCTCAAATTCTTTTGCACCCATCACTGCTCTTATCCGCAAAGGTATTAATCCATGATTTTTTTGGGGTCTTGAAGCTTGAAGAGACTTCTGCAAACTAAAATCAGCCATTTGTGTTGGAAGTAGATGCCTGTGAAGTTTTGTGGGAGCAATAATATCACAAATGAGAACCTTTGGGAGCCCACTCAACTGTTTGCCTTCATGTCTAAAAAAAAATATTGTCAGCAGAAAGGAATTATGATGCAGGTAACCAAAAATATTTGGCCATTAAGTTAGCTTTGGAAGAATAGATGCATTTGCTGTAAGGAGATTCAACAGCAATTCTGAGTCTCACTGAAAGTGACAAATGTAATCCCCCACTCCACGAACATTATAACCTAGTTAGATTTAAACATTTTGTGGATTCCATAATTAAAAATCTTGCTATAACAAATTTGCCTTAAGTTCACAAGTATAATCAGTGGCATCTACGATATCTATAACTCTAAAGACACATTAGAGAAAGACAAATACATAAAGGACTGGGAGTTGGATATGAGACACTGCTGGGAATGGGAAAAATGGGATATAGTCTGGAGGAATATCTATAGGGGCTCCCTAAATCAGAGTTTATTAGAAATGTCAATTAAAGTACTTAATCAAACTTACTTAACCCCAGAGAGCATAGCCAAATGGAAACATACAGCAAAACCAAATAGCTTCAGGGGATGTCATTTTAAAGGCTCCTTTTTTCACATTTGGTGGGAATGCCCCAAAGTTAATCTAATTTGGACAGCAATATCTCAATTATCTACGGATCTCTTTCATACTCCGATAAAGGGGGAGCTAGAATCTTGTTTATTAGGGATCCCAATAGACACTATATCATACCCCCAAAACAAACTATGTCAGTTTATGTGTCTACCAACAAAAAATCACATCGCCAGAAATTGGAAGCAAGAAAAGTTAGACTTTCAATTGATCAAAAATGAAATAGATTATATTGCCATCAATGAAAAAATTACACATTCCATGGAGGAGGCAATGCCCCGCTACTTTGAAATATGGGGTCTTTGGTTAGAATATAGGGAGGGCTGGCCTAGATTGGCTATATCAACATTCACTTAACATTGGCCAAAATGTAAAGTACATGGAGTGAGGGGGAGACTTGGAGACCTGGACGGAGACTGGCTATGCTCATGAGTATGGACACCGGGGTGGAGTGTGGACGGGCAATTTACTTAAAATTCGTGGAACTACAGGATGTGACCAGTAAAATATTATTTTTACTTTGTTGATACTCTCTTAGATAAAATTGTTGATGGAAATTAATTACAAACTCACACATATACAGACAACAACAAAAATATATGTATAGTTTCTTTATTGAAGAAAACGATAGTATAGTTGTAATATATTAATTCTGGACCATTTACATTTTTGTTTAGAAAATGGAAAATGTATGGTGTAAGATAGAAAATATATGGATTTTGTAACATCAGTGAAATATTGTGTATTGTCTCAATAAATATGTAAAGAATTTCTATCTAATAAAAAGTTAATGTTAAAAAAACAAATACTCGACAAGCTCGGTGGTCCCTTTTTTGGGGGGTGTTTAACTCATTAGTTACCGTCCTGATTCTAAGAACTGTAAAGCAGATGCTCTTTCATGGGTCCATGAACTTGTCAGTGCTCCTCCCATCCAAGGGAAGATCTGGCCTCTTACAAGATTTCTGGCCTCCATTTCTATGCCCTTGCTCAATCTGGGATACCTCATGAAACTTTACCACCCATCCTATCATAAATCGGTCATAGAACTATCTCACACCTCTTGCTGGTCTTGTCATCCTGGTGTCTGAAAAATTCTGGACCTTCTATCCCATTATGTTTGGTGTTCTAAAATTTCTATTGATATCAAGAACTTTGCAGCATCTTTCAACAACTTGAACAAGCTTTCATTTGTGTTAGTCCAACCAATGGATGTTCCAGCTCAACTATGGACTCACATCACTATGAACTTTATTAATGGCCTCCCTCTATCTATGACTGTAATATAGGTAGTAGTAGATCAGTTCTGGGCCACATTTTGGGCCACTTCCTAAACTACTCTCTGTTGCTGATGTGGTGAATCTCTTTTTTAGGGAAATCTATAGACTTCACAGAGCACCCTCAAAAATCCTTTTGGACAGAGGAGTCTCTGTTTCTAGAAATCCTTTATGCAGAGACTTTGTATAAAACTAAAATTTCCTACAGCCAACCACACACAAACCAATGGACTCACTGAGAGAACCAATCAAGGGTGCAGAAAAGAATGATTGGGATGATCTCCTTCCCTTGGCTGAATTTGCCCATAATAACAAACAGCATGATTTCTTATACACTATGCCAGTTAATGCAGCTTCTGGCTACAGCCCACCTTGTTTTCCTTTATCTGCTCTTCCTACTGGGAATTCTGCAAGTGACCTAAAGGCAGATGACATTCATCAAGTATGGTTTAAGGTATGCTTTAAAAAGCTGCTATTGATCATAAGCATAAAATAACTCCTGGTTCTCCAATAAAGAGATTTAATTTTCTACACAAAATATATTGGTCCCTTCTGTATTTGACCCTACTACTTAATTCAAAGACATATTTCATGTGGCATTGCTCAAACCAAACACTCAGAACCAATTTTCCATTCCTCAGGCCTCTCTGCAACCGTTTTTAGTGAATGTCCATGAAAAATTTGAAGTGTCAGGGAGGGGGCAGTGGCGAGGTCCACACCCGGGTTGGATCTCATCACAAATGTCATGATTTAGCATGAGTACAACATATATAACAGTCCCATGCCACATCAGCCACAATACTTCTCCTAGCTTTTGATGCTATGTCTCCTGATTGGCTGCTGTTAAGCCCTGGTCTTACTACCAGCCAATCACCACTCATCTGAGACTATTTCTTGCTGCTCGGCTGCCTCTCAGTGCTAGTTGTTGGTTTCTATGACTGGGAGTACTTATTTTCTTTATTGGACTGATATGTGGCTTATCTGACCATTTTTTGCCTGTGCCCTTGGACTTTGGAGTTGCCATCCTTTGCCTCTGTAGGGTTTCACCTGGAGAGCCCTGACAGGCATGTGGCAGTCAGAATGGTTTGGGTCACAGGCAGAAGGTAAAGGCAGGCAGTAGTCTGAAGGTCTCTTGCAGAAAGTTGAGGCTGGAGGCAATTGAAAGAGAAATCTGCATCATGTACAAAAGTCAGTACTAAAAAATCAATCATAAAAGCACATCCTTAGAATACGAGAGAACTTTCCTTGATCAATGTATGACCAGACTGGACTATATTTATAAACAGCAGAAGTTCTTACTGAAACTGACTACTGTTTCCATTGCCTTGGAATGTCAAGGGCCTCTTAAACCTGTTATTTCATTAAGTGGAGATTGACTGGACCTTGGGATAGATATAGAAATACTGTATTGCAAACCTAGAGCTCCTTTTACTGACTGGTGCACTCTGCAGTTTAAAAGTTAGAGGTGTATAATTTTATATATATATATATATATATATATATATATATATATATATAGGTATGGGTAGTGTATGTATACATATAAAACACCACAAGCCAGTTATGCTCACTGAGAACGGAAACAGTTAGTACTGTGACTTCTCATTATGCTCAATTGTAGGGTGTAGGCCAACTACAGTGAGCAGTTTTACAGCAAGTTTTACTTCTCAATGCAAAAATTCTTGCTTAAGAATGTCATTAATACATCATTCTAAATAAATAAAATAAAGAGGTCATTCTTTTTCAATTAATACAAACACAGGACAGTACCTGGGCTGTATACTATCTACAAATTTCAATTTTCACTGTGTAAAAAAATAAAGTTTTCTGCTTTATTTTTATGCTTTGGGTATTAAAATATGCCTGTGACACAGGGGGAAAAAGAGAAAACAGTGTTTTTTGTTCTCTGGGTTCTAATAGAGCATTATTGATGAGTTGGGACTATCAATATCTTGTACAGTATGTAAAAAAGACCAGATTACCTACCTGACAAGGAATGTCGGAGGAGAAGTGAGCCTTGTGGGCTCAGATGAATGCCTGAATAGTAAGCATCTATTGTACTGTAACCTTTCTAAGAATTGAGCTTGTATAACATAACCTAAATATGTATACCATGTTATGGCTCTACTCCTAATAAAAATTGATAAAAACAACTGAAAAAAGCAACATCTAATTCAATCAAATTTCCCTTGAGTTTGACAGCTCTTAAAAACTATGTTGTTTTATTTGAAAAAAATGGGAGCTATTCTGTAATATTCCAGATAATACTTTAGAGAAGGCAGCTATCCATGTTAATTACATAATGGCATAACTATTTATACTCAATAGGAAGATCTATGTCATAGGCTGGTCCTCCAACTACTTACATGGGAATCTCCACTGCCTCAATGTAATATTTATCTGTCATGAGTCGTGATTTTCCTTTTTTATAAACTATTGTTTATGTGCTATACCTTATCTTGATATAAGTTAATATGAGAACCTCTCACATTGTGCCTTTTAATGCTAATATATAAAAATAGCTGTGTGCATCTGTAAACATTTATGGATTCTGAACAATCTTCACAGATTTGCAACTGGTTATGAGCACACTGGGCCTTATATCTAAGGTATATCTAAGTTTTACCTGTTTTTACCTTTTTTTCTAATCTAACACGTGCTGCTTATTACAGAACACACATTACATTGATTCATTCTATACACACCCAGATTTATCTTATTTTACAAAATGTGGTTTCCACACCTGCAGAACTGCCTACAAAGGCACCTTGTACTAACCAATAGAAACACTGCATTCAAGTACATTTTTGTAACCCTATACTAAGCTTCAATCCAACAGCAGAAACAATGCAGAAATGCAGAGCTGCACTGGTGAGGTGCATAATTCAATGGAGGAGAGAGAGCTATGGTTTTGGGAACTAAGCCTACAAATCCCATGATGCATTTCTGCAGAAACTTCTATATCTGCCTCTGATTGGCCAAAAAAAATGAATTTTATTTTCAGGGGTGTTAACTCTCAAAATCAATTGCTCGCAAACATAAGAGATTTATCAAATGGTAGGGTAAATTTAATAATGTTTATTTTGGTATTGTATAAAACAAAACAAAAATTCCGTACACTACTGATACTGTCAGACATATTCATAATCCATGATAATTAAATATACCTTAAAGTATAATACTAAGCTTTAGATGATATGTAAATTAACTTTGTACTTTTTAAAGCCAAAAGCTGCTCTTTTGTAAACAGGATTCTGTCTCTGTCTATAAAAAATATCTGATTTATTGGCCTGCAAGGCGGCGATCGCAGGTAATTAACACTGTATGAACTATGGCCGGAGTGGAAACCATTACATATAGGATGCTGGCAACTCTGCCCACCTATGAATTCAATGTGCTATATTGGCCAAGAAGAACCAAATTACTGTTATTGCTCTGACTAATTTATCCTGGTTAATCAATAGAATCAAATAAATATTAAGCCTTTGCATTAAATTGTAAAACGCAAAAAATGTCTTCAGTCATATTTATTATTTCATAAAATGAATTGTAGTAACAATACATATGCATTTTGTACAGCTTGCTTTTCATACATAATTAGGTAAAGACAGTCTTCAATTTCAAACTTATTTGGTACAAAAACAACGCCAGTCATTTCTTGCATGCTTTATGATATAATTGCTGTCCTGTGTGAGTGCTATAATTCACGTGGCTTTAGAAAAGGACATATTATATCTTTCTTCACAATATCAGATTCTTTAAAAAGAATTCTCTTATGATAGTGCAGCACAAGGCAGCAGTGGGGTCGGTGAGCATCCCCTAGATGGTGCTGCCGATATTCTGGTACCATCATAGAGTCAAGGCTTAGGTAATCTGCTAGCGTGAGGGTTATGGTTAGTTCAAGGGTTTGGCTAACATTATAACAACTTCTCTCACACATCGGCAGCGCTGCAAAATATCGGCAGCTCCATCTAGCAGTTGGAGTTCGCACGGCAGCAGCGGACCTGTCCCGACACCATAACAGGATAGATCCCATATTCATACAACACAGAAAGCTTGATGCAAACGTATTCCTCTAAAGTTTAAGCATTAGAGGATCCCAAACATTTTGGTTATGACTTCAGTCTTTTCTTATTCAGTAAATGATGATGCCCATAATCTACCATAGATCGTCTTAAACATGTGCCATTGGGAGCGTAGTGTTTGAGGCATGTTGCATTTGCTGCACATGTAATACATTACTAGAGCACATGTGGCCTGTTATCATTGAGTTTTGTTTGTCGTGTCTTTGCATTTTTAGCAGCTGCTGATTTGCAAGGAAGTTCACTGTTCTCAAAGGAGAACTAAAAAGGTGGGTGGAGTGCTAAAGATACTTTGCGGCTTTTCTCCAACTCCATTAAAACAATCTTAGAATAATAGTGTCATTACAAGGATGGTTCATGTTTCATGTCAATATTACTTTATGCTACTAATGTTAGTAATAATAAGACATAATAAGCCAACAGGACACAAATGTTGGAAAACGGACAGACATATTATAAATATTTATTTTGCAGTATAGTGGTGTTCAATTCAGATTTTCAGAAACAGAAGAGCTCTGTGTCTTGTACTGGCAGAGATTTGTAATTAAAGTATTGGATGTCACTATATCACTTGTCAAATCTCAGCTCGGTGAACTTAATAGAACACCACCCCGAGAGCCATGCAGGTAGAATTGTGGAGGTTGTTGATTTTTGCATATAGTTGAGATTCCTGCATGCTTTGTAAGGAAAATAACAAGTGACTTCAAAAGGAAGACAGCTTTGTTATTCCCACCCCCAAGACATAGCAATATGTAAAGTGCAATGTCTTTTCTAAATCTGTTTTAATACATTTAAGTGTAAAAACATGACACACTTGCCTAATGGCCTGCCCTTAACCCTGAAGCTTGGTGAATCTAGCCCATTTTAGTTAGTGAAGACCTTGCTTTTGGATAGAAGATCACTAACTAAAAACTTCTGTAAAAAAATATGCTCTGTGCTTATATAGAGCCCTATTCAATTGGCCAAATCACATTTGAATGAGGCCCAGAGTAAATATGGGCCATATTCTATTAGCTACTTGCAAATGCCTTGAACTCATACATTTGGCTTCAGGTGTTTGTTTGTTTTTATAAATGTTTATATGCATTCTATTGACTTAAGTATTAATTAGTGCCAATAAGTAATATTTGCCCAATTAGTAGCAATATTAAGAGTGATTTTACGTGTGTATACATTTTCGAATTGGGCAATAGAATAGGGCCCTAAGTCAGAAGATCCCATTGGCAGACAGATATGACTCTTACAGCTATGTTACTGCTTATTGGTTTACAGGGCAAACCACCTAAGACAATTAAACATTTGAATCAGTTTATTATTTTCACATTCATATGAAACAAGAAGACACACTATGACACATTAACAAAAAGGCTTTCCCCAGACAGTTCCCAGTTTAGATGGAGTACTTTTGGCGTTCCAATTGTAAAACTATTGGGGAGTTTGTTATAGTTACTGATGCCTTTTTAATAGACTAAACTAAAAATTCTTCAGTGATAAGGACCTGATCTTTAAAAGCTCACAGGTGTCTTCTGCAAGTGTTCTTACCTGTAATGCAGCAGACATATCTTGTCTGAAATCTGGTATCATCTCATTCTGAACTGGGATAAGTCACTTTTTTCTGTACCGCCAAGACATATTACATACTCAGTAGGACAGCAATTACCTGTACTTGCATTCTCCTCTAGTTTCAGTAAGCTTTAAGGGTCTGTAAGTGCTTTGCTGAAGGCTGTGATGCTCCTATGAAGCTTAGTGAATCTAGGGGTCTGTGTATATGGGGCCATAACCTATTAGCTACTTGCAAATGCCATACATTTGGCTCAGGTTTTTTTTTTTTATAAATGTTTATATGCATTCTATTGACTTAAGAATGAATTATTTTAGTTGAATACAAATGTGTTTTATTAATCACAATTTAGTCACATGGCCTTAGAATGTAATCAATGGATGTAGTCATTGTTCATTTGACCCATACTCAAGAACCAACAATACAAGCATATATAACCACAGCACAAATATACTAAATGACTTATTACAGTAGGACCATATCCTAAATTTGACCACCACTGTTTATAGTCTCATACAGCCCCAAAGGATTTTTATTGCAGTAATAGAGATAGTTGATTAGAATAGAAGAGAAGCCACTTCAGTGTATGCATATTTAGAACATTCTTCATAGAGCTTGACATTAATCAGGCTGGAAAGTGGTTAACTATCCTATTCCCCATCGCAAGTAAAAAATAACTACTTGACCTGCGTGGTAAGATAAAAAATTATATTAAAATCAGACTGTAGCTTGAGTTAGAGAAAGATAGAAAAGTTGATGGAGGAAAATAATGGAATAATGTATGTTTTCATAATTAACATATGAGTGATACAAATCATGAGCTATAAAACTGTGGGCATCTATTCAAAATATGCTTAGGAGATATGTGTATGTATATATATATATATATATATATATATATATATATATATAAATATATATAAATATATATATACACATGTATATATATGCTTTTTCTAAGTATATACAAATTTAAAAATAAATGGCATTTTAAATCAGGTTTGTACATAATAAATATTAAATTACAAGCAAATAGCCAAATTATGAACATGACTACACATGAAACGAAATATATATATATATATATATATATATATATATATATATATATATATATATATATATATATGTACATAGTAATTAAGGATGAAAAAGTCCATCAAGTTCAATCTTTTCTATATATATTCATATATATATATATATATATCATCCTACGTGAAAATAAATATTACTGAATGTCTACCAGATTTAAAGGAATCTACTATATTTCAGAAGAGATAATATAGCATGTTTGGTTATGTATATAAATACAGAAAAGATTCCTATATTCCCATAATGAAAAGTAAGAATTTTAGCAAGTATTTTGATGGATATTTGTTGCTCATAGAAATTATATTAAACAGGAGATAACACTTGTTTATTGTAGTACATTTATTTGAAATCATATGTAAATGCAAAATGAAGACATGTAAAGAAACAGTATACATTTTCGGTTACCATACGAGTCTCCTTATTGTGCAGCAGTCTTGCAGTGTGCAGGATCTCAGGATAACAGGCTGGATCTCGGATTCCTTGTAGCCTTCTGGAGACATTAGCACAAGGAGAGGTTTGTGAGGATGAATTACTAAATATATTGTGGCTAGTGTCTGAGCGCAGACAGGATACACCATATCAGACATTCCCTTATAAATGAAATGTGTTTCATATCAAAAAATAAACATCATCCTTTTGTTCTAAACATGTATATATTGAATAATTTACCTAAAAAAAATATTTATCTTTATCACACTATATGGATGTTTTTATGTCACCCATAATGTTCCATTTAGCCCCAATATACTGTACCATAAGGTGATTAAACAGCTATTATGTATATATTGTAAATTCTGGTAAATGGTCATCTGATTTTGTTCCCTTTGCACGAAAATATATACCAAAATTATAATTTATTTATAAGTCACTCATTCTCTGTAAGTGCTGATTTACAGATTAAGATGCCCTAATAATAAGCGTTTACAGTATTCCAATCCACATAACACATCAATATCTATATACATTTACTACAATTCAGCCCACACATATATGTAGCATAAGACACCTACCAAAATACATATATGGACCTCAATAACACACACCTTTACAGTCTTATAATCCACATAAGACATTAATATCTACATAACTTTACTACAGTTAAACACACATTTATATAATATACAGTATACACATAGTTTTTACCTGTCTAAATTTCTTGCACTCATACAAAACTATGTAAAAATAAAGGCTTTAGTCGTATAATAATGTAATTTTCATTGTTTTGTTTTCCATATATAGAAATGTTTTCTATATATAAAATTATAGATTAACATTAATATATATATATATATATATATATATATATATATATATATATATATATATATATATAAGCATATAATATATTTGTAAACCGATCTGCAAGTCTAAAAATAAGTTTAGCAACGTATTACCCTCTCAGGATTCCCAGAAGTACAGTTATTGTGTGTGTATATATATATATATATATATATATATATATATATATATATATATATGGATATATATAAATATATATATATATATATATATATATATATATGCATTTATGTATATATATATATATATATATATATATATATATATATATATATTTACTACATATATACACACACACATATATATATATATTACATATAAATATACACACACATATATATACATATATATATATATTTATATATATACATATATAAATATATATATATATGTATATATATATATATATATATATATATATAATATGTCATGCCATACACAAATAGTGAAAAAACGAACTGAATCATCCAACAATTAAAAGGATTGAGTATATGCCTTGACACCAACCTCTTGTCTCCCTCATGAAGTTTAAGTACCTTTTTCCTTCCAGGAAAATCCCTTGTATTGCAGTCACATCACATCATCCCAGCATGGAATATCACTTGGAGCCTGCTTGTGGAAGGTAGGGTCTATCCTGTGTCTCTAACATCTTCATTCTTTATTTCTGTATAGTAGTTTGTATTGTCTTCTGAAATGTCTCATTTGAATTATTGACAGATGGAAAGGGAGAGGGAGAGCCACAGAGAGGGACTGAGGAACAGAGAAACAAAGAAACCACACAAAGAATATGACTGCAAATATTTTTTTTTCTCTGTAATTTTTAACAATTAATAATTTGAATTGAAAAGAAAATGTTATGAGCTGTTTTTTGTTCCCCAAGGTGAACTTTGCTACTAATTTACAGCTGAATAAAATGTGTTACACACAAGAGAAGATATCCTAACATTAAGAAAGACAAGTGTAGATAAGATGTGGGTTGATTGACTGCTGCAGAATAGAAGTTCCCAAGCAGATTGGTTCAATCCTGCAGCTCTTGTGCTTAAATTTAAGAGATGAGACACTTACACATCTGAAAATCTATAAACATCTGCAACTGCTCACGTCAAAGGCGAGAGGATATTAAACTCATTTGTTTTTAGTTTAAAGGGAGCTGCTTAATTGTTGCTGTGTACACATTAATCTGCCTGCAAAATGAAATAAAGAAAAAAATATCAATACATATATTATTCTGGGAGTACATGTACATGAAATAAATGGAACAGAAGCTCAAAACTAATAACTATTTTTTGGACCAAAATCATTTTTAATAACATTAATATTTAGCATGATAAAAATAAAAAACGACCAATATCAATAATAACATGATTAATATGTTGCTGTGTAGATACATTCATCTACAAAATATATAGCCTCGAAATTTATTGTTAGCACACAATGTAAAATTATCATTCATCTTTAAAAATGAGTAACTGCAAATTCCTATATTTAGACGTATAAATATAATATATTTATAAAGGCACGAGTTTACTATTCAACACAGTGACACAATAACCAGTACAATAGCTACATTTAATACGACCTAATTGACTTGCCTTATGAAATGTAAGTTTAAAATATCTAAAAACAAATATAATGTCTTAATTTTAAAATAAATTATTATATACCGTGTTGAAAGTAATGTAAGCATAAAAGTGGAATTAAAAGCAGAATAAATAGATACATAGAATGGATACATAGAATGGATATCTATCTATCTATCTATAATATATATATATATATATATATATATATATATATATATATATATATATAAATCGTTTGCATCAAAAGCATACGTAACATGTTAGATGTACGTTAAATAGAAATATTTTCTTTTAGTGGGGAATATGTATATTATATATATATATATATATATATATATATATATATATATATATATATATATATATATATATGGAGAGAGAGAGAGAAAAAGAGAGGCACACATTTATATGCATTTAAATAAATAAATAAATATATACAGTCTACACATATTTTATATTAGTGCGAAATATTAATATATATATATATATATATATGTATATATATATATATATATAGAGAGAGAGAGAGAGAGAGAAAGAGAGAGGCACGCATGTATATGCATTTATATATATATATATATATATACAGTCAAAAAATTATATATATATATATATATATATAATGTTTTTCTGTGTGTATACGCATATTTTATATTTTCCTTCCTCAAAATAGATTTACTGTTGGACCTATTTAGTTTCTATTTGCCTTCTGATTTCATACTAACAAATACCATAACAAATACCATAACATATACCATAACATATACCATAACATATACCATAACGAATAACATAACGAATACCATAACGAATAACATAACGAATACTATAACGAATACCATAACGAATACCATAACAAATACATAGTACAATTTGGTAACTGATCTGCCATTTAATTTGCTAACAGTGCTTAAAATTGTAAGAATACGATTCTTCCTAAGCATTTAGTAATTTTTTTTGAGTGAATGGAGGTAGTTTTAATTGAAGGCGAATTGACTATGGCTCTAAATACTCTTTTATGAGCAGTGGCTTATAAGAGGGATCTCACAGCTGAAGCTTGCTATAAGAAAGTTCCTTCCTTTCTTGCCATTGTTAAACATGGTCTTGTAATTTCAGCCACTTCAGAACCCAGAATGAATTGAGCTATAGGACACAGATCCGAGCAACTCAAATTAACTTGTTAAATGCTGAGTTTTGTGTTGATTTTCTTTATTTTCAGCACAGCCACTGAATGTCATTAAAGCCAAGATTGCGTATAATGGAAATATCATCAGGAGACAATTACCCTTTCAAAGTATTCACTTCTACTCACAGAGACTGTCATTTGAGAAATAGGATCATTTGATTTCATATTGCACTAAATAACACCCAACGGCTTTAAATTGCCAGTTTCTTAAAAACCACCCATTGGAATAAATTGCTGCGCCTCTTTTGCTTTTTTTTTTTTCCAGAGTAATATTATGTGAATCGGGTATATAACTAAAAAAAAGATAAAAGCGACCAAAAAAACACTCTTGGGATCTAACCAAATAAGAAATTGTCACAGTAAAGGTGTTATAATAGGTGGATGACTGCACACTACTGCTCAATCATGTGAAAATATAAGTCTTGTATATAAAATATATAATCCAGTGGACATAGCTGATTTAATGAAATGACTGGAAAGGATAATTGCAATCAGTGATGCAATGACCTGTGTTTGGGGTGATATTGGTCTGATGGGTGTACTTCAGTCCTTGAGCATAATAATTAAAAAAAATATATAATAATGTAAAATGAAGTATTAAATAATAAAAGAACCTCCTACAAATATTTAATCAGTACCAAAATACAGTTGATATTTGATATTACTTGTAAAATTATATTATATTTTTACTTCGACCATATTGGATACTAAATAAAAATTCTAATATATATATATATATATATATATATATATATATATATATATATATATATATATATATATATATATATATGTATATATATATACACACAAATAAGACAAAGACATCAGGCTACCTGTCTTGTAAGCCAATAAAATAATATTCAAAGTGGCGGCAAAAAATACTAGATTTACTATTTATAATGAAAAAAATCACAGTATTTATTGCCATTTTCATTATAAATTTATTGCAAGTTTGGGTGGTAATTTATGGAAATTAACATAGAAAACAATAAAGGACATTTGCATCTGACACTTATAACGTGACATGCTGTATGTTGTCATTATAGACTTGATAAATATTATGTGCACATCATATATATGGTTTGGATATCATTATTTAATGGCATAAATATATATCTTAGATATGTGTTAATTTGCCATACACATAAATAGGGTGAGGGTCTGTTAAGTTAATGATATATTGATGCATATCTAAGCATTCACAGGAACAGTATGGTGAGCACCTGTTACCACATGGACCCTGTTTGATCTTTGACAACATTAATGGGAAGGACCATGTTACCATGACCAGCCAAGCAGACCAGTCATTATGTGATGGCTGCTGTGTGTGACAACTGTCTGAAGGTATCATCAGACAGAGGCTCTGGACAACAACACAGCATCCGATATATAGACAAGAGGAATATACATGGTCTGAAATGGGATGTCTGTGTTAGACCCTAGTAAAGCCTCAACTGCACCTGTCCAAACGTTGATACTGAGACTACTGATACTATAATAAATCACACTGGATTTAAAGAGACCTGGGATAGACATGGAATCTTACATATGTCATTACATGGAATCTGATATATGTCATTATATGGAATCTGATATATGTCATTACATGGGATCTTATATATGTCATTACATGTAGTCTTACTCAATTACATGGAATCTCTTATATGTCCTTACCTGGAGTCTTATTATGTCATTACATGGAATCTTATTATGTCATTACATGAAATCTTATTATGTCATTACATGGAATCTTATTATGTCATTACATGAATTCTTATTATTTCATTACATGGAACCTTATACATGTCATTACATAGAATCTTACTCCATTACATGGGATCTTATATATGTCATTACATGAAATCTTATTATGTCATTACATGGAATCTCATATACGTCATTACATGGAGTCTTACACCATTACATGGAATTTTTATATATGTCATTACATCGAGTCTTACTCCATTACATGGAATCTTATTTATGTCATTACATGGAATCTCACTCCAAAGTTCCTTAGTTTTATTCTGCTTTTTTAAAACTGCTTTTTATATTCCCAATCAGAAGGGACATTATCCTCTGGTGCTGCATAGCATGTATTCTCTTATGTGTAACTAAATGCTAAAGCTAGTAAGTAGAGTGTGGAGAAGGGAGTGCATTGTTTACTGTTGTCTGGTTAAGTTCCAAAATTTGAATTTATATCAATAAATAACTTTCATGATAGTGTGTTATTCAAGATAATGGTATTTACGAGATAATACTTAATGTTATGGGAATTTTAGAATCAGAACATACCGATCACTTACCTTATTTGCATATAGAGAAAGGGCCTGAACATATAAATAAAATATCAAACAGCTGCTTGTGATTCTTTGTACAGGTGGTCCAAATCATACAGAAGATGAGTGGGGAGTGTATAAACATACAGGTCTATCTCTCAGTATAGAGACCTATCTATCTATCTATCTATCTATCTATCTATCTATCTATCTATGTGTAGATAGATAGAAAAATAGATGGATGGATAGATAGATAGATAGATAGATAGATAGATAGATGGATAGATGGATGAATGGTGGTGGATGGATGGATGGATAGATAGATGGTTGGATGGATGGATGGTTGATGGATGGATGGATGGATGGTGGATGGTGGATGGATGGATGGATAGATAGATGGATGGATGGATGGATGGATCTCTATACCGCGAGACAGACCTGTATGTTTATAACACTCCCCACTCATCACTGTATCATTTGTAGGACCTGTACAAACAATCACAAGCAGCTGTTTGCTATTTAGATAGATCTCTATACTGTATACTATCTAAGAAACGTAGTCAATTGACAAATTCATTGTGAGGTACAATAATTAGTTATCAGCATGAATTTAAAAGAAAAAATGCACAACGCAATTATAAATATATATATATATATATATATATATATATATATATATATATATATATATATAACATTTTGTTTACATGGGCTATCTTACACCTGGACCAGTCTTCCTCAGAGCCCTGCTACCCCCAGTCTGCACCCCTGTGTGTATATCATGTACATGTATCATCACACATGCCAAGTGCAGCCCAGGCACATTGCTTATGCATGTAAGCAGTCTCTAGTGCCCAGCCTCACCAGGTTTCTCCTTGAGATTATTTTGCCATTACAGATTTCGTGCTCCTCAATACTATGCCTTATTTTGCCTGTTCGTTTTGTTTTATAGTCAGGATACATGACTGAGGTGCTCTAATTGTGATCTCTTCCACAGACGCTAATCAAGTAATTTCCCCATCCCAGCCCCATCAAATTGCTCTTTAGCTGTTGAACTGTGGAGTTTTGCTTCCCTTTTCACATGCTAATCATACCCATTCAGCATCTCTCTGTGAGGCTATTTGTAGTGGAATAAATCTCGTTGTTTGCCTGCTGCATGATTAATTGATATTGTTGTGGGGCTTTTGTTTGGTCTGTAGGAGCTGAAAGGCAGTGCATATTGGATGTGACGAAAGGAGCACACAACATCATCCCACTGATGAGGTCTCCCAGAGGTCGGAGAATAGACTGATCACAGTATTCATTCTATTTATTTATACTCATTAGAAAATATCAGCAAAGAATAAAGACAGGGGGCTCAGACAGGCTCCATCTAACCTGCATGGAAGGAAAGGCTCACATTACCACCACAACTCACTGCTGATTTATTACTTTCCATCCAAGCCCAATTATATTGTACTCCTAATTCATATCAAGCTTGTCTTATGATGCCTAAACATCCCAGCAGTAATGTGGGGAAGATCTGATGGCTGTTGGAGGATATCTGATTTATGTTTAGCCAGCTCAAATTGCTGAAATTAGGATTTTTATATATATTTTTTCATACATAATCACAATTCTGATGTAAAAAAAATGATCATAAAATTGCATATAATGCATTTGCTCTTGCATTAATATTATTAAGAAATAAAGAACATAAGGAGAACTATATCTATATATATATATATATGTGTGTGTATATATATATATATATATATATATATATATATATATATATATATATATATATATATATATATATATATATATAATAGTACATTTGTGATCACATTTGAACATCTAAAACAAGTTACCAAAAAATTATTTCCTGCTCAGTTTTTCCACTGCATTCTGGGAAACTGGACATGGACAATGCTCTTGTAATCCAATGCCATTTTAATCATGGCTTCTTTTAAGCATATGCCTGCTGTATTAGGCAGCTTTAAAAACAAAAAGCTCAGGATGGGTTATACACAAGCCAGAAATCTATCCACCTACAGCTGTTTCAGGGTTACTGACCCTCATCAGAGTGGGGGCCAGTTCTTGCACATATGTATGTGATATATATATATATATATATATATATATATGTATGTATACTAGCGACTTGCCTGTCAAAAATGACGGCAATACAATTTGAAGCTTGGCAATGCCGTTTGCCACACAATATGAGGCTCTCCCCCCTCTAATTTGCAGGCCTTGCGATGAGTGCCTTTGGCTCACATTGCGGGGCTCTTTCCCTCCCTACTATACAGGCCTCACAATGAGTGCCATCAGCGCTCATCATGAGCCCTGCAATGAGCAGCTTTGTCGCTCATTGCAAGCGTCGGCCAACCCGCAACTTTCGGGCCTCAAGATGGACGCCAAAGGCACTCATTGCGAGACTCTCCCCACTCTCTCACCCCTGTGTCTCATTCCCTCCTCTCCCATCACTGTGTCTGTTTCCCCCTTTCTCCCTCCTGTGTCTCTTTGCCCCCTCTCCCTCCCCTGGGTTTTTTATTTTCCCTTATCTCCCTCCCCTGTGTCTCTCCCCCCCCCCTCGCACCTCTGTTTCTCTTCCCCCTCACTCCTTCCCTTTGTCTCTTTTCACCCTCTCCTCCTTCTCCGGCCCCTGTGTCTTTCTCCCCCCTCTCCCTCCTCTGTGCTCCTGTTTGAATTTACAGGTGTGAAATCATTTGCGGGCTTGGGAAATTAATAATTTTCCCTAAGTCCAAAATGGCTTTCCGATTTATGGGGTTGAAAAAAAATTAAGGACGCCATTCTTTTTCTCACCTAGCCGGTCTGAGACCTCCTAAAAACGCCAATTACATAGCAAATTAAATTGCAACCTCACTTACAGGCTCACTGCCTCCCCCCCCCGTGCTGTGTGTGAGGTTGTTAGCTAATTTTCTAAATAATCATTTTTTTTTGGCGGCCCACGAACGGCTTTCGAGTTATGGGCTTGAAAAAAATGTTGGCCGTTAACCCCATAATTTTTTTGAAGCCTGTAACTAAGCCAGTCACATATAGTCCTCGGCCCTCATTTGCAGCCCTTTTAAGCCAGTGAAGTACGGGCCTCGCGATGAGCTCCTTTGGCGCTCATTGCAGCCCCCGTCAAACTCGTAATTTCGGGCCTCACAATGAGCCTTCAGCACTCATTGCGCATGCGCAAGCCCGTATCTTTTAACATAGCGTGACGGACAAACTCGAAATTACGACAACTATATATGTGATATTTATGTAAATACATACATATATATATACATACACTAATATATATATATATATATATATATATATACACATGTATATAGATTTGTCTATATGTATATTTATTATCTCTCTCTTTATATATATATATTAGTGTATGTAAGTATATTTGTAACATATCTATATATATATATATATATATATATATATATGTACATTATATACACATATGTGTGTGTATATATATATATATATATATATAATAACATAAAAAAATATATATATATAGGTTTATATATAAATACACCATCATAAACATGCCTAATGTTCTGTTTTTTTTATCTTCCAATTATAGAGTGGTTTGGCCATCAATTCCATTCATTTAATATAATTAATATCTCTGAAGATCTCATGCTAAAAAGTGTTAGGATGACTTTATGCATTTCTTGATCTTTAACAGTGTGCGTTTCTATATATATATATATATATATATATATATATATATATATATATATATATACTACACCATTCCTGGTTTGTGCTCTCCCTCCCCATCCCATATATGAGAATATGCAAATAAGTGAACCCATCGTCATACCTGTTAACATTATAACTGTTCCTTCCGCCCCTACTACAACAGGCATGTTCTTCTCCACAGGTTCTGTCCTCTTTTTTATGTGTATTTACTGATATTCCACATCAACAGTCACAGATGTGTAGCCAATTAAGCTGAATATTTTACTTCTTTCTTTATTTGTTCATTGAATGTAGTTTTATTCCATTGAGGCATCATTCCAAGTTTAGGGATTCATTTAAACAATTCCATGATGTTTGTGTTCTTAACAAACCTGCTGCTTATTGCAAATATTTCCCTTTTCTAAGTTCTTTAAAAAAGGAAACTGTCTCCTTTCTTTTCATTCTATGCAGGGTAATTGATAGTCTCTATCAGAGGTCAGGATTTGCATAGGAATTAAGAGTAGCAAATTAATTTAATATTCCATGCACATCTCCAATTATTCCTGCAGACCTTTGTCTGTGTCTCTGGCAAAGAGAAGGTTCAGCTGCTCTTCAGCCAAACAACATCTGTGCAGTTAATAATTTGATAAACAGCTAATACAAATAGTTTCTGAATGATCTGCCAAGCACAGGACTCATTTTAACCATTTGTCAACAATTTATAATGGACAGAAACAAATACACTGGTTTCTTGGATGGGAATGTAGGTTGCATGGAGACTCAACGATGAAAGGAAAAGAGTATTCTTATTTTATATGTAAGAAGGTGACAATGTGCTAATTGATGAGCTGTCAAATGACGTCCAATGAAGCCATCATGAAGTGCCATCTTGTACAACAGAAAAAGGTTTCCACAAGTGGCAATGGTAAGTATAAATTCCAGCTGGGCAGGATTCACCCTAGTTTGCGAAGGCAGAGACGGACTGTTACGTAAAAACACACGTTACTTTGTTAGGAATTAAAGCAGACATAATGTAATCTTCAATACATAAAAAAAACATCTAAAAATGTTTTTATGCTCTTGACTTACACAGGTGCTAATGTTGTTACATCACAAATAACAGTTCTTCTTGAGCTACAGTGGTCCATTAACTCTCTGATTCATCACAAGACTTCATGAGGGGACAATCAGAGTTTTGATTGCATTAGTTGCAATCTTTTCATGGTATTCACTAAGCATATTTGCAACATGGAACCAACAATTATGATGGTATGTGTTTGTGTTGTTCAATTGTGTCTGACTCTCCATGACCTCACCATGCTGATCCACTTGGAATTCATAGCAGAGATACTGGAGTTGGTTGCCAGTTCCTTCTCCAGTGGGCCACAGAATACAGCTCCTGGTATTTCTAGGTTGTCTTTCATCCAAGTAATGACCAGGCCCAACCCTGCATGGCTTTAGGGTGGTGGGACCTCTTGGTTCCCTGACTGGAATTGAACCCAGGTCACAGTGGTGAAGCACCAAATCCTAACCACTGGACTATCAGGGAACCTACACAGATGCTATACTTCACTATTATAATGATGACTATACTTCACCAATATAATGATGGAATTATTCCTATAATCCCTGTAATATTTCTATATTTATAACAACATACCGCTTATTTACTGTTTATATAATTCATTATAGAATATCATTTAAAGAGTAACACCACCATCTTGTAACTAACTTAAAGCACAGCAAACTAAAGATTACTCAAGAAGAGAGCAAGTAAATTGCTAAATAAAGATAAATGAGACCATACCTCTTCCATTAACAAAAGTATATAAGGGAAGAGGTATGGTTTCACTTATTTTTATTTTGAGCATTAACCTAGGTTTATAATTATAATTATAATTATTAATATCCTTTATTTGTAATGCGCCAACATATTCTGTAGCGATATACAGGGGTTAAGTACAAATCAAACGTACATGGTGCTTTACCCTAAAGCACCTTACAAGATTAAAAACTTGCAAACTTACACTCGAGTAAGGGTGAGGTTCAGGGGGTATAGATGCTTAGTGCATATTAAGGCTGAAGGTGATGAACTTTTTTACAGAAATGCAATTTTAGTGAGGTTTTGAGTATAGTTTAGTGGAGCGAGGCAAGGAGTTCCAAAGAATAGAGGCAGCACAATTATAGCCCTGAAGCAGGGAGTGAGAGCAGGTGATAAGAGAGCTGGTAGAAGAAGATCATTAGCAGAGCGAAGAAGGCGGTATGGAGAGTATTTTGAGATCAGAGCAGAGACATAAGAGGGTGCATTATTGCAGAGGGCTTTAAACTTGAGGGACATGATTTAAAATGTTATTCTGGAGGTTACGAGAAGCCAGTGGAGTGATTGCTAGAGAGGTGCTGCAGACACTGAGCATTGGGCAAGGTATATAAGTCTAGAATGAATCTAGCTGATGCGTTCAATATGGATTGGAGACAGTCCGTCAAGGAGAGAGTTGCAGAAATCGAGGTGAGATATGATGAGAGAGTCAATTAGAATTGTGGTTGTGACTTGAGTAAGATAGTAATGTATTTTTGGAAATTTTCTTTTTAGGTGAAAATGACAAGATTTTGTAATTGATTGTATGTGAGGAAAGAGAGGGCAGGGTCCATTATAAATCCAAGACAATGGGCCTGGGAGGTGGGTGTGCTTATGGCATTGTCAACAATGAGAGATGTGTGAGGAGTGTGAGCAGTGGAAGATGGAGGGAAAATTAGGACCTCAGTCTCTGACATGTTGAGTTGACAGGTGTATATCCAGAATGATATGCTAGAGAGGCAGTTGGCAACTTGAGCTAGTAGAGAGGAGGATAATTCTGGTGCTGAGTGGTAGATTTGAGTGTCATCTGCATATAGATGATACTGAAATCCAAAATGTGTTATTAGGATACCAAGGGAGGATGTATAGATGGAGAGAAGGAGGGCCCTAGGACTGAACCTTGCGGTATGCCAACAGCCAATGAGTGAGGCAAAAAAGAGGAGCCAGAGAAGGAGCAACTAAAAGTTCAATGTTCTAGATAACACATGAGAGAGCAGTGCCATGGATGCCAAGTGAGTGGATAATTTGGATAAGAAAAGGATGGTCAACTGTGTCAAAAGCAGCAGAGAGGCCCCAGAGAATTGGAATAGAGAAATAGAGAAATTACCCTTTGACCTAGTGAGCAATTCATTAGTGACTTTTGTGAGCGTTGTCTCTGTGGAGTGTTGCGACTGGAACTCAGATTGGAAATGCTCAAGGAGGCATTTGAAGAAAACAATTTGGGTCCGGTGATTGTAAATGATATGGTCAAGCAGTTTAGAAACCAGGGAAAGTAGAGACATAAGGTGATACATGCAGAAGCTTGATCAGATGAGGGTTTCTTAAAAATGGGTGTAATTATGGGTGTAATTATGGAAACTTGCCAGTCTTTAGGGAATGGCTGAATGAGTGAGACTGAGTGCCTTGTTGTTGTGTAGTCATTTAGTCATGTCCAACCCTCCATGATCCTTTGGACAACAGAAGGGCAGGCACATCTGCCATCCACTGTCCCTCTAAACTCCACAAACTCATGTTCATTACTTCAATGACCTCATCTATCCATTTCCGCCTCTGCACCCTCTTTTTCGTGTGCCTTCAATCATTGCCAGCATCAGAGTATTCTCTAGAAATCCTGTCTTCTCATGATATAGCCAAAATATTTGAACTTCAGCCTTTGCAGACCTTTGTTGATAGTATAATATCTTTACTTATTAACAGCTTTTCCAGACTTCCCCCAGCCTTCCTACCCAGAAGCAAATGTCTTTTATTTTCATGACTACAGTCACCATCTGCAGAGATAGTGGAACCCAGGAAAAGAAAAATATGTCACTGGCTCTTCTTCTTCCCCATCTGTTTGCCAGGAACTGAGATTGCAGTTTGCCATGATTATTATCTTTTTAACCTTGAGCAGCAGGCCAGCTTTTGCACTCTCTTCTATCACCTCCATCAATAGACCCTTTAGTTCCTCTTCACTTTCAGCCATCAGAGATACACATCTCCAACTGCCTCTCTAGTATATCCTCTTGGATGCCCACCCACCATCTCAAACTCAACATGTCTAAAACTGAACTCCTAATCTTCCATCCCTCTCCCACAGCATTAATTCCTCACATCTCTCTGACTGTCAAAAACGAAATCATCACCCCCTCCTCCCAAGCCTGTTGTCTTGGAGTTCTTCTGGACCCAGCTCTGTCTTTCATTAATCACATACAAGCACGAACTAAATCTTGTCTTCTCCATCTAAAAAACATCTCCAAAATTTGTCACTATCTTACACAAGACACAACTAAAATCCTTATACACTCTCTCATCATCTCTCGACTAGACTATTGCAACTCGCTTCTTGTTGGCCTACCCACCACCCGACTATCTCCACTTCAATCCATTATGAATGCCTCTGCTAGACTCATCTTCCGTACACAACGTTCAATGTCAGCATCACCTCTCTGTCAATCACTCCACTGGCTTCCCTTAACCTCAAGAATAACATTTAAAATCATTTTATTCTGGAGGCTATGGGAAGCCAGTAGAGGTGCTGCAGACACTGAGCATTTTGCCATTGTTATATTTTCCAAATTTGTTGGCATAAGGCAAGCAACACGTTCACAGCATTATCTTTTAGCATTTTGAACAGTTCAACTGGGATTCCATCAACTCCTGAAGCCTTGTTATCAGCAAGGCTTCCTAGGGCCCATGTCACTTTGCTCTCCAAGATGTCTGGCTCCTGCTCATTGGACAAACTATTTAGTTATCAGAGCTGGATAACTTCCTGTATAGATCATCCTAATATATCCAAAACTTAAAAAATACAACCTGTTTGTTATTTTTTTCCAATACAGCCAAGCATTTAATTTACATCTCTGTCATTGTTTCATGCTAAAATGTCATGCAGCTCCAAAACAAAAAACTCATAGAAAGACTTTTATATTTCATGGCAAAAATACAAAAAGTGTTTACACTAGAACTACTTTACCTAAACTACCACCAGCAGAAATGGATTCTCATGAAGATTCACCAATGCCACAGAGAACACGGTTCCTTCATATCAAATTTCCTACAGAACTCAATAAAGCAATTTCTGAAATTAAGAAGAGACAGGAAGAATTAGGTCATGAAATCAGAGACCTAGAAACTCAATCTGACAAACATACAAACTGTATCCTCCATCTCCAAAGTGCAAATGATAACCATATCGTAATGCGGGAACTCATATTCTTAAGACAGGAAGATTCCAAAAAGAGATCTTGCATATCTAATTTAATGTTGAGTGGAATACCTGAAAAATGCAAAATCTTTCAAGATTATATATTCAGTGAGACTGAAAATGGATAGAGAGTTAGCCATACACAATCCTCATGGAAAACACAGAGACATTATCATCTATTGTACTATGAGACCAACAAGAGCATAAGTATCTCTTTGGATCTTTGCTTCTTATGTAGAAGCACAATAGACCATAGTTTCTGAATGTAGAGAGGATCATGAGTATCTGGAGGACTTGGCAGTTGCCTTTTAAATAGGTTGAGTATTTTAAGCAAGATTAAGTCATAATACAGATCAGTTATGTATGGGTGGTGTTCTCATAAGTAAAGATTAGTAAAGGAAGCCCCAACTATATGGCACTGAGGCCTTTTGGAGAGTTGCTATGATTGGTTTAAAATCCCACTTTTCTCTAGAAACAAATGACAGGTAACAAATGTAATACAGTAATAATATCAATTGCAGATAATATGTGGTAAATATAAAGGTTTAAATATTGTTTGCAGCACCTACTGTTTACAATTACCATTCATAGCCAATCACCAAGTATTTACTTATTTGCAAGAATCTTGCAGAAGTGATAAAAGAAGTAGGTAGAGATTTAGAAAACGTTAAGCAATAACCATAACTTGAATTAATTATTGTGGTACCTTGACTTACACACAATATAACACAAGGAGAGATAACGTAGAAGGTAAAAATAGATATAAAAAGATGCTAAATGGAATGAGAGAAGGTAGGGTAAATGAGAAATGACAGAGAGAGAGAGAGAGAAAAAGTGGAATAAAGAGACCAGGGAAAGAGATAAGAAATTAGAAGGGAGCACGGAGGGGAAAGAAGAAAAGATTCAGCAGCGAAAAGGCAAAGGGGAAAAAAAGGAAGATAAAGGGAAAATGTGAGCAGTAAGTGGAGAACAAGGGAAATTTGGCGAGACAGATGAGATTGGAGGGATATATTTTAATGTTGCCCATTAATCTCCAGGTGGCCAAAACCAGCTGATTTGTTTTTGGAACTGATTGTGTGAGAGTATTTGTGATTGTGTATTTCCTACATATCTTTTTTTTTTGCTGCTCTTTTCTAGTCTTTTCTTCGTTCTTTCCACTTAAGCTCTTAACAATTTGAGAATGTGTTCTGTCAACCTGCTGACATCATATGACAGGGAAAAGTCTTAATTAGTACTAATTCCATGTATTCTGCTGCATTTTTATTATGTGCTGAAAATAAAGATTTGAAAAGAAAATTAATTTGTATGTTTATTTAAGGGAGATAGTCTAGAGGTCATAATAATCAACAAGAAATATGTTTATTTATAGGGGAAAATTCACTAAGTTTCACATGGGCTGCAAAGTAATTCCCTAAGGCTGTTGTAGCAACTTTCCCCATAAAAAATATACACTTTCTGCTTCTCTTTCTCTTGTTTCTCTCCTTCATATCTTGACCATCTAAACTTACTTTATTCTCTTTAATCTCTTGATGACCCTTATTATGTTAACCTCTTTTCTCTTTAACATCTACCATTGCTTAATTCTGCCTTCTTTTTTACCTTTTTGGCTTCGTCTTTGCCCTTTTTCATTCCCCATTCTACCCCTCCCCTCTCCTCCTCATTGCACTTATCACTTTCTCCCTTTTGCATTTGCACCCATCCCACTTTCTTTCCCCTATCTACCTACCACTTTAAACTTTTCTTCTCTCCTTTTCCCATCTCTTATATCAATTCCTTTACCCATTTTCAACACTTATGTTCTACTAATTACTGTCTTGCTTTTCCTTGCACTTTTCCCCACCTTTCTTTATTTCTCCTGGCTCTCTTTTTCTACTATCCCCTGGTACTTTCACTTTAGATTAATTCTGAAAACAGCAGAATAGTTAAATTCAGGCCTATTCCAAACTAAGCCAACTATATACTCAAACACACAATCCTCTAAATCCAGCTCTCAGCAGGTTCCTTCTAACTCTTTTATGTCTCTGATGCCTCCTAAAGGATATACATAAATTAAATAAATGTATCCGACCCTAGAGGATTAAAATCTTATCACCTTCACCTTTCAGGACCCTCTTTCCAGAATTCCATGATAGCTGCACATTATTTGGAGCCTAGGTCATCAAGTCATAAGGCTGCCCCTAGTCTTATAGTTTAGAATTTACTATCTATGGTGTGCATGCATGTGTTCACATGTATACATACAGCTAGTCATTGGTACAGATACAGATTATGTTGCATATCCTCTTGCCAACTTCAGTTCCTAATAATACACATGTCTATATCTTCATCTTCTCTTAGCATTTCATATTATTTACCTGAGACTTTGAGGTGTACTGACCTTGTTCACCAATAAGTGGTAAAAAAAATGTACACTGGCAGAGACTATGCCAGGAGGCCAAGTGATGACAAGACTGACAAACTAGGGGCAGGAGCAGATGACTGTAGCAGGCTGGCACATTTGAAACTAAATGACAGCAAGGCTGGCACACTGGCATGACTATAGCAACTGGCATACTGGTAGGCAGGAATAAGATTTGAGACCAAGAGGCAGCATGATGCACAGTGGCACAGAGACACAGTGGAGGAGCACATGACTGTAATAACTGGCACAATGGAGGACAAGACTAGTTATCTGTTGCAGACTGACAACATTCGACAAGGTAAGTTCTGCCTGAGGTCCGATGACCCTGGTATGAACTTTTTAACCCTTTACTGCTCAATTTACAAAAGTATAGAAATAATTTGTTACACGAAACAACAAAAATATAGAATTATTGTTAAATATAATTAAAGTTTTACTAGAGTACATAAAAAATGTTTTAATAAATTGATCTATATTGTAAGTTACAGTCTAATACAAAAACCTAAAACTCTGCCCTAATTAAAATCAGAAAAGAGTCCATAATATATTTTCTTTTTATGATCATAATACAGTGCTTGAAGGCTTATAATAATATCAACCTTAATAGTAGCCATGATGTAATTTGAAAGATAAGTTATATATATGGATATAATTGTGTATTAATGATATCTGTACTAAAAAACAAACTTTAATAGGGCTTGCAGCCATTACCAAACTCAATTTCATAAATATAAAAATGGAGCTATAAATATGAATACAACCAGTTTACCATCAAGGCTACATATCCAAATATTAAAAGCCTAAGAAACTATAAATTGCTAATGTTAAGTTAAAAATTATAGAGTTACAAAATCTTTAATAACAAAATGCATAATAAATATATATAGGTAAAGTAAGGGAAGTAAGAAAAACATTAAATAGATTCTTCATTCAAATAAAACATCCATACTGATGTGCAGAGCATGTTTTTCAATTTGATTTATAATTGCACCTGAACGGAAAAAAGTTGAAAATAAATTCAATATTTTACATTTCCTGAAACACAATCTACCCACATCTTTCTTTTTAGGCAGTGAAGTAAACTATCTCAGTTCACTTTTTATAGAGTTTCAAGTAACACTTGGGAAAAGTCTATGGGCCTCATTCAATTGCAAGACAGTAAGGGCCTCATTCTATTATCGGCCGTAAAATGGCCGCAAGGATCTCCTCTTACGGCCGCCGTATATCTTGCAACCGGCCGTAAGCGCAGAAATCTTTAAAGTGAAAAATAAATTCAAGACAGCACTGTACAGCTCTGTAAATGCTAGGGATCATATTGGGGGACATGAGGATTAAAAGTAACCCACTCTCAAGCTTGCACATCAGCCCAAACCCGAGTTTACATTAACTGTTTATTTTCCGGCCGCAGCGTGGCCGGGTCTGAGGTGCTCCAAGCACTCTGGACTTTTTACATGGATATTTGACATATATAAAAAATAATAATTTTACGGATTTGAGTATAGGGGAATGTTGTGCTATTTTTGCTAACACCTACAATCACTTTATAGTCTCCTCAGAGTGCAGGATGGCTTTATTTTGGCTTTATAATGTGCTTAATTGGTGCTAGCGGGACCTTTTTCCTGCAAGTAAGCTGCGGCTCGGTTTTAGCCTTGCAGAGAGGGTTCCCGGAGCAATAGAATAGCAACCGGGGCTTTCTTGCGGCCGAAACTCTTGCGGCCGTTTTAGATCAAAGGCTTTCCTCCGGCGCGAGCGGCTGCAAGGGATAGCAAGGCGCTGGTCGCAAGCCTGGCGGAGTCCCCGGCCGGAGGGGAATAGAATAGCCGAATAGCTTGCGGCCGGTCCTTGCGGCCCCGCATCTCCTACGGCCGGTAATAGAATGAGGCCCTAAGTCTGCAGGCTTGAGATTTGCTACAATTACAGAGTGATTCAATTGAACAAGCCTGCAAACTGTAAACGTAAATGTAAACCATGTAGCATTTCCGAGCATGAGAAAGATCAATTAAGCAAGGCCGTAACTCCCGAATCAGAAACAGCCAATAGACAATAAGAACATCATCATTACGGCAGTATAAGATGGAGGTTACATATCAATCAATTAGCGTTTGGAGGTCCGATAATTGATCAGACTCGCAATCGCGTGAAATGCAAAATAATAAAAATGAATGCCAATACTGTTCTAGTCCATGTGGGTGGCGTGATATGTATTAACTCATTGATTCCCAAGATCGATATAACCCCCGGAATGAACAAATAAAAAAATAAAAAAAATCCTACTGCAGATTTTAAAGCTTGAGACTGTTGTGCAATTAATTAATGCTTTCCCCCTCATTTACAGTGCAGTATTGATGTTTTATTTGCATTTACAGTGCTACTGACATGTATTTAACCCCTTTGCATAGGATACCCTTCTACATTTACCATTTAAGGGTGTGAAAACATTTGCTGTCTTGAGGAATTGTCGCATTTGAATAACGATTTGCGATTTTAACGATTGTAACTCTTGCAGACTTGAAAGATCAAAGGCTTAGATTGTAACAACCGCAGCGATTTTCAGCCCGTAACCTGTAGATCATTTGCAGTTCGCAAAAAATACACCAATTGAATAGCAAATTTGTTAATGGGCTACATTACGGGCTCCAGTAAACTACAATAGCTTAACTGAATGAGGCTCGATATCGAATACACAACTTCTGGACAGTTTCATTAAACATTTGTAAGTGTTCAGTGGGCAAGATTAAAGCGATATAGCCATAGTAAAAATTAACAGCTTCACTGTTTAAATTGAAGCGTGTACACTTTTGGAGGCAGACTCATTAGTTGGTTTTTTTTTAGTGTTCTATAGCATGGAAATAATTTTTGAGTCCTTGTTTTGTTTTTCTGTAAACTATTTTAAACCCATTAAAACTTAGTTTTCTTTACTATATTGCTAATACATTTATTTTTGTGTTAACTAAATAAAGTATACTACAAGGATATTGGAGCATCTAAATAATATTTCATTCATTTTATTAATAGTGTATCTTTTCAAACTCATGTTTTATATTCGTTGTTGAAAGATTTGTTTAAAAAGATAAATAGTACTTTTATAATGAAAACTATGTGCTTTGAGGAGGGCGAACCAGAAAAACATCTTTAAAATGCACACCCATCAGATCTTTTCTGAGACTTCCTTCATTTTAAATGTACTGGGAGCAATTTCCCTAGTAATATTTATTTTGGTTGGATCCAGAATTATTAACCTGAGGACTTCACATTTTTGGATAAGATACTAATGGCAATTTTAGATTTTTTCAAATTTTATTTCAGACTGAGAAATAATTAAGTAATAAACAGGACAAAAGAATATATTTTTTCTTATTATTATTATTATTATTATTATTATTACCAAGTATTTATAAAGTGCCAATGGCACACTGCAATACAGCTGGTGGTAGTTAAACTTATATTTAGAGGTCATACAGTATGGAAGGTTATGGGTGCCCTGTTGTTTCAAGGTCACATTCTAGAAGCATATAGCTTCACTATTCTTAAGAAATGAATATCAACCTCTTGTTTAAGTGTTTCCTTTTGCCCCTGTTATCATAGTTTATCAAATAATTTCTTTAAGAATGTTTTTTTTTCAGGTATGATATTATATATTACATTTCCCCAGGGTCAAATAATATTGTTTTCCCTCCAAATATCTAAATGACCACAATATATGTTCTATATCACCTTTATAAAACACAATTTGGTAAAGGATATTTCACCTTTGTACTGAGTTCTAAAAACAAATTTGTGTATCATTAATGTCTGATAAAGTGTTCATATTATTATTATTATCTAAAAAAACAACAACAAAAGAATAAAAAATCAAGACAATGTTTCCACAATTAAAATATCATTAATGTGCTCTTCCAAATGAATAGGTTTGTATACAGTTCAAGAAACATATTTGTTTGTTAAGTATGTACCAAGCTAACAATATTAGCATGGGCATTTTTTGGGAAAATATGATTTTTTTAAGACTCTGTTTTTAAGTACAGTAATCCATTTTGTGTTTGTTACACCAGTTCCTCAGAGCTGAATCATGTGGGAATGTGTCTTGGCTATCAGAGGACAACACCCCATCCCTCTCACTGACCCAGACCCCTTGTATCAAAGAATGCAAACACAGTTCTCCAGAAATGTAAACGCCCCTCTCACACACACAGCTTCCACGAATGTTTCATAGATCTCTCCAGGGTTCTGCAGAGGCATAAAATCCGAGATGGAGATACCGCCGGTGCAGCCGGTGCAAGGGGTACAGCTAAACCTGCCATGGCCTGCCTCGCTTTGTCTGTCAGTGCTAATGTGCCCAGCCTGTGTATGTAAGAGACAATCTGCAGCCTGTATCTGTAAGAGCCAGTCTGCAGCATGTGTCTGTAACAGCCAATCTGCGGCCTGTGCCTGTAAGAGCCAACCTGTATCCCGTATCTGTAAGAGCCAATTTGCAGCCTGAGTCTGTAAGAGCCAATCTGCATCCTGTATCTAAAAGAGACAATCTGCATCCTGTGTCTGTAAGTGCTAATGTGCGCAGCTTGTGTCTTTAGGAGCCAATCTGCAGCCTGTGTCTGTAAGAGCCCAAGTGCAGCCTGTATCTGTAAGAGCCAATCTGCATCCGGTGCCTGTAAGAGCCAATCTGCACCTTGTATCTATAAAAGCCAATCTACAGTCTGTGTCTGTAAGAGCCAATGTAAAGCCTGTGCCTGTAAGAGCCAATCTGCAGCCCATGTCTGCAAGAACCAAAGTGCATCCTATGCCTGTAAGAGCTAACCTGCAGCCTGTGCTTGTAAGTGCCAATGTACAACCTTTGTCTGTCAGAGCGAATGTGTAGCCTGTGTATGTAAGAGCTAATCTGCAGCCTGTGCTTACGATAAGTTTCAAGCAATAACTTCTCTTCTCCTCCTCTACATCGCCACCATCTCATTGGGGCCTGAAGTCCTCTCTGTACAGTTAAAGTGAAATTAAATTCTCTTTTATTCTATGTAATTATTGTTTTTTATTTATGTCTGTTTAGTTTTAATATAAGAAACAAGACAATCAAAAAACAAGGTATCAATAAGCAAGACCATCAGTTTAAAATAAAATGTGACATGTGGAAAAAATATATGTACTATTCGAGTTGATGCTGGAGGGGGCTGGGACGATGCTGGAGGGGAGGGCGCCCACTTTTTTTTGTTGACCCAGGACTTTCCGATACACTAGCTCCGCCACTGCTTATAATGTATTTTTTTCTAATTTAAAACTAGTTGTATGACCTTTTTCCTGCTTAATAAGACTCTTAATCAGACTAAAACAAATATGTTTTTTTTCCCATTGGTACGTGGTCTTTTAAGTGGAGTCAGTGGTTCGATGTACGATGGAAACTTGAATCTGGACTCAAGTATGGGAACATATATTTGCGAAAAAAGTGTTGAATTATTTTGCTCTTCAAGTCACTGACTTCATAGCAAATTCTTAAAACCTCATACATGTGGTAAAAAATCTAGTAATGTTTACTACATAGACCTTACCGTTTCTCCCTACTCCCAATTTCTTAGTGCTATGAGGTGGAGGAACCCTATAGCCCTTCCATTTACATAAGTTATGTAGGAATAAAACCATTTATTAAAATATTTTTATCCCTTCTACAGCATTCTGTGGTGGACTGCATACCCCAGATGTATTACCAAGATATGTCCTAGTGTGCTGACAGGAGAATACAAAAACTCTCTACTCCTTCAATCAAGTGGCTAGCAAAATAAGGGTCCACCAATTCTACCATCACAGCCATGTATGTCTAGTGGGGTTGAGCTCCCTGACTTAGGTCCCCAAACCTACTTTGTCTTGGACAAGGCTGTTCTAGAATTTTTTCTTGCTGTTAAAAAGAGTCTCTAAAACCTACACAGAGTTATTATAATAGTAAAATATAATAGAAGCTGGTACTGGAAAATATTGTTTCTAACTAGCAACTTGTCCATCAAAAATGGCAGCAATAAAATTTGAAGGCTGGCAATGCTGTTTGCCACAATGCAAGTCTCTTCCCCCTCTAACTTGCGGGCTTGCAATGAGCGCCTTCGGCCCCTGTGTCTGTTTCCTAAAATGCCTAAAATTAATGTCTATGGATTACTGCCATTCCTCTTGGTTAAACGTATTAATAAACATATCCAGAGCAATGTGAGATCCCCAAATCTATGTAATCTTAAAAAAAAATATTAATATAATTTTGTATTATTATGTGTACTATATTATGACACATATTACACTGAAACTCAACCTATTTACAACTGCAGTTTTGAAATGTACTTCATGTATAGCAATTAGCTAGGTTTCTATATCTGAAAAAATTAACACACCACTGTAGTCATATATCTACTATTTTGAAGAAGCACATCTGAAACTAGGAAAAGTTTTTTTTACAATGTTGTGGAAGCTCCTGTTTTACTTTCTGCTGATATTCTTCCTGAGCAGTAAAAATGTGGTAGCCAAAGAGCCAGAGCTTTCAATTTAATAGGCTAATGGAAAGCTGAAAAGCTATATATATATCCTGCCCACTACCAATTTTAGTTGTTCAAAGAGCCATATTGAAACATTTTACTGATTCAGATGTGTCACTAAGGGTGGCAATAGACCTGCCTTGCATTCTTATAAAGGAGGGAGGAGATAATTTTTAATGCAAAATGCTGTATATATGCTGTGTGGCTCCTAGGGTCACAGAGCAGTAAGGTCAGACAGTTACCTGCTTGTGGCTCTATACAAGTCTAGGAAGCAATATTCATCTGTAGAGATACTGTTGACACATGAGTTCTGGCGCATTCCTACATGCAGAAAGAGTCCACCTGGTGGTTACTACTATGCAGTGATTTCACCTTGCAGTGGGCCATCAATGGGGTTCTCTGTTTGGTATCCTTCTGTTAATACTTCACATCCATATCAAGTTATTTTTACTTACCCTGTTTTCTTGGTTTATTTTTATTCTATGTGTAGCTGTTTAACTGACCTTTTTTGGCCAGTCAGATTCTTTGCATTTGCTCAATAATATACTGTGTGTCCAGATTTGGAGACCATATCTCCAAAAGAATGTTAGTAAATCAAAACATATTCAAAGAAAGGCAACTTCAATGGTGCAAAGAAAGAGATACTTAGCTTAATATGTGCAGCTTAAACGACAGAAGGGAGAGAGGTTATATGACAGAAACCTTTAAATACATTGAATGATTTAATAAAGTTCTGAAGGTATACCTTTCAGAAACAGAGGGTCTCGTGAACAAATTGTTAAAATAAGATGCTACTGTGGGGGGCCAATTTCATATTAGGCAGATTAGGCTGATGCCCGCAGGAAGTGCCACATATTTGCACTGAAAATGTGTTACCACAATAGCAAGTGGTTTAATCTTAAAGAACATTTTGATTATTTCTCTATTCAGCAAATTATTTGTGAGTTCATCAGCATTGTTTTACAGCTCATGGATGCTAATGAGGACTATGCATGCAACATTACAGTTCAGAGTATTTATAAGGTTGAGAGAGTGCATCTAACTGCATAATAGCAGTGGACTCATTGGGCCTGATTCAATTGCAAGCCCGCATCTAGTGGGATACAGGCCGTATGTCTGCGACCGTGCTGTGGGATCCCGTTCGTCTCTGATTCCGGTGCTATTCATATGAAGGAGCCTGCAAGTTTAAGGCTGAAACCGACTGCGTAAACCATGCACTCGTCCATAGCAGTTCAGGGCGGGAATATGATCAATTAAGCAAGCCTGTAACCTCCTATTTTGAAACAACCAATAGAAAATGAGACTGTCAATATTACGGCAGTAAAACATGGAGGTTATATGTCAATCAATTAAGTTTGGGGTTCCGATATGCGATCAGACTAGCAAACCCTCAAAATACAAAATAATAAAAATGAATGCTAATACTGTTCTAGTCCATATGGGTGGCCTGATATGTATTAAGTCATTGATACCCGAGATCGATATAATCCCCAAAATGAAACGTTAAAATAAAATTATTTTTATTGCTGATTTGCGAACTTAAAACTGTTGTGCAATTAATTGTAATGTCTTTCATCACTTTCCCTGTTATTTACAGTGCAGTATTTGAATTTACTTGCATTTTTTTTTATTTGCATTTACAGTGCTGAAGACAGGGGTTAAACCCCCTTGCGGGTCCTCTCTAGCAAGAAAAGGCATATGTGAACGTATATAGCATAACAAGCCTCAATAATAATGGGTAGACTGATCAGTCGGTCATATAACTATAACCCTACACGTAGGGGACCAGTAAAAATACCAATGGCAATAATAACAATATAAAAATAGTAGAGATAGATAAAGGCCACTGTAAGGTATATCTCCCTAAATGCTATATGGAGTATAGGCTCAATTATGTATCATCAAACAATAGATATATTTAACAGGACCCTGAACATAACAAATAAAACAAACTTTATTAATTAAAAACAAAAAAAAATGGAGGAAGGTCACGTAAAATGTATTGTCTATAAGATCCCAGTATACAAAAATATCTAACACTGTTAAGCGGTATCCCTATTAATCCAGGGTGACACGCAGAAGGACCCACTATTTATCCTCTATCTAGAAAAAAATAATTGTATACAATCCTTATTCCCAACAAAGGATATGAGGATCACAGAAAACCTTACTACACTAACAACTCAAAGAGAGAAAGTAGAGAGGATCCCTATATCATATAGTGGAGTTCCCTTCAATACAAAAAAAGTGGCACTCAGGAGAACATCCTCTCACTAAAAAATAGGAGAGTTAAGAACACTCAATCCTACTGGGATCCACTAATTTACATACAAAAAAATAATAATTGTGTCAGAAACATATAAAACCAACTGCACACCTATTTTACCAGCAATGAAAGAGATCCAGCACTTGTGAAAAAAAAACACCATGTGCTGCTTTCTCATGTGTGCACTCTAGTAAGATTAAGGGGAATATGTAACAGGGCAACGCTATATAATGAAATCTATGGAGCTTCCATATTTGAGACTGTAGCTTTAAGATAGATAGTCTATATGCACTCTCTCACATTTGTAGGATTTTCTCCTACATTTGCCATTTACAGGTATGAAACCATTTGAGGCCTTGGTGAATGGGAGCAATTGAATAGCGATTTGCGATTTTAGCGATCTGAAGTCTTGCGGCCATGAAAGGTCAAAGGCTTCGGGAGGCTGTAAGTTCCGGGTTTAACCATCGCAAAGTTTTCAAGCCCGTAACCCGTAAACCGTCCGGAGCCCGCAAAAAGACGTCAATTGAATAGCAAATTAACTTACGGTCTCACTTACAGGCTCCAGTAACTTACGCTCAATCGAATCGGGCTCATTGTTTTTGCTACCATTAAGGAAGGTGAGCAGACTAATTAGCACATCAAAGCAGCTAATTAGTTTTTGGAAGTCATTCATTTGCATAATAATGCAGCACAATCAATGCTGAGTGTTCCAAGAATGATTTGCTTTAGAAAACAGTGGCTAGCTCCAATGACTCTGCATGGCGTTGTGGTCAGTGGCCTATGCAGATTCACACAGCTCAGATTTGTCTTGCAAGTCAGGGGCATTTAGGCATAAAAGCAACTGAGAGCATTATCTCCATCAAGACACATTAGAAAGCCCTCATACCAGCAATTAAGGAAATGACGAAATATTGATTATTTCTTAACCTATTTCTGCCAGTAAAAGCAACAGGGCAGCTATGTTATTGGAAATCTTAGTTGAACAGCTCTTCTGACAGGTAAAGGGGTACATTTGTGAATTGGAAAATATTCTACTCTACTGCACATGTATAATGGTCACTATATCTATCACTGTACTGGTGTATTATTGTTAGAATTAACACTCAGTATGCAGTCTTTGACTGGTATCAAACACTATGAGAAATATTAAGATTATTGTATTAAATATTTGTTTCAAACTGTATGTCCTGAAAAACCAGCAAACAACATACAGCAAAACTGCATTTATTCTTTATACACAAACTGTCACTTTATATGGATGTTGTTTTGTGTTCTTTTTTTTTACCATGGTCCAAATTATTATTACGAGTGCAAAACTCTTCAGCTTTAACACAAATATGGTACATACTATAGGTCGTCAATGGTTCAATTAGTTTTCTACATATATTGAAAATATTACATATATTGCTCCCTGAACATGCATACTGTCATTAAAAAGCTATGAAGCAATCTGTTAAAGTTATACATATGAATATGTGTAATATGTATATTTTGAGATAACTAGAAGTGCCTCAGATGTAAATCTGACCCTGTCAGCAGAGGGAAAATATAGGGCTAACAATTTATAGAAAGAGTAGTAAATAAGTGGAACAGCATAGCAGTGGAAGCAGTTGGAATAAACACAGTAAAGGAATTCTACCATCCCTGGCATATGCATAAGGCAATCCTGAGGATTTCTTTAGCAAGGACTTATTAAGTATATTTAGTACTGCACTTATTAAAAAATAATACTGGAATAATAATATTTTCAGATTTGCGATGATGTGCTCAGAGGAGCAAAAGCCTCACATTGCCTGGCAAACAGCATTGCCAGCTTTACAATTTCAATCCTGTCATTTTTGACGGGCAAGTAGCCAGTACTTAAATATAATCCACTTATAGCTTTATTTGGATACATTATAAAATAAAAGTCAAAGAAACTTATTTAAAATATAGAATGTGTGGCTAAGAGAAGATTTGCAGAACATTGGAATAAAGAAAGTTTACCAAGTTATAGCCAGTTAATTAATAAAATTAATTCTATTCAAAAAATACATGAAACTATAAGTAAGACAAATGCTACCTTTGAACAATATGTACTAGTATGGTGCACTTAGGCTTAACATTATAACAACATTTAAAATGGTACCCATATTGCTTTTTAGCAAGTATATTATGATGTTGTTGTTCAGTCCTTCAGCCATGTCCAACTCTCTGTGACCATATGGACGCAGCACATCAGGAACATCGGTCTGTGGTTTTTGTTGTGCTTATCCATATTGTTTTCTTGGCAAAGATCTTGGAGTGGATTGCCAGTTCCTTCTCCAGTGGATCACATTTTGTCTGACCTCTCTGCTATGACCTGCCCATCTTGGGTGACCATACATGGTATAGCTCACAGCTTCATTGACATACACAAGCCCCTTCACTGTGACAAGGTAGTGATCCAGAAGGGGATAATATGTAGTGTGCACAAAAAAATCTGTCATAATACATCAACATATGATTTACCGTAGTAGTATTTACATTTTATTTTCTACATTTATTTATATAAAGAATATGATCTAACATTCATTTCAACATTTTTTTACAATTATTTTATTCTTTTCTATACTTTATTAAAAATAGTTGTTATGATTTTGTTATTGTAATTGTTACTTTAATGTATTTTGTACTAACATTATTAAAATATACGCTAAAAACATATCTGCTATCAAAGCTATGTGTCTGTGTTCATGTAGAGCTAATTCCTTAACCAATGTTTATAATGAAGATAATATGGGTTAGATACTTTTAGCTAACTAATGTACTTCAACAAGAATGACTGGTTTAAACAAGTTAGTATGTTACATATGCATAAAATCAATAGATATCTCACCATATTAGATCTGTCACAACTCATTCAATCTCCTTTATCTTTCTCCAAGTAATTCCCTCTCCACATTTTCCCTTCCTCCAGGGTCTGAACTCATTTTACATAGGTTGACTGGGCAAATAAACCAGATTGGGCCTCAAAATTTAAATAGCACACAAGACATTCTTAATAGGGCAATTAAACATCCCTTGTTATTTACCTAGTCTATCAAACCCATTTATCTACTTGTCCTTTTGGTTTGTAAACTCTCTGTTATAAAAGCCAAGACTGCTGCCTGTAAAATATACTGTATACTGCACTTTATATATCAGGGATATATATACAGATAATTAATATTAGCTTTTTATTATGTCACACTCTCCTGGCCTAGCTTTCATGAGGAAGCAAATTGTGGCACCTAATTGTTCAAATCCCTAGCATTTCATTAAGATTAACATAACAATATAAGGATCAGATAACCCGTACACACACATCAAATACAGCAAACCCTTCAGTGCCCTCATAGCCACTATAGAGTTACAAAACATAAAATATGTGAAATTAAGTTTACCAAACACAATACAATATCCAATTTGTGATGTTACAGCCTTATTAAATTGCGATTCGGCCAATTGAATAGGGCTCTATATAAGCACATAGCATATTTTTTAACAGAAGTTTTTAGCTAGTGAATGTCTATCCAAAAGCAAGGTCTTCACTTACTGGAAACTTCTATAAAAAAATATGCTATGTGCTTATACAGAGCCATTTTCAATTGGCCAAATCGCAATTTAAACAAGGCTGAAAAATAATTTTGTCCAATCCAAAACTATTAAAAGCAAAATTGATGGCAAGATGAGAGAGAGAGTAATGTGCAGTTGGTGAAACATTTGAGAACATAACTTGGTGAACTAATATCTCCATTGGGTGTCTATAAATAAAATAAAAAACAAGCTAGTTTTACTCATTCTTTAGTGATACCCATGTGGCTCATATCATGTGTATACATTATAAATTCCTATTCATCTATCTATCTATCTATCTATCTATCTATCTATCTATCCATCTACCTTTTCCGTGTGTGTCTGTATATTTATATAAAAATAACAAACTGGCAAACCCAATTATTATTACATAATGGAAGGTATGGGACATGTCTTTGTATCTTGTTGCCACACATCCTGATTGTCACTTATAGCCCTATCTTAAAAGAATACCAGATAGAAAAATAATTATTTCCCCTCTTACCAATTTCCACTCTTACAAAAGATGAGCCTCATGCATTGCAAATTACAGAACAATACTGCTCAGATTTTCTGCAGGGAAGACAGAAGGGAGAGAAACAGAGAAAAAAAAATGCAATTTCCATTCGGTCGGGTTAATGGATACTTGCAGCAAGAAAGGTTAGAAAGATGTAGTAAATGGGACTGAGCTGACTTGGGAGCGTAAGACCTGGTCAGGGATCAAGACACACGACAACATATCGGATAACATCTAATTGGAAGGTCACTTCCAAATGAGTGCAGTCATGCCCCATCTGGACGGATACTGCTGCTGATAAAGACACTTGTACACAATTCAGCCTGTGAACATGACAATAATATGTTGATCCAGCATGTAATGAGGTGTTCCTGGAATCAATAAACTAGTCTGTAGAGCAGAGAGCAAGGTCAGAGCCTGCCTTTTGTGCCGACCTTTCCCTTTCCAGTAAGGACATCATATACTCTGAAGAGGACTTTTCTCATATTGCAGAAAGCTCTGAGTGTCACAACTTTCATTCTCAGCAAGCAAATGAACAACCAGGCTCTGCATGCTAATGAAGTCCAGGCTATTTTCCACCTTTTCATCTGCACATTATGCTCTTGACTTTGGAGAAGGTGGGAATTAGGTTGGACCCTGGTGTCAGACTGCCTGATGGCTTGGCTCCGGAAAACTGGTAATTGAGGCTGATGAGTGATGCGGAGGAGGCCTGAATTTGGAAATAAACAGTTTCAAGCACTGCATGTCATTTCTAGAGAGACTGCTGAGTGAATGGAAATCAGCTCTGTTTCTTCAATCTAATGCAGTTTCTCAGCAGGAAAAACACTGTCTTTTAGACAACAATGGCAGTCATTAAGATTTAAATGTTCTGTCGATAATGTAAGGAATAGCTTCTGCTTTTCACACACAGTAATTATGTAAATTTTCTTCTACCAAGAGCTCTATATTTAGTACACACCCTAAAAAAATAAAAAAAAACATTTTTTTTTGAAAGGTGTAACTCAACATAATTCAAATTGAGAAAATATTCATAGGAAGATAGAGGAAGCTGTTCTATTATTATACATACAGGATCTGTGAAGCTACCACCGATTGTGTATCAAATAAGAAGAGAAAGCAATTGTGGCTCTAGGAAATCTATTGCCATGATATGTTGCTGTTGAACTATTATGCTCAGCAACAAAATTATGGGAAGATAGTTTTACTGAATATTAACATTTATTATCTGTAACTCATTTAAAGGGTGACTTTTACAAACTAGCACATTTCACATTAAAAAAATATCATGAAAATGGTCTGAAGTTTTCAGAGCCTTCAATATCGAGCATATATTTTAAAAAGAAACCATGGTTTCTTATTATCAGCGAAATATTATGTGGGTTAGAAGCACAAAAATCAAAAAGAAAGTCTTATTCTTGATTCTGAAGTTTCTAGAGTTATTAAAGCATCATGTGATATTGTTCAACTAAATTCTTATAAATATTATCATTACTAGTAACCTGCCCATCATAAATGACGGTATCATATAATTTTTTGTTTTTCCCTCCCCTGCCTCTCTCTCTCTCATGTGTCTTTCTCTCTCTTCTCCCTCTGTCTCCTGTGTCTATCTCTTCTGTGTGTCTCTCTCCTGTCTGTCTCTCTCTCTCTCTCTCTCTCTCTCCCTCCCTATTTCCTGTGTCTGTCTTTCTCTTTCTCTACTATCTGTCTCTCTCCCTATGTCTACTGTCAGTCACTCTCTCTTCTGTCGTTCTCTCTCTTGTCTCTCTCTTCCTATCTCTACCGTGTGTCACTATCCTGTCTCTTTCTCTTGCCTCTCTCTCTCTCTCTTGTCCCGGAAGACACGGGGAGGAAGAGGGAGGGGAGAGGAGGGGAAGACACAGGGGAGAGAGGGGGGATGACACAGGGTGGAAGGAAGAGGGAAGGGAGAGGGGGTGAAGACACAAGGGAGAAAGGGGGAAGACACAGGAGAGGGGGGAGAGACACAGGGGAGGGGGGGGAGACACGGGAGCGTTAGTGTGGGAGAGACACAGGAGAGGGAGTGGGGGAGAGACATAGGGGATGGAGAAGGGGGAAAGAGACACAGTGGAGGTAGAGTGGGGAAAGCGAGACAGGGGAGGGAGAGGGTGAGCAAAGTGACACAGGGGAGGGAGAGGGGGAAAAGATACAGGGGAACAGGGGTGGGGGGATATCCTGTCATTTATGGCGGCCAAACAACTAGTAAATATATAAAGCCATGCCTAGAATAAAAGTAGTTGAGGACTTTCCTAGTGAGAATTTACAATATAGGTTGAATTTCTCAGCACTTCTCTAATCCCATCCTTAATCACAAACATTCACCAATTGCTTCCTACACTTTTTATAATACTTTGCTTCATAATATCATTTATTTGGATACTGTATACTGAAAACGAATACCCAGGAGCAGCCTAATTCAAAATAATTTTACTTGATTATTTGTTTGGTTTTGTCAATGGAAAAATGTCACACAGAATCAGTAACCTCACCCCATAATAAGGACCCATTGGCAACTTTTAACCCAGTATGTATGAAAGTTCTTCTGACCCATCATATCAGACTAGTACTGGTCCACGCAGACCCATAAATGGATGGACAGCCTGCCTCTGCCCTATCCCATGCATTCTCAAAATTCAGTGTCATTTCATTTCCGGTTTGATTCTGATGGGTTGGTGAATATTCATGTGCTTTTACCAATTTTGGAGTCTGGTGTGGCATATTGTTTGTTAATGTAAATACTTATACCATATTATTTTGGCATTATTATATGTGTAAATTAATTATAGAGTTTTCAGTTAAATAATGTATCAGGCTATCTGTGTTGATAATCAGCTAATATCAAGCAGCTAAAATGCCACTTTATACAACTGCAAGTTCTTCCCACTAAATTTCTCTTTATTATTATGGAAGAGTGATTCTGCTCCGCACATAGATATGCATAGCTATACAGTCATGTTGATTTTACGTAGTCATATAAATGATAATATACAATGTTTACATTTATCTTTTCTGTTTTTCTTTTTTATCTTTTCCTTTATTACACCTTTTTTTTAAAGAAAGTATAAAGTCAAAACAATGGGGTAGGTAGTGGATAGGAGGAAAGAAAAGCAGAGGAAGAGAAAGGTTAAACAGTAGTTGAAAGGGGTGTGTGCCGTGCGGGTGAGACATGCAATACATCATATTAAACAATTTCTCAATTTAACCAAGGTACCAACTTTTTAAGGTAATGATCTGAATAATTCTTTAGCATCTATGTCAGCTTTTCTAGCAAGGCTGTTTCTTCAAATGTATTTTATCTGGTGCCAGGACAAGCCTGGTGATTTCCATTTTGAAGCTACATAAAGTATGTTGATGTCAAATAGGGTAGATAGTGCTAAGCTTTTCTGTCCTTCTCTAGATACTCTGCGTTACCGGACACTACCACCATGTGTGCCCACTTCTCTGCAGCCCCGAAAGCATTTTTATGAGAGATTAATTTCAGTTCATATATAGGAAATGTGTGGTAAATACTGTAATAATGCTCCTGAGAACTCGTGCTTCTACTATCTATCTATCTATCTATCTATCTATTTATCTATCCATCTATCTATCTACATACATCATGGCAAATAGTTTGTCTAAAGTGTAGAGCTAGCACCTGAGGAATAGGAAGGCAGCCATTAAGTATGAGAAGACTAGTCATGGTCTAAGGCACGGGTCCTCAAACTACGGCCCGCGGGCCAAATCCTGAAGCCAGCCCGGCAATTGCAGAACCCGCTGCTGTCTTGCCACAATAGGACACAGCCGCTCCGCGCCCGGCCGCTCGTATGCTCGGTCGTTCGTCCCCACCCAGCCGAACCAGTGCTCGGGGGCTCGTCCCCAACAGACCGCTCCAGTGCCCAGGACCTCGCCGCCGCCCTCTCGCACCTGCCATATGCGGGGTTTTTAGTGCGCAGGTGCTGCAATTGGTGGCAAAAGCAGTGCCATTCACATAGGGGAGGATATTTTCCACAGAAATGTAATGTATACCAGAGCAAGCAGGTATTTAATGTGCATATCTGGTGTATATAACAGAGCGAGCAGGTATTTAATGTGCATCATCACTATTATCACTAACATTGCAAGATAACATTGCAAAATATATTCTGGAAATAGATCCATCTCATTTAAAATAATGATAAAATAAAAAAACACTGATGGTTTGTGTTACTGCTGAGCACTGACCATTTGTGCTACTGCTGAACGCTGACCATTTGCATTACTGTGAGCGCTGACCATTTGCGCTACTGCTGAGCGCTGACATTTTTTTATTTTAGTTAAGTCATTATTGCTGGTATATTGTTTTTGTAGCTCTGTATTTATTGTTTTTTGACTAATAGCAATTTTCAATCCCTAGGAAATCCTTATCTAAAAAAAAAGAAAAATTGGCTCTGAGTGCAGGTTATTCAAAGAACAATGGACTTACGATTACTTTTTCACACAGTACAAAGAAAGAGCTGTTTGTCTGTTATGCCAGAATTTAGTGTCTGTGTTCAAGGAATATAATTAAGTGAGAAAAGATAAAATATTAAAACTGAAAAATGGATTGACAACTCAGCAAAATACTTTTGTGAAGCAAAAGCAGCTAAATATATCATCATTGTGAGCAAGTTTTTAAGTTGCCAAGCTCGTAGCGCGCACTGGCAGACCATTCGTAGAGGGAGAATTTGTTAAAGAATGCCTTCTTTCTGTTGCCAAAAAGATGTGTCCAGAGAAGGCTGATTTATTTAGTACAGTGAGTTATTCAGGCCATACAATTACACAAAGTATTGAAGAAATGGGAGAAAATCTGCATCTGTATTTGCAAAACTCCTCAAAAAAACTTTGCCATTTTTCATTGGCACTCGACGAAAGCAATGATGTTTGTGATTCTGCACAACTTCTAATTTTCATTTGTATGACAAATGATTATTTCAAAGTCACAGAGGAGCTTGCTGCACTGAAAAACATCAAAGGAACAACAGGAGAGGATATCAATTAAAAAGTTTGCCAAACTGAATGATTTGGAGCTGGACTGGGCTAAACTAGCCAGCGTGACAACTGATGGTGCTCCTAGCAAGGTGGGGTCTATGAAAGGAGTGGTTGCATGCATTAACAAAGAGATGGACAAACACAACCATTCAAATCCACCAACAAGCACTGTGTTGTGAATCACTGTTGGTTGGTATCATGCACAGACAGTTTCAGGAATTTCTGTCTGAGCTAAAGTCCATTGGCTGATTTGAGGGAGACTTTTGAAACGTGTTTATGACTTACTTCCACAGGTTTCTGCTTTTATGCTTTTGAAAAACAAAGAAGTACCAGAGCTCAGAGATGCAGAATGGAAATGGCACCTTGCCTTTCTGACAGACGTAACAGAGCTACTCAACAGTTTCAATGTTCAACTTCAAGGAAAGGGGAAGCTCACCTGTGATATGCATTCACACGTGAAAGCATTTCAAATAAAACTAGACCTCCTCATTAAACAAGTGAAGGAGGAAAACTTCTACCATCTCCCCAGTACTCAAAACCTGTTGACAGAAAAGAACAGTAGTTGCATTCCCTAGAAATGTTGCAAAAGGAGTTTTAAATTAGATTTAAAGAGCTTCATCTGCATGAACAGGACATACAGCTTTTCCAGAACCCATTTTCTGTTGACATTGAAATTGCTGATCCGATTTACCAAATGGAATTGGCCGAACTACAGAATTGTGACTCTCTGAAAGACGCATTCAAATAAAGCAGCCTTACTAATTTCTATGCATCTCTCCCTTCTGAGACATATCTTAATCTCAGGAACCATGCATTCAAAATTGGAACCATCTCCAACCAGATCCAGACTAACTGATGAACACTTTCATCACTTGCTACGAATACGAAATATAGGCAGGTTACAACTGGGTATTACTCAATATAGAAGATAACTTGTTGTTCTTTGGTCGTTCAATTGTGTCAGACTTTCCTAGACCATATGGACTGCAGCACACCAGGTACTTCTGACCATCACTTCCCCTCTGATCTCTATCAAGCTCATGTTCATTGCTTCTACGACCTCATCTATCCATCTATCCCTTCTTTTGTGCCTTCATTTTTTCCCAGCTTAAGAGCTTCTATATGGAATCCTGTCTTCTCATGATATGGCCAAAATATTTGAACTTCAGCCTCATGATCATACCTTCCAGTAAACAGTTTGTCTTGATTTCCTGTAGTATTGATTGGATCGTCTTGCAGTCCAAGGGACTCTTATCAGTTTTCTGCAGCAACACAATTCATAAGTGTCAATTCTATGCCGCTCAGACTTCTTTATGTTTCAGCTCTCACATCAGTATGTTACTACTGAAAATACCATGGTTCAAACTCTATGTATAGTGTAATAGTTTTACTTGTCCAGACTTGACATAGCTTTCCTCCCCAGAAGGAAACATCTTGTAACTTCATGGCTGCAGTCACCCACTGCAGAGATATTGGAGCCCAGGAAAATAAAATCTGTCCCTGCCTCCACTTCTTCCACATCTATTTGTTAAGAACAGAAATTGCGGTCTGCCCCAATCTTTGTCTTTCTAACGTTATGCAGCAGGCCAACTTTAGCGCTCGCTTTCTTCATCCTCATCAATAGGTTTGTTAGTTCCTTCTCACTTTCAGCCATCAGAATAGCATCATTCACATATCTGAGGTTGTTCATATTTCTTCCAGTAATATTAATTCCAGCCTTTGATTCACCCAGTAAGGTCTTACGTATGATGTAGTCCATGTATAATTTGAATAAATACGGTGACAACATACTGAACCATTCCGTTGTTCCATGGTCAGTTCTGACCGTGGCTTCTTGGTCCACATACAGATTCTTCAGCAAGCGGATAAGATGATCTTGTATTCCCTCTCTGTAAGAACTTGTCACATTCTGTTGTGATCCACACCGGCAAAAAAATAGTCTATAAAACAAAGGTAATTTTTTTTAATGAAACTCTTTTCTTTTTTTTTTATCCAGCGGACATTACTAATATGATTTCTTGTGCCTCTGCCTCTGCAAAACCCGGCTTGCACATCTTGTAGTTCTTGGTCCATCTATTGTTGGAGCAGAGCTTACAGGATCTTAAGCATTACCTTGCTGACATGCGAAATGAGTACAATTGTTTGATAATTGGAGCACTCTTTAGCATTGCCTTTTTTAGTTTCGACCAAAGTAATTTGAGAAGATCTGAAGGTAATAAAACCCCATTCCTACACTCTTTCTCTGCCCTCCTATTACTGTTGCTTTTTGACTGTAGTTATTATATGAACTGATAAAATGTTTTAATAAATGAAATATGGGTTGGAGAGTCTACTGAGTCCTCAGAATGAGTTATGTTTATAGAATGAAAGAGTGAATAGAGTATGTAAACTCCTTATATTGAATCCAAGTTGGGAAGTGGGGAGCATTTACAGCAACCTGTTCCACAGAATGGAATGTGAGGGACTTGGCAGATAATTCATGGCTGATAATTTATAATTGGATATTTGATGTCATTGCTACTGTTATTCACATTCACATAGATGGACCTTTCTGTTTATAGCACTGTATTCCTGGATTTGCCTATGGAAGATTCTCCTTGGTGTATTGGTTCACAGTTGCATTGTCTTAATTGTGGGTTTGAACTTTCTCTTATTTATTAATTATTTTAAATCATTTTCACAGTTAAACATTTATGTTACTGATAGTTGCAGTCATGTTCTATGTGTTTTCTTTACTGTTTAAAATACAAGTAAAATTTCAACAATATTCAAAACGTTTGGCGTAAACTTCTTAGGGTCGAGATCAATAAGATTCTCAGAGGCTGTAAAGATTTTTAGTTATATGATGCTGTGTTGGGTGTTTTCTATTGGAAAATAATAGAGCAGTATAATCTTCAGCCTCAGGAAAACCTTTTACAACCCTTAAAGGACAGGTCAAAAATAGTGTTTAAATTCTTGATTTAATAATTTGATTAGTAATAAATTCAGTAACTGAAGAAAACAAAATTAATGTAGTGTTTAAAACTGAGCTTTGAAAGTTCAGATTTGCACAGATTTATTTCATTCCAGTTTGTAGGCAAGGAGGGTTTCTGGAAGCTGTCCTAATAGGAGTCTTTATCTGAATCTTCCTTGCAGTGGTGAATGCAGGCAAAAAAGACTGATCTGGCAGCTCTTCTAGTGCCTGCATCGCTAAAGTTCAACTGTAAGTTTTCTTTAAATAATAATTTTATTGCTAACCATTTATTAAAAAAAACAATTGAACCCCTACTGCATAGCCTCTACATTGACCCTTGAACAATATTAGTACTTATGGTCCTAATGGATTAAGGGCTAAATCCTGGGAATATCAAATACAAAAGTGTCTAATTTGTGCAGAAACAGATTATAGATATAGATTGTGACAGTTACTGTGAAAGCTTATCACACAAAACAAATATAGAGCAAAACATTGAAAATTGAAGATTGGCTGCACAGTGGTTAACTAAAATGTTCAGAACACAGAGCAAAACAAAACCCTTAACATTATGCAGAATAAAGCAGCGGCAATGATGAATTCTGATTGTATGAATGATAATGCTGCGTGATTATATGATTTGAAAATGGTTTACTTGCAAAATGGATTTACACCAAATTACTAAAATGTACACCTGTTTAGACTTTATTCATTTATTGTACTGAGAGAAAAATAATCCTGTAATAATAATATTGCTTTACTGTGACAATAGGTGAGGCATTGCATAAACACCATAAATATTTTCACTCCGAAAGCTCCTTATATAAAAGTTGAATACATTGGTAATGGAACGTGGATCTTATTAATGCTCCTCTAAGTCATCAAACAGCACTGAAAAATATGTGAAAATCCTTTTTTTTTTATTGGATGCATATTTAACTTTTATTTGAGAGTTTTTGTTATATAAGCCAGCTTCAAATGACTGTATGGAGCTTCCTACACTTGGCACATTCTGCAAGGACCAAAATTAAAAAAAACACACAAATGGCAATAGATTGTTCCTTTAAAAAAAAAAAGTATTTTCCTTTGGGTTCCTTAGGCACTTTAACCTCAAACTGAAAAATAATTACATGTATTATTGCAGAGAAGATGATATATAAGTGTATCGAGGGGTCTTGCCATTGGCACATCTAAAGAATGGAGGGCCCCAGAGCAAAAACAAAAAAAATGTGCTCCCCCAGAAGGGGGGTTGTAAATTCTTCTTTGTGCTTTTCCCCCCAGGACCAAACGCCAAAAGACCCGTCCCATAACATCTCTACAGCTCTCCTCCCTAAGAGCCCTTCTCATAACAGCACCGTTCCGCAAGACCTTTTGCCCATAGTTGCACCCCGAAGATCCCTTTCCATAGCTGTTATATACCAAATAAAATCCATAAAACTTCCATATTCCTTTAAATAAACAATTTGAGTGGTATAGAAGCTAAAATGGCAGCATTTAAATAAACACTTATGAAACAAACTAACAATTAACAAAAGGCAATACACATTTTCTACTACAGTTTAACTGACTTACATGATGGTGCAAATAGCAAGACCCATGAGTTCAGAGTCCTTATAATAGGCCCTATTCTATTGCCCAATTCGTAAATTTATACACACTTAAAAAAACTCTTAATTTTGCCACATATTTTATTAGTTACTCGCATTCAAATTAAGAGTTGCCTGCCCACAATCACTACAGGCCAGCCAAAGATGCAAAATTGGCCTTAGAGCTCTAATGGTTTTAGCACAGCTCGAATATTAAGAGCACTAACTAATTAAAATTACCCAAAATTGATATTCTATTAGACCTGTATCTCTAGCTTGCAAATAAAGTATAACATTTCTTTCAAAAATGTATTAATTCTTAGCTTCCGGTTGCAGATTACATCTAACTTCCATGTTTTACTGATGTCATGATGATGGGCTCATTTACTATTGGCTGTGCCTAATGTCGTGACAATTGTAGATAAAAAAGATCAAATATGTATGATCTACTTTTTTGTTATTTGATGTTTATTATTTACCACTGTAAGTACAAATGTCCATGCTGTCTGACAGTTCATTATATGAAGAGTTAATCATTTTGGTCTCATTCACAAGCATTTCAGAGTTAAGCCGAATTCAGATGTCTGAGAAGGTATTGAGAGGGATCACAGAACTGTCTCATAAAGATAAAACAGATACATGATGTTTCTACTTTCTCCTATTCCTCATTGTTTTAACCATGTGCTATCAAAACAGGTGCAAATAGCGGAAACTTGTTTTATTCAAACATAAAAAATGTATTTGGCTGAAAGTAAAACTAAAAGTCAACACATATATTCCATGATATTTTTTAGTTGGGCCATGTATTGTGTTTGCCCTTTAGCGTACATAAATAACCTCTATACACCATTTTATTGGCATACCTTAATTATGCATGTACATACAAATATGGTGGGAGGCTATAGCAGTTGGTGGAAATCAGCCCGATTATGGGGAGTGGGTGAAAAGGAAAGAGTTTATTTATTAGGACAGGGGGAGCCTCGGGGCATTCTGTCTGTTGCTTTCCGGTATAAACTTCTGCCCTTTTGTCTTTTCTCTATGATTGTCCACTATATCTATCTTTACAACAAATTATTATTAAAAAGATGACCAAAAAGGATTACGTCTAACCAACTTAAGGAGCAGTCCTATTCAGAAGGGGGTCCACCCTTTAATGTCAACTTTTGGGTAAAATATAGCTGCAAGTTTTTAGTATTACATTTTATAATAGAATTGAAGTCCAGAAACAATCTTTCTGTTACAATTGATAAGGTGGGTACAACCTGAAATAAGGTTTTGGTGGTCATGAGTCCCAATCTATCATTGTTTTCTCCTTGGGTCCATTCTATCAAAAATAGACTGATTGCTTTGATAAAGTAAATTTTTATTCTGTTATAAAATCATTTATGGTATAATCTAATACCTATATAAGGATTCTATTTAGCTATGTTATAATTTAAGTAGTTTAAGTTATTTTGCATATTTCTATATTCTGGCTGCCAAGTAGGTTTTTATACCTGATTTTGCTATTTACATAGAGTAAGATGTCATACCACTGAATATGATTACCAAATATAATCTATGGTATAGATATCCTATTGCCAAGTTTGATAAGATTTTATACACTTCTGATCGATTTCTATATTGATCTAACAGAATATATAATGTTTTAAAATTGATTAAAAGAAATTGATAAAATGTATAATTTAAAAGAATTTTGATAAACCTCTCATTGATTTTATATTGTGATCTATCTGAAAATAGATTGTTTCCACATTATTTTTATTATTATTGTTTATTTGTAACGCACCAACAAATTCTGTAGCACTATACATGTGTTGTGATCAAGGAAAAACATTATTAACACATTACAAAAATGAAGGGCCTGTCTTTGAGCTTAGAATTCAATGTCCATAGAGCTTTCCCAAAAAGCACCATGCTTTTTCGGTGTGGTACAGGAGGGTAGAAAATACATTGTGCATGTTAAGGCGGCAGGTGATAGGCTTCTTTAAACAGGTGTGTTTTTAGTGGGGTGCTTTGAAGATTTTGAGGCTGGAGGATAGTCTGGTGGAGCGAGACAAGGAGTTTCGCATATTTTGACATATCCAATTTTTTATTCATGGTTTTGCTATTATTTCAATAAATGCTGTTCTGCATAAATCGTATACTTGTCTATAAATTGATATTTGAACTCAATAAAATATATTATTCTAGACATTGTAATATTTTTGTCATTATCCTAATTGCATGACACTAAGAAGTAAATTACGGGCTTGCTAAAATATTGTCAGCTCATTTTATCACGCCCCGTAAAATTCTACTTAAAAGGACAGGGTTTACGAGTTCAGGCTAAAGGAGCTAAATTGTGGGCTTGAGTCAATAAAATACATCTAAACAATTAGAGAATAAAACACTGCAGCCAAAATTACAGGTTAGAGGCATTTGCGAGCAGCTAACAGAATAGGGGTCAAATTTAGGAAATTAAATATGTTGACTGAGAATCTTCATTGAAAGTTGCTCAAAAATGATACTGAAGATCTTAAGAAAAACCACAGAAAATTACTTAAAGGACTACTGTACTATAAAAATAATGGCTGTTAAAACCAGACTTCAGATCTTCACCAGTCAGACACTAGAGTGCACAGGAGGAAGTCTGCTACAGCTGTCCCACTCCCAATTGTGCAACATGGGTGGAGCTAAGGGTCCCAGCACGTTGGGTAGAAAACCATAAAAGTAAGAGCTTTAAAGAATAACTACTAGCATTACAACATTTAAATATAATAAATCAAGTATACTTATGCATGTAGGGATTTTTGCCTTCTATTAAACGTAATTATTTAAGAATACTGATTGGAAAATAACGAAACAGGTATTAAATTAATGTTTGTTAATAAAAGTCAATACTGGGCAAGACTAAAAATGTATAGGATCAGAGCTGAACTTGACCTTATCCTTTCTAAACAAAGGAAAAACATGAGATTAACTCAACGTAAATGCTTCACAAGTGAACAATCATAACGCCATCTTGGCTTGCAGACTACAAAATTTACCAAATAAGAGCCAATTCAGACTTAATGAAAATGAGTCCCAATAAAATTCAACACATTTTTCATGAATACTATAAAAATGATATTCTTCTTCTAAATTAAATACTATGAACAATATGTGCTCCTTTCTAGCAACTTGTAAACTTCCATGCCCCTTAAATAATGAACACTTAACACTTTAATCTCTGAAACAACGATTGAGGAGGTAAAGGATAAGATACATGGACTGAAAGCCAGGGAAATAGCCAGGCCCAGATGGCCTAACTAAAATCTATTTTAAAATGTTTTTATTTACTTTCCCAAAACTAACTCTACTGTTTAATTACTTTCTAGAAGGAGTCCAAGAAGACCAATATAGTTGCTTTAGGGAGATATTAAAATTCTAGCAAAAATTATCACCAATATTATTTTACAATCTGTAAGTAAGCAGTGAGCAGACGTTGCATCACAAATTGGCAGTAAACTTTGCGTGTGATGCTCACGCACATTGACGGCCGGCAGGAAAAGAGACAGAGGGTACAGGGAGACACATAGGGCGCACTGAGAGACTGAGGGCACAGAGAGAGACTGAGGGCACAGAGAGAGGGCACAGGGAGAGAGGGCAGGGACAGAGGGCACATATCGACGGCACAGTAAGCGCATAGAAAGGGCACAAAGAGAGCACTGAGAGAGAGAATGAACACAGAGTGAGAGAGAGGGCACAGAGAGAGGGCATAGAGAGTGACCGAGGGTAGAGAGAGAGAGGGCAGAGGGACAATTGAATGAGGCTCCAGATCAGCTTTATCCCTCACAGATAAGCTGGAGATAATATCAGGAGAATCATTAATCTCTCCCACATTATTCACAAACAAAAAACTCCAGCGTGCTTTCTGGCCCTAGATATAGAAAAATAATTTGACTCCCTGGAATGGCCTTACCTATTTGAAGTGTTGTTAAAAAAATTTGGGCTTTAAGGTAAATTTCTTAATATAATACACACAAATTATCAATCTCCAAAAGCTACCTTGCTATTCCCAGGTCAGGGGACAAACACTATTCACATAGACAGGATTGCCCTCACTTTTCTTTGCTTTAGCGATTAAGCCAAGTTGTAAAGCCATTAGGACTGATCCTGACATACATGGAGTACAACTAGGTCCACAACACCTTTAATGCTGTTTCTTCTCTGAAGATCTACTATGCACCCTTACCAAATCTCCCACTTCAATTCCACTTCTCATGCGTATGCTATCCACCAGGGTATGCATTTCTCAGGCTTAAAAATAAACGTGGACAAGACTGAGGCTTTAAATATAATATAAACTCCCTTAACTGAAGTACAATTTTTACTGGCCTGAAACAAGCATTAGATATATATGAGTCAATATTACTCACCATTGTAAAGATCTTTATCAGGCAAATTACCTCTTTATCTAGAATAAAAATGAGAGAAGACATATAAAAATGGCCACAATTTCATATCTCCTGGACAGGACTCATAAACTCTGTGAAAATTAATATTCCCCCGCTTATTATATCTTTTTCCACACATTACCCATCACCATCAAATTTAAGGAATAAGATACATTCCAGACACATATATTAAAATTAATTTGGCAAAATAAACCACCTAGAATAGCAAGATCTGTCATGCACAGACAAAATCCAAAGAGGGACTTTCTTGCCCCAACTTTAGCCTTTACTATAAGGTTGCACAATTGGCTTTCATTCCACAGGCTCTTTCACTAAATCACTAACTGATATGGGTATCAAAAGAAACTTTCCTTATGTCCCCTTATCCTTGGGACACGATTACCTGGCTTCCCAATTCTTCTCCCCCTCTACCCCCAAATGCTAACTTTCTGATCAAATTCACTATGAGACAGTGGTACTGGGCAGCAGATTCACACTAACTCTCATACCTCATCTGCAATCCCCCCCCCCCCCCCCAAGATTACATGACAGTTTGGAAAACAAACAAACTTACTAAAATACACACTTGGATTTTGGATAATGGAATACTAACATATGAAACTTGCAGAGATACATTTGACCTTCCTCTTCATGAACACTTTGATTTCTGACAGATAAAGAAGTGTGTATCTTATTTGCTCTAGGACACCCACAAGATGCTTGTTTTTCAAGTATCTGCCAGGGAAACCCTTTAGCACAAGGTATTCTAGGTATGATATACAATTCCTTTAATACGCCCTCTGAGGGTCACTCAATGTCCAAGAACTCACTCAATTATGGCATACTAGATACCTCCCTCAGGTTTCTCCACTGAGTATATATCACCTAGCCAAACAACATTGCTGGAAAACCTCAATAAGCCATCTTTGCTTTAGGGGATGATTGGAAACAGGAACATTTATTCATATATGGTGATTTTGCACAAGGGTACATAAACTCAAATCAGTGAATCAGTGATGTAGCTGGTCAATGGAACTCTAGATTTCAATCTTTCCCAGAAATGGGAATATGTCTTCTAGGTTTGTCATTACAAGTCCTTTCTAATTCTCACAATAAACGTTTACAGTTCATTATGTTGGCAACAAAGAGCCACTAAGCAAAACAATGGAAATCTGAAAAGTCAAACATAACAGCTGCTAAAAATAGACTAAATTATATACTTATTAATGACAGAATCACACATACTCTAGAAGAGTCTATGACAATCTTTTATAAGATCTGGGATCCATGGCTACCAACAGCTTACTTCCCATACCTTTGGTAGCGGAAAATATAGCTTACAATAATCTAGCGAACACAAAGTTGGGAAGGATGAGAGTTCTTTGTTTTACTTGACTGAAACAACCTTCATGGATAGATGAGGGGGGCTTGTGGCCCAGAAGCTGATTACGGCCCCTGGGATGGCAGAGATCTATAATTACAAACATTGAGCCTCATTCAATTGTCCGAATTTGAGATACGGGGGCCTGAAAGTGAGATCGCAGTCAAATTTCTTATTCAATTGGCATATTTTTGTGTGCTCGGATCGTAAAACGTCAGGCCACCCATATGGGCTAAAACAGTATTGGCATTCATTTTCGTATGACTTCATTTTCAAAGATGTGCGAGTATGAGCACATATCGGATCACCGAACCTGATTGATTGACTCATAACCTCTATGTTTTACTGCCATAATTATGACAGTCTCATTTTCTATTGGCCGATTCTAAATGGGCGGGTACCGGCTCGCTGAATTAATACGGTTCCTGCCCACAACTGCTCCGAATAAGTGCATGGTTTACGAAACAAGCTTCAGGATCGCATATGGCAATCTGGAGCAATTGAATAGCCTCGCACATGGAGTCCAACGAGAGCCTGCAACTCGATATCAGACATGCAGCTGTCTGCGAGCGAGTTGCAGACTTTCATCTTGGATGAGGCCCATAATCTTTAAAGGTGAGTCTGGACGGAGTAAGGGAAGAAATAAAACTGGAGAAAATGAAAACGCTTTTTCCTCTTACTTGCTTTTAATGTTTTTTTCCACTCCAACTCCTCTTTTTTCTTTCTTTTGTCTTTTTGTCCTTCTTTCTTTCCCTTTCCTTTTTTTCTACTTTTCTATTATACACCCTATATTACTAGTCACCTAGGTTACAGTTAATTTGTACACCATCATTTAAAACACTTTAATAGAAAGAAATAAAAAGAAGAAAACAATTAAAAAATTTAAGAGATACACTATATATAACTACAAAGGTTTGAATATTGTTTGTGCTTTTTTAATTTGTCAATGTTTATTTTTCTATATTTCTTAGTGCAATAACAAAATATGCTGCAAACCATGATAGTTATCTTCTTCTAATAAAACTTGAAAGTGAAAAAAATACTAGGTGGGTTTACAAATCAATTTAAATTCTACATTATGAACAGAATGCTATGTGACAACTAAGAGTTCATCCTCCGCTAATTTCATGTATTTTCCTGCCAGAAGAAAGTTTCTGCCCTTCTTTACTCTCTATATCAATGCATGATGGATACATTGAGTAGGATTTCTGTCTCACTTTCTGGAGCATGCTGTAAACAGACTGTTTTCATGCAAGTTTCCCAATAATAGAGCAGTCATACGAAAATTGGAAAGTTGGTGGTCAGGTCATCAGGCCTAGATTTTGAAAACAAATCTGTCTGCTGGAAATAATCTTGTCTATCTAACCTTCTCCAAAACACATTAATAGTTTGTAGATTGAATGCGTCCCCATGGATGAAGATATTCCCTGATGCAATTGGCTTCATAATTCTGTTTCTTACCCTAGCAGAATAGATTAGTTTACTGACTCTAAAAACTGTGCAAATGAACATTGCTCAGTATATCATGAACTGTACTTTCCCTAAAGAACCCTAGAACCCCTGTACCTTCTGACTGCTTGCGGAAAAGAAATGAATTATATTTTCGGTTAAAATATGCAGTCTGTAAGTTTATTTCATATATTAGATTTTTTCTTGATATTCTACCATATAGAGTCCAATTGTACTGTAGTGAAGATTACATTTTCCACTGCAGTCCCCGGGTGAAATATGATCTTTTGATGAGCTAAAGTTGATATTAAGCAGAAATATTTTTATAATATAAAATATATAAATTCATCCTTTAATTTGTTGCTTTGTTTCTTACCTGAATTTTCAACAGTGTCTTGTAGACTGGGGAAAACCCCATTGGTCCTGCATAGGCACTTTGGATTGTAACATTACAAAATAATTTGTAATTTTTCTACATTCTAGCACCACTTGCAGAAACTAATAACTCCAACAACGAGACTAGATTATAAATCAAAAGCTGTATTATATTTTCACTTCTCCTAGTTTTGCCCTGGTTTGAATATCATATATATTTACATAAAATATGATCAACAATACTCGTCTACAACTAATGGTAGAGTATGATTAAAATGTTATGCTCTCCTTATGCCTCTTTGTTCCTGAAAAGGTGTCTGAACTATTGAGAACCACTAGTTTAGACCACTGGTCCTCAACATTTGGCCCTATCAGGTGCTGGCTCTGAAAACATATCTGCCAATCATAAGGGATGAGTGAAGCCTAACACTTTTTACAAACACATCACCATTTTACCATGGGTTTAGACAGATTACAGAAAAATTTATATGTAGCTAAATTTACTCAAATCAGTGCAAAACTAGATGAAAATATAGGTCTCATGTCTTACTGTTAAAGGCAAGCAGAGCTTGTTTTAAGTTTGCTGAAAACATTCATGTTTTAAAGTCTATACTTTGAAATATATTAACATAAACTTATTTATGAAACCATCACTGTTTAATTTTTTTTCTGTAAATAAAATAGATTTTAATTCAAAGTCATTTTTTTAAATGTAATTTAAATGCAATTTGCAATTAAAAGAGATGAAAAGGCTAATGCTAGAGAAGATCAGTTTGAAATCTGAAACATCCATTATTATGTATGTTTAGGAGTTCTCTTCAGTTCTTTGGACATTAGTAGGAGGTAAAGACCGAGGAGAGATCCTGTATTATATGTTTAGGTAAAAAGGAGGGAAGAGGGTAATTTAATGAAATTGCGTATAAAGAAAGATATACGTTCATTTTATTCCACATTTTAATCACATGACCACCTGTGATCAATCCTGCTCAGGCTGTGTATTACATATATCTCACTCCAAACTGGGATTTCTTTTGCTTTTAACTTTGTTTCCTAAACTCTGCTTTCTTAGCTGCTATGCTAATCTATTCATCTGTCTCCTCCTCCTCTTCTCCTCTTCCTTATGCCTCCTCATTTCACCATCTCTTCTTCCCATGTCCATCTTTTTTCCATCTCAGCTTACGTTAATGTATTATCTTTCTTAGAATATTGTAGTAGATCCTCAACAGCACTTGCGACTACATTCATTTAAACTTTGGACCAATAAACATATTTGGTCGAAATCAGTGGTCCTCAACCCTTTTTTGGTCTGGGAACCACCAGCTGGTTATCTCCCAGTGTTCATGTGGACTAGCTGTGAAAACTCAATATTTAATATTATATGTTGCCTGACCTTAGGCTGTCTTTGACTTTGAACATGCCTACAACTGCCCTGCCTTTGCCACACTAGCATAGAAGGGCCACTGTAGTGGCTATACAATAGAGTTTTCATTATCAAGTAAAGAATAGCAATAAAATTAGCAAAAAAAAACTGTATTTTTAATTAATTTCATTATTTAATTCTTACTTTTTACACTTTACATATTCAGGTGCACTCTATCTAGTAAAGCACTTGAGAGCTATTCTTATGGCATACTCTATTGAACACTGTGACTCCTGACTTGAGAAGTAGAGAAATCTATGATGGTCTCCAGATAAGTCACTGTCATTTTTTATTGTAGAGGCTCGTAGTGCCATGGGAGGCTCTCTATTAAGATATACTTAACTGTGATTTGAAAGTCTTATCTTCTTTCTCTTTGGGGCATCTGTGCTTATTGCATATTGTTATGTTGTTATTGTTCTTTTTATGTGATTGTAACAATGTCTTAACGGGTTCCCTGGTGAACAGTGGTTAGTATTCAGTGCTTTAACTACTGCGCCTGGGTTTGATTCCAGTCAGGGAACCAAGTGGATCAGCATGAACATGTACATTAAAGATGTGCCTGGTGTGTTACAGTCCATGAGGTCATGGGAAGTCGGAAACGACTGAACGATGCAAAAAGAAAATGTCTTACCCTCTATGAAAAACTGTAAAATAAAAAACTTGATAAAAACATATTGTGGAAAATAAAATCAGTATTTGAAGAAATGAATACAATGTAACTTGTAAAATTTACATCTGAATGTTAGTGTTTTTTTGGGGAACTTGCAGAGCTCCTTCTCTCCAGATGATCTGCCTAGGAAGCTGTCCTTTTTTGACCAATCTTGGTTTGCCTGCAGAGGCCACTGCTGGAAACAAGGCAAAAACATAAGAACAGTTACCAACATTCAATTGGCCGAATTTGAGATCCGGGAGCCCGTAAGTGTGGTCGCAGGCAAATTTGCTATTCAATTGGTGTCTTTTCGCGGGCTGCAATCGGGTTATGAGTTACGGGCTTCAATTACTTGCTTCTGTCAAAGTCGTAACTTACAGCCTTCAGAAGCCTTTGATCTGTCACTTTCACAAGGCTAAAATCTCAAATCGATATTCAATTGCCCAATTTCCCCAAACAGGGAAAGAGATGACAGACATTAAAATTAATTGCACAACAGTCTCAAGCCCGCAAATCACCAGGAAAATAAATGTATTTTTTACGTTTCATTTCGGTGTTAAATCGATCTCGGATATCAATGAGTTAATAGATATCCGGCCACCCATATGGACTAGGACAGGATGGCATTAAATTTCATAATTCTTTATTTTGAGGGTTGGCGAGTCTGATTGCATATCGGACCCCCGAACCTAATTGAATGACAAGTCACCTCCATGTTTTACTGCCGTAATTCTTAGAGTCTCATTTCCTTTTACTATTGGTTATGGGCTTGCTTAATTGATCATGTTCCCACACTCAACTGCTCAGAACCAGTGCATGGTTCAACATTGTCTCATTTCCTTTTACTATTGGTTACTGGCTTGCTTAATTGATCATGTTCCCGCCCTCAACTGTTCAGAACCAGTGCATGGTTTACGATTGTCGCTTCAAGCCCGTAACTTGCGAGCTTGAGTAATTGAATAGCCTTGCAAACGGAGATCAATAGGAGCCCACAACTCACTCGCAGACATGAGCCTGTCTGCGATCAAGTTACGGGCTTGGAATTGAATGTGGCCTCATAGTCTCTCACCCCCTAAACATCTAATAAGTGGTAGAAGTAATTAGATCTTTTGTCTAGTCATGTACAAATGTAACTAATTGTTAATCAGGTATTACATAACTATCATATGAGCACTGCAGTAGTCGTTTAAGATTTAAGATTGCAGGAATACATTTATTTTTCAGAAGTAATTTTCAGAAGAACTCTTTATAGAAAGGTAATATATTAGGGGAATTGAGAATGCATGGAATGTACAAAACCAGTCTAATCAGTCTATTGCTGATTAATCAATTAGACCTAACCTATTTAGATATAGCAGAGAATGGACAGATTGGATGGGGTTATTGGTTTGTATCTGCTATCCCAAGCTATATACACACACAGAACACGGTTCTGTAAAAAAAAGTAAATACATAAAACAATAATCCATACATAAATAAAATGTTACAATCCTGTCCTTAACCTGTATAGCTACCATGTATACAATCATACTGGTTTAAGCCTATTATATATGGATCATGCAGAAATCTGTATTCATAAAATATACTGAACACAATGACCTTCAAAACCCAATGTGATGTTAATCAGAACAATAGCTGGTAGCTCATAGAAATGAAATGTTAAACTAGTCTTTCAAGAGGGTTTATTTCAATAATGTGGTGGACCATTTAATTCTTGTAATATATGAAGACCGAGCAAAGCCCCCGAGCTTTGAAGTTTATAATTGAGTACTTGCATATATCAAGGTGACACCTATGTGTAACACAGTTTTGTACCTTTGTTTGTTACATACATCAAACCACTTCATGGCTCAGTGCTTATGAATAATACCCTACTTTATGATAATATGATCAGAAAATTATGCAGACTGTTATATTTCCTTACAGCAAGAACACGCTGATGACACAAATCAGCCATTAGCGATGCACATTTATGAGACCTCACTAATTGTGCAGAATGTAATTAGTGATTATGTAATATTTGGGCTCTTGCGACTGTCATTATTGCCCACTATTCAGGAGAGAGAGTTGTTGGAGAAATAGAGAATGATTACTGTATAGTGCATCTACTTAAATCTAAATATACTAATTAACATGGCAGACAACGGCTAAAAGTACTAGTAACCTTCAAAATAAAGTCCAGGAAGCTGAAAATGATACCAATGGCTTCTGCTTTAAAAGGTACGTTTAATTATATTGTGTAGTATGCTTAAATACTGCTTTTACTGTAATGGATCCTGTACAGAGATAAATTATTTAGACTATGCTGAATATAGCTCCCATTCTTTGCATTCCTGTAGAAATTATCTCATATAATGAATATAATGGTGAAGGGCATTAATGTATAGACTAATTAACTATTGAAGTGAAGATTAATTTTATCAAAATGATATCATATCATAAAACTTTATTAGTCAGCTACAGTGAAATATAAAATAAAAATAGCAAAATAACAGCTGATTTTTGAAATCATAGCAGTGTACTGTATATTGTTCTTGTTATGGTGCAGCCATACGTTTAAATGACTACTTTAGTGGTCTTATAAAGTGCTCTCTAAATATTAGTTAGGTAAGGATTTATAAAAAACAAAGAAACCTTTATTAAACTTAAAATGTACATTTAAACAATGAATTACTATTTAAAATGATTCCCCTAGATAGATAGATAGATAGATAGATAGATAGATAGATAGATAGACAGACAGACGGACGGACGGACGCTTAACATACAGATAGATAGATAGATAGATAGACGGACGAACATACAGATAGATAGATAGATAGATAGATAGATAGATAGATAGACGGAAGAACATACAGATAGATAGATAGATAGATAGATTGATAGATGGACGAACATACAGATAGATAGATAGATAGATAGATAGATAGATAGATAGATAGATAGATAGATAGATAGATGAACATACAGATAGATAGATAGATAGATAGATAGATAGATAGATAGATAGATAGATAGATAGATTGATAGATAAGTTTATAAAATGAATAAATGCACAATGATATTCTCCAAATTCACCAAGCAAGTCAGGCTCAAGCAGGAAATGGAATGACAATGAATTGCGAGGCAGCATGGCGTAGTACAGAGGCAGGCTGTCCATACATGTATGGGCCCGTTTGGACCAGTACTAGAAAGATTGTTATTTTCCAGAGTTCACAATCAAAAAATAAGTACTTCTTTAACTACATGTTTTTACTACACAATCATGATTAGTAGAAGGCTATGTATGTAAAGGGATCCATGGTGGTCCAGTGGTTAGGATTCAGTGCTTTGACCTCTGCAACCTGGGTTCAATTCAAGTCAGGGTACCAAGAGGTCACACCACCTTGCAGCCATGCAGGGTTGGGCCTGGTCAGTACTTGGATTGGAGACCACCTAGCAATACCAGGAGCTGTATGCAGTGGCCCACTGGAGAAGGAAATGGCTATCCACTCCAGTATCTCTGCCGTGAATACAAGTGGATCGGCATGGTGTGTTGCGGTCCATGAGGTCATGGAGAGTCGGACACAACTAAACAATGCAAAATATGTATGTAAACTAAAAGATAAATGTGATGCAGCAGTTATAATTTTTTTATGTATGCATACATTTGATATACTTTAAAGCCTGACTCCCTATGCAACTGTGTAGTTTGTCTATGGTCAGGCTGCCCTGTTTGTTTCAGAAGATAAACTTGCTGAAGTGAAGGCACATTCAAATAATGAGAGGGAAAGTATGTACTGATGAGCAGCATGGTGCCGATTCCTGGGTGTGCTGATTCTTGCATTGTCTGACCATGCCCCCAGCTGGCTGATGAGTCGAACTAGATTCAAGAAAAAAATGCAGAATATATTGCTCAGAAACACATACATATTCCTAGGCTATAATATTCTACATGCATAACATTATTTAGTATTCTCCATAACCTATATATTGTATATATATATATATATATATATATATATATATATATATATAATTATTTAGAGATTTAAAAAAATAAAATAAATAACATGTGTCCATGTGTTTGTTTTGCTTTAGGGTTAAATCTTTAGGGTTAAATCTGATAAACCCCCAAAATAACTTTATATTTTCAGTAAAGCCAAAACTGTTTTGTAATATGCATAATATGCTATTACACTGCATTGTGTTTTTATCAGTTGTTCAAGTTGACTCTACCTACCATAACATATTCTTAAAAGGAACCATGTTTAAAATGGTGTTGGATTAAAGAGTGATACCTTTGTGGGCTCATTTGCATGTCAATGCCCAGGTTCCATGAATGCAGTGCAATAACTGTATTTCTCGAAATTGTGAGCAATAAATATGTTTTTTTAACTAATTTTAGACATTCTAATGTGAAGAGAAATGTACTATTTATTTACTGTACTTTGTATGGTGGAGGGTTTCTATCGCTCTTTTGCCCACCAAATGCTACATGATGATGTGGTTAATAGCATTCCCACAAATCTATAGCAGGAGTTAGGTACCAGTTAGGTCTCCTGCACAATCAATCATATGATATACTTTAAAGATGTATAATGCAGTAAGCATATGCTTAAAGGGAACTATGTCGAAAGGGTATTGGATTAAAAATTGAAGCCTTTGTGGAGTCATTTGCATGTCCCTGACAGCTTCCCAGAATGCAGTGCAATAACTGTATACTGAGCAGGAAATACATTTTTTAGCTTATTTTAGATGTTAAAATGTGAACACAAGTGTACTATTTATTTATATATTTCTTTATTTACAGAGCTCTTTAAACATTATTAATATGATGTATAAGTACCTGCAGTTGACAGAATATATAAATATGCAGTTTTCTTTCTCACCGATAATGGCCCACATTAAATTCCAAGCCAGTAACCCCAACGTAAAGCCCGTAATGGCTGCGTGCTTGAAATTTCAGCGAGTTACGGTGCTACTAAATTAGAGGGCGTCGAGCTACGAGCTGGAAACGCAAAACCGTAAACCATCTGTTGGCCGGCAGCTTTGCGGGCTAGAACGTAATCAATTAAGCAAGCCCGTAGTTACAGGTTTAGATGCACCCAATGGAAACAGAGGTCGTCAGCTTCGCCTCACAAGAAAATGGTGGATGGATTTCAAAGTCTTATGGGGCTCAATTACGATCTACGAGTGAACCCACATTCCAGCCACAATGCAATATTAATAAAGCCGCAAATATGATATGTTACAGTATATGTATTAACATATTGATTCCCAGGATAGATACAACACAACATATATACATGAAATGAAGTATTTTGCTGAGCCGATTTGCGGGCTTGAGAATGTTGTACTAATAATTCTAAGACCTAACATCACTTTCCCTTTTAATAATTGTACAGTAGTGTGTTTTTAATCACAGAACAAGTGCTACGAATTGGACTTTACCCCCCTTGTGGGTCCTCTTGGGCACACGTTGGGCTTTGGGCTTCATTTGCGTGTTACGGGCTTGCTCCCGAGTGACGTCTTTGCAATTCAATAGCTCAATTGAACACGTAACGGTTACAGGCTTGACAGATCAAAGGATTTGCATTGCTCAACCTGCAGGCTTTGTTGGCCCTGCTGCGTCTTAACCTGCAAGTCGTCTGCGGGCTACGTTACGGGGCTAAGTTAATAGCAAAAAAAAATTAGATCTATGTTAAGGGCTACTTTTTAACACATAGCCTGAATTTAATGTGTCTGAATGTTTCTGTCACTCTCAAACCAGCAGCCTTTAGTCTATAGCATAAGAGCAGTCTCAAACAGTATCTTACTCCCATATAGTCTCTAACAAACAAGGAGTCCCTTATGCTGTTGCTCACACAGATGTAGTCTATTGACATTAGAGCACTCTGACTGCAATACAACCCACCTTTAGATTGTAAGTCTGCTAGTTTTCAATCTTGCATTGCACTTTGGGGAAAGCACTATGGACACTGAATTCTAAGCTCAAAGATAGGGCCCTCCATCTTTTGGTGGACACGGAGGGCGGCCCAGGCTCTCTTGGTAGCCGGAAGTGTCCTATGAGGCCGGCGCAGTGACGTGAGAGGTGGGCGCTTCACGTTCGCGCCATTTTACCTCACTCGGCGACCCTCCAGCGTGGTGATCAGATGGACCTGGCTGAGCTCCTGCATTTTAAAGATCGTGGGCTTGTGGTCTTATTTATTGGGCTTGCTTGTGCTGGGGGTGTTTGTATGTGCTGGGGGTAGTGTGGGTGTGTGTATGCTGCTTGTCTGTGTGTCTGGGTATTTTGTTTTCCCTCTCTGGCGTTGGGTTTTTGGTGGCCCTGCAATAAAGGGTCCATCCACTTTGGCCTTATTATAAAGGGTTACTGCCCTGGGCTATTCAGTATCTTCTGCAGCCACAGTTACATCCCCTTCCCACCCTCCCTCCCCTTTTGTTTCTTTTCTGTGTCTGTTGCTGTTTGTGTTTTCCCTTCTGCGTGTCCCTAGTGGGCTAGTATTCAGGGAGTTAGGGCCAGTTAAGATGGTGGCAAGTGACACCAGTGAGCTGGAACGCCTCCTTGATTTAGTGCGCTCCAAGGCCTGATGCCATGGGGTAAAATGGCTGGATGACCGCCTAGGCGCTCCAGCGGTCAAGTCAACCCCCTCCCCTGTGGTCCCTCAGGTGCAGCCTTCAGTAATTAGTGTTCTGGGGGATTTGGCGGAGGCTAGCTCCTCTGGAAGGACTGCACGGCAGCGTGGCCCTAGAGCATGCAGTCCCACAGAGGAAAGGGTGAGGCCGCTGCTCGCGGCCGCCGGGGATGGTTTGGATTACCGCAGAGCAACAGGGGAGCTAGGCTTAAGGGTGTGAGAGGTGCAGTTCATAGCGACCATACTGCGCCTTTAGGACCACCACTAAGCCAGGTAATTTCCGACACTCCTACACCCCCAGACCGCAGTCTCGCATTAGGGGTGGGTAGGGTCACAATAAAAATAGGTGTGAAAAAAAGAACCTAGCGGTCCCACTGAGGGATTTTGTGTGGAATGAGTCCTTGGCTGGTACTAATGCTACTGTTTTAAAGGGCCAGCAGCAAGGCAGGAGTGGACCAGCCGTGAGTGCAGCTGTGCTTCGTAAAAGGCGCATGGAGATAGAGCAAGAGATGTTAAAGGATGGCAAAGTGGTGAGCCCAGCGGTTGCGGTCCAAGTACCAAGGGCGGCATGCCCATCAAGGGCCAAGAAAGCCTACATCCAGGTACAGTCCGCTCTCTTTAAAGGTGCCTGATAAAAGGCAAAAAGTGCACACGGTCCCACACGCTCCGCCTTGCCCAAGGGCGGTTGAAGCCGTAGTTGACATGGCTCATAGACAGGCATGGACATTAGTCTCCCCAGTTGACAGCCCACCTTTAGACGGACTGAATTTTGGAGGTTCCGGGGGCCTCTGGGGCGTGGTTGACGAGAGTGACTCCTCTCAGGATAATGACCACCCCCCACGGCATACCGCATGCAGGCAAAGACTGGCTAGTGACAGTTCTTTTTGCTTTCCTAGGAGATTTAGGGATCAGTCCAGATCCCGTAGCCGGAGGTCATGCACTTGCAGTTGTGCATGTCCCGGTTCGGAGCGTGAGGCAACGAGACCGAGCTCACAACTGCTGCCTACAAAGGGATCCAGTCAAGCTCAGCCGTTGATGGCGGCCCCCTGTGACGCAGATAAGATGGCGTTTGGCCAGCAGTTAAACACATCTTACACCGACACAAGGTTCGGGGGTCAGGACACATTACTAGCAAGTCTTAAGGGCGTGCTAGGTGAGCACAAGGTAACGCTCTCTGACAAGGAGTTTGCAGATTGGGTTGCAGGGTTGGCGGCCAAGGGTTGGGCGGCATGTCCTGCTTCACCGGTGACGGAAGGACGGACGGCTGTTACTGCGGTTAACCAGGTTACGGGTGATGGTCCTGCTGACAGGGTTGCAATGACTCCAGAAACGGATTGGGTATTGGATGAGAAGAGCGACAGCAGTATGCTCATTGGATAATTTGGGGGCCCATCTAACTCAGGATATGCAGGAGCGAATTTTTGCATAGGGAGTTTGTCGAAATATTTTCACTACTCAGGATGTTCCTCTATTAGTGTGGATATGAGCAATAGGCGCTGATTTTCCAGGATTCCGAGCACATTTGACAACTGTCTTCAGGCTTTTTCTATAATGGCGTGTGTCATAGGGAAAAAAATTCCCTCACCAGTGCTCCTCCCTCTTCGTCTATTTGGAGGAGATTAGAAGTGCTTATCGTACCTACGGCGGTATGGCATGGTGGAAAGAAAATGAGGATTTCCGCCAATGCATGGCGTCCAAGCCGAACATTGCTTGGAATGAAAAAGCCATTGCGTATTGGTTAAACGTAATGACGCCCATGAGGGCCGGGCCGCCCTTTCGGTCAAGGGCAAGCGGGGGATGGCCACCTGCACCCAGGGCAAGTGGCAGGCAGATCTGCTACTCATTCAATGAAGGCGTATGCAGATGGGCGCCAAACTGTCGTTTTTGACATGTCTGCTCCAACTGTGGTGGGGAACATGCATTTGCAAAATGCTTCAGGCCAAAGGACACAGGGAAGCCCAGTGAGCAAGTTGCAAAAGGGCTGGACACCAGTGTTGCTAACCGCAATGCTCCCTTGGCTAAACCATTACGGTGAGCAGAAGGGGGAGACCTCGGCAGCACAGCTGCTGAGTGTTGGGTTCCCGGATGGCTTTGCGACCCCATGTAATACGGGTTTCAGGGGCGGTCATCCACCGAACCTTAAATCTGTGTGGGATTACCGGGGGTGGTTAGGGAGAAGGTAGGCAAAGAAATTGGTTTGGGCAGTGTGGCAGGCCCATTTGGGTCATCCCCATGGCCTCACCTGAGGATTTCTCCCCTGGGGGTGGTGCCAAAGAAGGAGCTGGGGAAGTTCCGGCTCATACATTACCTTTCCTACCCTTGCTGCACTTCGGTTAATGATGGGATAGACATGGAGCTGTCGTCTGTGTCATATGCCTCCTGCGACACGGCTACGGAAATCGTCAGACAGGACGGTAGCGAGGCGTGGATGGCAAAGGCTGACATTGAGTCGGCTTTCCGCCTTCTTCCGGTCCATCCAGATAGCCACCACTTGCTAGGTTTTCACTTTGAGAATGGGTATTATGTGGACCTTTGCTTACCAATAGGGTGCTCCATATCTTGCGCATTCTTCGAGGCGTTTAGCACGTTTTTGCAGTGTGTCAATTGCGAGAGATCTGGGTTTAAAAGTATGGTGCATTACCTGGACGATTTCTTGTTTGTGGGTCCGGCGGTTCATGACACCTGCCAGTAAATGCTTAGAACTTTTCAAGCAATGGCAGCAGAGTTTGGCGTTCCATTGGCTCACAGGAAAACTGAGGGCCCGGTCACGACGCTAACATTTCTCGGCATTCAGATTGACTCAGAGAAATTGGAATGTAGCCTGCCAAATCATAAGGTAGTAGACCTCCAGGCGGATTTGGTAGCTTTGGCACAAGCTAGAAGGGTTACGCTGCGGAGGCTGCAGTCCATACTGGGGAAATTGAACTTTGTGTGCCGTATTATGCCCATGGGCAGGGCATTTGGCCAGCGGATGGCCATGGTGACGGGAAGGCATAAAGCAACCACACCATTTCGTCGTGCTGTCGGCGGCAATGAGGGAGGACGTTCGTATTTGGCTGGCATTTCTAAGCGTGTTTAACGGGAAGACACTCATTAAACATAGGGAGTTGTCTAAAGACAATTTACAGCTCTATACAGATGCATCAAGGGGCTGCGGTTTCGGGGGTATTTCAATGGCAGCTGGTGCGTGGGCAGGTGGCCTGCTGATTGGGTGGAGGCCGGGTTGACAAAGAACCTGGCATTCCTAGAGATGTTCCCTATAGTGGTTGCACTGCACATTTGGGGCAGTAGGCTAAGGGACCAGAAAGTCGCCTTTTTCTCTGACAATATGTCAGTGGTGCATGCTAATAATAGGAATACAGCGAAATCGACCCCATTGGTGCGGCTAATTAGGCACCTGGTCGTGGTTTGTCTTCAGTTAAACACGTGGGTCAGGGCTAGGCATGTCCCAGGCAGTAAGAATGGGATAGCTGATGCCCTTTCTCATTTTCAGTGGGAGCACTTCAGTCGCCTGTTACCGTATTCGGAACAGGAGGGCTGCAGCGTTTCCTGACGGAACTTTGGGAGCTTGGAGCGTAGAAATAGCGGCGCTGGTACGGCAGTCCCTAGCTCCAGCCATGTGGACGGCTTACAAAAAGGTCTGGAGAAAGTGGCGAGACTTGGTGGAGCTGGCAGGTGGTACGGGTTCGGAGGACAAGATGACAGGCATCGTACTATGGTACTTACTCCGCAGTAAGAACGAGGGCTGCTCAAGGGCCGCAGTGGGGCGGCAGGTGGCGGCATTAGCCTTCATGTTTAAGTTGGCTGGGATGGCAGACCTGACAAAGGTGTTCCTGGTAAAGTGCGTGATTAGTGGTATGTTTAAAGGTGAAGTAGTGCGGGACAAGAGGCACCCCATCATGTTTGCTCTGTTACTTCGGATCCGTTCTACACTGGGTGACGTGTGTAGCTCTCCCTTCGAAACTCTGCTTTTCCATACTGCCTTTTCTCTGGCCTTTTTCGGTGCATTCCAAGTAGAGGAATTGATATCGGCTAGCAAGCGGAGTGCCGGGGGCTTACAGCTAGTAGACGTCTGCCTATACCAGAACAGTGTGGCGATTTGGCTCCGGCGGTCAAAAACAGACCAGGAAGGCAGAGGGAAGGAAATTATGTTGCACAGGGTGGTTTTGGAATGCTGCCCCGTCAATTGTAATAGTAAATACCTTAGGCGCAGGCCACAGAACCAGGGCACTCTGCTAATACACGAGGATGGGCTTGCTCTCTCCCGCTTCCAATTCCCTCAGGTCCTAAAAGGCTGTCTACAGCGCCTGGGGTTTGATAGGGCCGAATTCGGCACGCACTCATTCCGAATAGGTGCGGCCACTGTAGCTGCAGGCTTGGGGCTGCCTGAGGGAGTGATGAGGAGAATTGGGTTGGTGGGAGTCCAGATGCTATCAGAGGTATGTGAGACCCATGGCAGCTGCATACTAAGAGTTTTATATCTGTTGCAGGTGCCAAACAACAGCTCTGGGTTGTCGGTCACTCCTATATTTATTCGGCTCAGAGGTTCGCAGCAGTTTTGCCTGGCCGGCCTGCAATCTGTCGTTGCTGAAGATGTTATGGAAGTGCACTGGGAGGGTAGGCATGGCCTGCGGTGGGCAGAATTGAATGGGTTGATTGATCATTTGTCTCAGTGTGGTGATAACCGGGCAATTATATTAGTACACGCAGGGGGCAACGATTTAGATGTGATTCCTATGAAGCGGTTGGTTAGGGACATCAAGAGGGATATGGTTAGCTGGAGGGATAGATTCCCGAGGGTGGTTATTTGGTCGGAGATCATCAGGAGAAGGGTTTGGCACTCTGCCAGGGATCCCATCTGCCTTAATACGGCATGGGTTAAGGTAAAAAGGTTGGTGACTACTTTTGTCCGGAGGTTGGGAATCCTGGCTCTGCGCTATGCAGAGTTTGAAGAAAAATCTGAGGATGATTGGTTTGGGCCTGATGATGTTCATTTAACTGAAATCGGGCTTGAGTTAATGATGCTTGGGCAGGGGATCAAGCGGGCAAGAGCTTTGTTGGGGGGGTTGCAGCCCTGTGAGGGGTCCTGTAGCTGCTCAGTGGCGGGTTGGGAAGTTGGCTGGCTCAGTAGGTAACAAAAGGGGTCGTGCACCCTACCTCAGGGGCGTGGTACAGTGACGAATAAGTGGGCCCCATGGACGCGGGTCCAGGGGCAGGAAGTTACTTCCGCTGGCCGGGCTCCTCCCTCTTCCATTATGTAATGTAAAAAGGTGTTAGTCAATAAAGCTGTGACCCGTGTTTTTTCCCCATATTGTTGTCTGCCTCTTTATTTTAGTGGGTTACCCTGTTAAGGTTATGCTGTACCGAGTGCCAATGGATCCTGCAGGGGTCAGTAATGTGTTAATATTGTTTTGCCTTGATCACAACATATGTATAGCGCTACGGAATATGTTGGCACGTTACAAATAAACAATAATATTAATAATACCCCCCCTTCTCCCAACTGTCCCAGTTAACAAAAGACACAAAATGTTTGGTATGGTTAAAAAACAGGCCACATCATTTATGGATTTATTTACAATATATGGAAACAGCAGGGAGTAGCTCTCCTGCTATCACAACAGCCTAGCCCTGAACCCAGGGCTGTGTAGGCAGTTGGGGGATATATTGCCTTTATCCCACTGCCTGGTAGGCATTTCCCCCAGCGTCTCCCATCAAAGAAGCAAGAAAATATTCCCTTGGTACTGCTCCTTAATGCCATGGACTGCTGGACACCTTCTTTGAATTTCAAGCATCACAAGTTACAAGCCAACTTTGGTGGCGTGAATTCCATTGGGTAGAAACAAACATTCAGCATCACCTGTCTCAAACCTACCATGGAAAAGACCATCAGTTTATTCAGCTTTGGCCTTATATAACCTTTGAGGGCCTCATGGCATCCACATTTGCTGCTTTATCATACTAGAAAAGATAATGGTCAGGTCCAGAAACTAGTGTCTCATACCCTTTACATCTTTTTTTACATATCCTGTACCAGTCATTTTATGGACTTTATTCTAAAGTCATTGCCTCCAGCATGAAGCAACTGAAATGTTGGATGGGTGAAATGCTGGGCATATCCAATGACCAGTTCATGCACATGCACCCAACTTAACCCTCTGAAGTCATACCAGTACACTTCCAACTAGTCCATGGGAGCACCCAGCTGCAAGTCCTTGTCGAATGGTGCAAGCACGCCCAGATCTACCTTTTTGAAGCCCCTGGGCAGTAAAGTGGAGGCGTCCCTGCAAGTGGATGCTGAAGGTATGTATTCACTCAACTTTTCCCTTTTCTGTGCATGTGTGTTGCTCTATTGCTGTGTGAGCACAGACATTTGCACAGACATTTGCCCATTACAGCAATTTTAACTACATAGCTACTCATACACACACAGAGCTACTACGTGTTTATTAAATTCATTTGATGGTTGGCCATATTATTTATCTTTTTCTATGGGAATACAGATCATGATCACTTGTATCACACATAAAAATTATGAGAGTTAAATGGCCGCCTATTCACACAGACAAACAGACACAGAAACGCAAAAACTCACAAGGACACAGACACACAAAGAGGTACAAACAGAGACAAATACACAAAAGTACACACAGACATACACACACATAGAATGGCACACAGAGGTACATACATACACACATAGAGATACGGTCAGATACACAGTTACACACACAGAGGTACACACATAGACACACAGAGAGGTACAGACAAAAACACACACAGAGGTACACACACAGAGGCACACAGACACACATAGAGGTACAGGCATACACACACATAGAGGCACACAGACACACATAGGGGTACAGGCGTATACACACATAGAGGCACACATACATACACACATAAAGGCACACATACATACATACACACAGAGACACACATGCACATTTAGAGGCACACATACATTCACACATACATACACACATAGAGGCACACATACATAGAGTCACACATACATACACACAGAGGCACACATACATAGAGGCACACATACATACATACATAGAGATACACATACATAGAAGCCCACATACACATATAAAGGCACACATACACACAGAGGCACACATGCACATTTAGAGGCACACATACATTCACACATACATACACACATAGAGGCACACATACATAGAGTCACACATACATACACACAGAGGCACACATACGTAGAGGCACACATACATACACACATAGAGGGTCACATATATAGAGGCACACATAGGCACACATACATACACACATAGAGGCACGCAGACACATGTAGTTCAAATAGTTTATTTTCATAGCACAGCATGAAAGATGAAGCACAAGCACTCTTGGTAGGTGCTGTGCCCACAAGCCATGACGTGTCCCATAATACATGGATGATCAGTGAGGTATGTCATAGTGCTGAGAGCCACAATGCACAGTAAGGCTCTTGGCACTATGGCATGCCTCCAAACATTTCATGTCGCCAAAATGGGACACATATTTGAAAAAAAGAATGCACTGTTAGCTTCTGCTAATGCCAATCACTTCATTGAGCTAACATTCACACACATCAGAACACACACATTGTTGGCCTCTCTCTTTCTCCGGGAGTTTGAAACAAAGCAACAAGAGGAACCAAAGAAAGAAAGTGGTACATGGTGAGAGCTTGAAAAGAGCAATGTCTTCTTAAATGTGAGGCTTAGAGGAATAGAGGAATTTACCCATCAAGGAAGGATTGTCTTTCTTAAAGAGGGACGTTTGGGTAGAATGTTTCAAGTTCTATGTTAAGAACAACCTTCTTCACTACCTTCTGGTCACCACACAGAACTTTAAGACACCCTGTTCCTTTTTTGATTGGTATAAATATTTAATACTTGTTGTAAAGCAACTTGAATTTTTGTGTGGACGGCTCCTATTTTATTACTACTGACCCATGTTTTATATAGAGAAGTTTAATTAATACTCCCTTACATATATAAACTAAGAAGTATAATGAAGCTTGGATTAGAGAAAAAATTACATTTTCTATTTCAGGCAGTAATATGCATTATGCATTTGAGTAAGTTCACTTAATGTGTACCTTTAACTCTCATGTTCACTTATGTTGTCAGGAACACAACTAAGAACTCAGGTAATCTTTTCCTGCTACCAATATGACCTTGAAGAAATACATATCTTTAAAAAATAAAAAAAAGATAGTATGATATTTTACAAGACTACAGTCTCCTACATTATTATAATTGTTATTAAGAGAAAATTAACATTATAACACACTAGCGACTTGCCCATCAAAAAATGATGGTCAATAACATTTTAAAGGGGGGGGTATGCTGTTTGTGACACAATGTGATTATCTGAGAATTTTAACCTTTTTTTTATCTACAAAGAAGTACAAAAAATTATAATAAACTCTTTTATTTTTTAACAGTGAACTGTTGAACCATATAAAACTTTTGATTTGTCATGTATGCAGTAATAATGGAACAATACATGAAATTTGTATGAATAGGTATTGTGAACCATTACAGAAAGGTTTCTAAGATGCAACTTATATTGTAAACAGTGTTGAATGAATTATTTGTAACAATACTAAGATCAATACAGTGCCTTGCAAAAGTATTCACCCCTTTGTCATTTTTCATGTTTTGTTGCCTCACAACCTGGAATTAACATGGATTGTTTGAGAATTTGCATCATTTAATTTACAGAACATGCCCACAACTTTGAATTTTTTTTATTTTTTTTGATTGTGTAGCAAACAACAAATAGGACAAAATAAAAGAAAAAGTCAATGTGCATAACTATTCACCCCCCTAAAGTCAATACTTTTTAGAGCCACCTTTTGAGGCAATCACAGCTCCAAGTCGCTTTGAAAAGTCTCTATGAGATTCCCACATATTACCACTGGGATTTTTGCCCATTCCTCCTTGCAAAACTGCTCCAGCTCCTTCAAGTTGGATGGTTTTCCCTTGTGAACAGCAATCGGATTGAGGTCTGGGCTTTGACTAGGCCATTCAAACACATTTGTTTCCCCTTAAACCACTCAAGTGTGTTTGGGGTCATTGTCCTGCTGGAAGGTGAACCTCCGTCCTAGCCTCAAATCATGCACAGAGTGGTACAGGTTTAGCTCAAGAATGTCCCTGTATTTAGCACCATACATCTTTCCCTCAACTCTGACCAGTTTCCCAGTCCCGGATACTGAAAAACATCCCCACAGAATTATGTGTTCTTTGGGTGATGTGATGTGTTGGGTTTGCACCAGACATAGCGTTTTCTTTGATGTCAGAAAAGTTCAATTTTAGTCTCATCAGACCAGAGCACCTTACTCCATACATTTTGGGAGTCTCCCACATACCTTTTCACAAACTCAAAACGTGCCATTTTGTTTTTTGCTTAAAGTAATGGCTTTCTTCTGGCCACTCTATCATAAAGCCCAACTCTATGGAGCGTGCGGCTTTTTGTCATACTCCAGTCTCTGCTGTGGAACTCTGCAGCTCCTCCAGTGTTACCTTAGGTCTCGGTGCTGCCTCTCTGATTAACGCCCTCCTTGCCCGGTCGGTGAGTTTTGGCGAGTGGCCGTCTCTTGGCAGGTTTGCTGTTGTGCCATGTTCTTTCCATTTGGTTATGATAGATTTGATGGTGCTCCTGGGGATCATCAAAGATTTGGATATTATTTTATAACCTAACACTGACTTGTACTTCTCAACAACATTGTCGCTTACATTTTTGGAGAGTTCCTTGGTCTTCATGGCAGTGTTTGGTTAGTGGTGCCTCTTGCTTAGGTGTTGCAGCCTCTGGATCCTTTCAAAAAAGGTGTGTATATGTAATGATAGATCATGTGACACTTAGATTGCACACAGGTGGACATCATTTCACTAATTATGTGACTTCTGAAGGTAATTGGTTGCACCAGAGATTTTTATGGGCTTCATAACAATATACGCACATGCCAATTTTCTGTTTTCTATTTCTAAAAAATAGTTTTATGTATATATGTTTCTCATTTGACTTCACCAACTTAGACTGTTGTGTTCTGATCCATCACATAAAATTCAGATTAACAAAACATTGAACTTAAGGCTGTAATGTAACAAAATAGGTAAAAAGTCAAGGGGGGGGTGAATACATTTGCAAGGCACTGTAGTTCAATTTTTGTCTCATCAGACCAGAGCACCTGAGTATTTTAAACCATTACAGAATGCTTCTTAACATGCAACTTGTCATTTAACTACTGGTAAAGCACATAGGTATTCAATCCAGAGAAAGGCAAACAGTAAAAAACCCCATTGAAACTTGCCATATTATCCAATAAATAGCCAATTGTATAAAAATGCATTCCTTACTTACCCCAGTAACTGGCGATCGGATTGCTTACTTTATGAATCCTGTCTATTTAATTATACATTAAAATTTGTAACAAATGATTATGCTGCTACTGACATAGATCCTTAATAACATTCAAGAAATCAACTTTTCAAACCTTGTAAAATACAATGTTAACAATGCAAACATTAACGTAAGGTAATAACATTTAAATTGAAATAATTAAAAAATATAGTGATCTTGAATATTGAATCCAGAGGAAGGCAAACCAAAAAAAACCAGTGAAACTTTGTCAATTGTTTCACAGTGGGGGAAAAAAATCCTTCCTGACCCTATTAACTGGTGATCGGATTACTCCCTGGATCAATACTCTCTATATCATGAAACATTTAACATTTGCAACAAGTTTCAATGATCAGTACTTTGAAAATAGATTTATCATTCCAAACATGAACTTAAAGTATTAAAATGGAAACCGTAAAGATAACAAAATGCAAGGTAACTGTTTTGTGGGGCCAATCATGTCAAAATTGACTTCCAAGACATTCCATTTTTTTTTTGTTTTGTCTGTCAAAGTGGTTCCCTTTAAAAGAGCCCAGCAGACTTGTAATTTTGTCTATGGGATCTAACCACTGTTTATTGTTGTTGTTTTGTCTTTTTTATTTTTTATTGCTGTATTTGTTGAAAATGGCACATAGAGTTTTCTAACTGAAATAGAGGTCCTCTAAAAAGAGGCCCCTAGACATCAAAGTTTGTCCACAGGGTATAACCACTGTTCTCTATGTTTTTTGCCATTTTATAGAGTTTCCTTATCAAAATAGTGGTCCTCTAAAAAGCCTGAGTGACATAAAATTGCGTCCTCAAAATAAAACCACTGTTCTCTATATTTGTTGTGAATTTGACATAGACACTGTTGCTTATTGAATTGGGTTCTTTGTGGCTTAGTTGCAATTTGGTTTTGTTTGTAATTGAATTTACAGTACTTCATAGCAGACAATGTTTTTTGTAAAAATGTGTCCATCATCTAATAAATCACCCTGACTTTGGTTGTTTTCAATATAAACTTTTATTTCCTCTGGATTCTTGCATCTTGAAAATGCAACATACAGTTGGCCATGGGTAAATACTGGTTCTTCTAAAAAGATTCCAATGACTTTAAAAGTTTATCTTTGTGATTCATTAATGGTCATGGCAAATCCATTATGATGGGAAATTGTCTTCTCTGAAGTACAAAAGGCAAGCTACTTTCGATTGGTGCCAAATCTATTCTTGGTATGAAAACTGTTGGGACTTCCTAATCAGGAGTTGGCGGCTTGGAAAACACAGGGCCCAATCAGAATTCTGGGGAACCCGTACTGAATGTAACACACACACAAAATAATTATCAGTACTAATTCCGTTTATTGCCACGTCACAGCGTAGGTCATATACTTGCAAAAGAAGGCGGGTATTAGAGGCGATTTTCACAGTTCATGTTAGTCACTTGCAAGGACAGATAATCAGGTGTTTTCTGTTTCTTAGAATAACTAGAAATGTTTTGTGTTTTAGTAAGGTCGCAAAACATCCCAAGGATAGGAACATGATATTATGGTTAGGCTATATGTCAGCAAACTATGTTAAACCCTTTATCAGCAGAATATGTTAACCCCTTCAAAAACTCTTTCACCTTTATGGGTACCATTGAGCATATCTGCATTTATGAAATAATCTTTGAGTTCTTGGACAATTAATCTGGTCCCATTACATAGTCCTTTTTTGGGGTTCATATTTCGCAGTAACATGATAATTGCACCTGTTTTTAGCTGCAAAATATGTGGTGGCATTCCAGATGGAGTTAATGAATTAATAAATTCAGTTGAAAAGTTTGTCTGAGTTTCTTTGTCATCACCAAGTACACAATCTGCACTGTGATAATTATTTTGTGGTGCATCTATTAATTTTAATATTTCATTATTCAGAAGCAATGCATCTTTATTTTTAGAAGTTAATATTACTTTTGTTGCAAGCTCTGCATAATCATAGTTACTTATTGTATGTTGAAATATAGCCGATATAATGTCCTGTTTGCAAATCATATGAGATGGAATTTCCACGGTATCATCGGGTAAATTCTGAATTACTTCAGTTTTTCCTTCTCCAATTTTGATGAGCCACTCACTGAATTAATTTTGTCCTTGTGATCTCATATTTTGTTCTAATTTGAGGTGAGTAAAGAGTTTTCATTGTTTACTTGACTTAATACATGTTTCTACAATGTCTGTGAGATTACCATGGACAACAACAGGTAATGTTTGTCTAAAATCTCCACCCAACAACATGACCTTTCCACCAAAAGGCAAATCATTATCCATGACTTCACTCAACAAACGGTCAATGCATTGTAGAGCATGGCATGACATCATTGTAGCTTCATCGAAGACAATTAACTTACTTTTCTTAATTTTTTTTTGCTTGTAAAGATGTCATTGTTCTGTCCGACACTGATGTTTCCAGAATAGGAACTGGCAGTTTAAATCCACTATGCACAGTTCTTCCACCTTCTAACAAAAGTGCGGCAATTCCAGTTGTTGCAAATGGCAGTGCTATTTGACCTTGTGCGCGAACAAAACTCATCAATAAATTATATTGATAAGTTTTTCTTGATCCACCAGATCCATCTAGATAGAAATAACGCTCTTTGAGCAAGTCATCCTCTAGTGCACTTTTTATGGCGTTATATGCTTGCAATTGTAAGTTATTTAAAGTTGCAAGTCTTTCTTGTGTTATTTGGTTTTGAAGCTGAATATCATAGTCTTCAAAGTTTATTTCATCTATGATTCCTGGATCTGGCAGATAAAATTTGCACAATTTAATCCATGAGAGAGAAAGACCTCTTGAATTTCAATTAATTCTGCAATAGGCTCATTGTATCGTTGCAAAAAGTCTTCAGACATATTTGTTTTAAATTTGTCCCACAAAGCTAATGCATTTGGAGCAACTGAGAAGATGCAAATGGATGCAAATTGTTCTCTTATCTGCAGTGGCATTTGACATAGTGCTGCTTCTTCTAGACATCTTTCCCATTCTGTATCATCAGCCAGGAAGTTTCTGTGTCGCGCAGCTAAATGAAATGTGTCATAAACTGTGTCATCAACAGTTCTCAACTGTTAAAAACTTTGTGCACCAGGAACATTTAAAAGGAGTAAACGTAAGCAGAAACATTCAAGGTCTCTTGGACTTACAGTGTATATTCAAGTTATAATTTTATTTCCACGGCTTTTTCTTTTTCACCATAATCCATTAACAAAAACATAATGGTAGGGAATGTCAATACACAACAATTCCCTTGCCTCCAAGTCAGTACAATTTAATTGAAACCACGCAGTTAGTGTAGTTTGCCGATGCTCACTTTGTGCCAAAGCATTTCTTTCATTTCCAACATTGAAATAAACGAAGTGTCTTTGGGGCAAATGTACAGCTAATCGATATACTTCATGTGAGCGATCATGCATTTCAAATTTGAGAAGACGCCACATTGCTTCTGACGCACTTACATAGCAAACATTTACATAAGATGCAAGTTCATCATGTAATAACTCAGTTTGATCTGGATTTTCTGCACTTTTTAAAACTACAGTAGCTGCATCATAGCCTTTGTAAATATATTTGTAGACATATTTAATGGATTTTATAGAAGTGCAAGCTTCCACATTAATGTGTGCATTATACTTCATGAGTTAATGTGGATTGTATGGCATCACATATATTTTTTGACACGAATAATGGCAGTTTGTCGTTCTCTTCTTCTATATAATGGATAGCCATCACAATTGGCACACATTTTGTCTCTATAATCTTTTGGAAATTCTTTAGTGCATTTTTTATCTTTCATACATGGTGATTGTGGATTAAGATCTCCACATGGTCTATGAATCATGCAATGAGTTACAATCTCATATAGTCTACCATGTATTTCTGGATCTGCTAGTTCAACAATAATGACTGAATACATTTATCACCAGTATCCAATTTATATTTTTCTTGAAGAATTATAAGGATATGTGCATGTGGAAGTCCTCTTTTTTGAAATTCGATGATATAAACATAAGCCAGACATTTTCCAAATAACTGAGTTATGGTTATGTCATGTATTATTTCAGTTAATTTTATTTTGAAGACTCTTGCCACCAAATCTGGTCTATCGGAAGCAGTTTGTCCAATTAGCAGATTGTTTACAATCTCTGGCCATTATGGATTACATGTAAATGTAATAAATAAATCTGTTTTTCCAAATTTAGCTACAATAGCCATAGAATCATTGTATCTTTCTCGCATATGGAAAGAAGAAGGTAAAATTATGGCTTTGCCAGCTGCAAGCTCTCTGTTTGTAGCTGCCTCAGCGACATAATCCATCAGTCCAGAATACTGTTCAACACGTAGTTTATCTTGTTTATATTTGAGGAAATTTTAATTATTTGCCTCAACTTGCAAACATGAATCAATGATCCATTGTCGTGTCAGTTTTCCACCACATAAAATGGGATTGAATCCATCTCGAATGGCAGTTTGAGCCACTTTAAATTCAAGAATGGAAATGTTATTTCTAACATGTACTTTTGAATTTGGGTAACTCTTAAGTGTTAATTTGGGTTGCCATCCGGCTTCCCCATTTGGAAAAAAAATTGGATATGTCATTGGATCTAAATTTGTACTTAAGATTCTTATGTTGATAAAAGGTTGCTCCTCATTCCTGGGATATATTCTAATGTCTCTTTGGAATGGTGGTTCTCCCTCGTCATTTTGAAAGACCATTGCAACCTCATTTGATGTTGGTAAGTTGTAACAGAGTTTATCAGTGTGGCGATCTCTTTTAAGAACCATATTGACTTTTGGGATTGATAACTGATGTAATTGTGCATTCATTATTTGTTCTTGTTCTATGTCTGACAATTTTTATGGGCTTTAGTGTACAGGTTTTGGGCCATAATTTTATCAAGCTCTATAAAAACAATGGGTAAGCATTTTTTTTTTCTGGAAGCTGCATACGTTATTCAACAGCTTCCATAGTATCTAGGACATATAGTTGAGCAAATTTTCTTTGCTCCCCTTCTTCTGGATGTAAATGAGAAGTACGATGGTAAATGTGTCCTTGTACTTCCAAACAGTAAGGACCATGTCCTGGCACATTAGCAGTTAATGTTGCACCCATAGATGCAAAGGATATGGCACTATTATAGGATCTTATGTTTGTTTTGAAATTGTAATAGTTAGGGAAAGAAGGCTCTGTCATAATACTTTTTAAATATGTTGGGAATTATTGTCTTTCTGGAAGTCTTACCTTGCCTTTTTGACAGCAACTAACGAACTGGACATCTCTGGGTCTTTCCTGTTGGAAATGATAAGCCCCACAAAACTGACAGACAATATTCATATTACCACAATTATGAACCTCAACTGCTAAAGATTTAAATAAAGGACAATTGTGAGAAGATATATCAATGTGACTGTCTAAATCCTAATTAGAATTCTTATCTGATTGTTCAGGAACATTTTCTAAATGCATTTGTTTTTTAGTAGCCTTCTTGGGTTTGGATGTTAGTTTTTCAGCTGCTAATCTTTTGCTTGTGAGTCTCTCCCGTTCTTTTTGTCGTCGAATTTCCCTTTGCTCCGGCGTCTGATGATCTGCCCATGTTCTTTGACGTTCTCTAGTTTGACGTCTTTTTTTTCCTGTTTCTTTTCAGTATCTGTCATATTAATCTGTGAATAAAAGTAGTCCATTAGTACTTTTGCTCCTTTGTTTATTGATTTGTTTGAACTTTTTTTTTTTCATATCCTGTTTTGTGTGCACCACTGTTTGCATTATGAGGTTCGGTTTATGAGGTTAGACTTATGAGATTAGTTAGGTTACAGTATATGTTGTGACAGGCGCACAGCAAATATGATAGTTCCTTCTATTTTGTATATGAGAACAGCATTTCTTGTGTTATCGTGTTTTGTTTGTGGCCATGTTGTTATTATATGTTTAGTTGTGTTTTTTGTGCGCTACTGTTGTCATTAGGTGTTTGGCGTATGGAGTTGGGCTTAGATTGCACCAGAAATATGATATATCCTTCCATTTTGTATATATTAAGAGCATTGTGGTTTTCTTTTTTGTGTGCAGTACTGTTGGCATTAGGGGTAAGGGTAGGGCTTATTTTTTTGTCTTCCTATCCTGTTTTGCATGTGCCAATGTTGTTAATGGGGGTTTACAGTTATGGGGTTATGCTAGAGTGTTAGTTAGCGTGCAGTACGTTTGTACAAAGGCAGACACAAAACAGGATAGGTACTTTGATAGGTTTGATTTGTGTAAACAGCAGTGTTTTATTTGTATTGTTATTTTTACTTGTAATACTGTACCTCTTTTCTTCAAATGTGGTGTTGAAATTGCTGTCGAGATGATGAGAGTCTTCAGGCAGAGTGTGTTGAGAATGAAAGAGAGAGATGGTAATGTTAAAATAACATGTAAATATTATTTTTTTAAGTAAGAGCATATAAAACAGGATATATTCTTCCATTTTGTATCTATTCTGAGAGGTTTAGCTTATGGGGTTAGTCTTAGAGAGTGGTGAATATAAAACAGGATAGATCCTTGCATTTATTATGTTTTAAGAACATTTGTTTTATTATTCTGGTTTGTGTGCACCACTGTTGTGATTATAGGTTTAGGTTATGGGGTTAGGCTTACAGGTTGTTGCATAGAAAACAGGATATATTATTTGATTTAGTATGTGTTAACAACATTTGTTGTGGTATCCTGTTTTGTGTGCACCACAGTTGGCATTAGAAGTTTAGGTTATGGCGTTAGGCTTAGAGGTTGGTGCACACAAAACAATATTTATTTTTAGATTTTCAGTTTGGTGCACGGAAAACAGGATATATTCTTCCATTTTATATGTGTTAACAACATTTGTTGTAGTATCGTGTTTTCTGTCCGCCACTGTTGACATTATGTGTTTTGGTTGTGGCGTTAGTCTTATAGGTTGTGGCCTAGAAAACAGAATATATTTTTAATTTTATATCTGTTAACAACATTTGTTGTAGTATCCTGTTTTGTGTGCGCCACTATTAGCATTATGGATTCATGATATATATATTTTTTTGTTTTACTTGTAATACTACACTTTTCTTCAAATGTTTTGTGTTGAAATTGCTGTAGAGATGATGAGAGTCTTCTGGCAGGGTCTGTTGCGAACTAAAGAGAGAGATGGACATGTTAAAATTTATTTGCACTAAGAGCATATAAAACAGGATATATACTTCCATTTTGTCTGTATTCAGAGAGGTTTAGTTTATGGGATTAGGCTTAGAGAGTGGTGCATATAAAGCAGGATAGATCCTTGCATTTATTGTGTTTTAAGAACATTTGTTGTATTAATCTTGGTTTTTGTGCACCACCGTTGTCATTATAGGTTAAGGTTATGGGGTTAGGCTTAGAGGTTGGTGCACACAAAACAGGATATATTCTTTGAATTAGTATGTGTTAACAACATTTTTTGTAATATCATGTGTTGTGCGCACCACAGGTAGCATTAGAGGTTTAGGTTATGGGGTTATTGTTTCAGTTTGGTGCACAGAAAACAGGATATATCCTTCAATTTTATATGTGTTAACAATATTTGTTATAGTATCCTGTTTTTTGTACACCACTGTTGAGATGATGTGTTTTGGTTCTGGGGTTAGGCTTATAGGTTGTGGCATAGAAAACAGAATATGTTTTTCATTTTATATCTGTTACCAAAATTTGTTGTAGTATTCTGTTTTGTGTGCGCCACTATTGTCATTATGGATTTATTTATTTTTTTGTTTTGTGATATTCTCTTTTGTGTGTGTCACTGTTAACATTAGGGTTGTAGGTTTTTTGTTTTTATTTTTTTTTACTTCCTCGCCTTTATCTCATCTACTCCCTACACATCACGGTGTCGAAATGCTCTCTCACTTTTTTCTCCTCCTCATCTTCTACTGCCTCTCTCTCAGACTTTCATTAGCCTATCCATATCACCCCCCCCCCCCCCAATATTATAAACATCTCACCTTCCTTGCTTTCCTCTCCTCTTCTCTGCTCCCACGAGCTACTCTCCCTTCTCCAATCACAATCTCACCCACCCTCCCAACACTCATAAGCAGTCCCACTCCCATATTCTCTCACTCTCACTCCTCCTTCTCCTGGCTGCTGGAGACATATCCCCTAACCCAGGTACTTCCCTCATTTCTACCTGCTTTCAGCCTTGCTCTGCTCCAAGGACAGCAAACACCCGAAACACCCAGAATTTGAGACCCACCACTTGTCACAAACCCTCCACTCTACCTTTCTCCTGCGCTCTCTGGAATGCACGATCTATCTGTAATAAACTCACTTTCACTCACGACCTTTTCATTACCAACTCACTCAATCTACTGGCTCTCACTGAAACCTGGCTCTCCTGTTCAGACACTGCCTCCCCTGCAGCACTCTCGCATGGTGTTTTTCACCTCAGTCACACTACTAGACCTGGGAACAAACAAGGTGGTGGTGTGGGTGTATTACTTTCTTCTTGCTGTACATATCACCTCATACCCCCTGTCCCATCCTTACAATTTTCATCTTTTGAAGCTCATACTATCCGCTTCTTCTCTCCTATCTCTCTGCGTGTTGCTGTAATCTATCGCCCCCCCAGGTACTCCTTCTCAATTTCTCAATCACTTTTCCTCCTGGCTCCCACACTTTATTTCCTCCAACATTCCCACACTGATACTTGGTGACTTCAACATAACATTCCCACACTGATACTTGGTGACTTCAACATTGCCATTGACACCCCCACCTACACAGCGGCCGCCAAACTACTTGCACTCACCTCTTCCCTCGGCCTCTCACAACTTACAGATTCTTCAACTCACCATGCTGGACACTCTTTTGACCTTATTTTTACCAATATTAGCCATACCTCCAACCCAGTCATCCACCCTCTCCCTCTATCTGACCATCACCTCCTTACCTTCAACCTCACCACATCTTCCTCCCATCACTCTTCTTCAACCGCAGCCACAATAACCCACAGAAACCTGCTAGAACTCGACCCTACACAGCTCTCCACCAACCTCTTTTCAGCACTATCACCAACCTCAACTGCCCTGACACTGCCACCTCACACTACAACTCTACTCTCTCTTCCACCCTTGACACCCTTGCCCCCATTACTACACGCAGACGCCCTCAATCTCATCCACAACCATGGCACACTACACAAACACGTTACATTCAGAAGTGCTCCCGCACTGCTGAACGACTATGGAGGAAATCACACTCCTCAGCAGATTTCCTTCACTACAAGTTTATGCTACGTTAATACTCCTCTGCCCTCAACCTGGCCAAGCAGCATTACTTCACATCACTAATATCAACTCTGTCCTCCAACCCCAAACGTCTGTTTGTCACTTTCAGTACTCTCCTCCGCCCACCACCTCCCCCCATCCCTTCCTGTCTCATGGCTGAAGACTTTGCCAACCATTTTACATATAAAATTCAATCTATCAGCAATGAACTCTCCTCTCATCGTGGCTCACACACTACACGCTCTCAACTAACCAACAACACCCAATCTACTCCCCTCCCCATTCCCACAGCCACTTTGAACTACTTTACCCTTGCAACAGAGGATGAAGTCTCCATCCTAATATCATCCTCTCACCTCACTACCTGTCCTTTGGATCCTATTCCATCTCAGCTCAACCCTCCCCTCTCTACTACACTAATCCCAGCTCTCACACACATCTTCAACCTTTCCCTAAACACTGGCACGTTTCAATCATCTCTAAAACATGCCATAATTACAGCCACTCTCAAGAAACACTCTTTCGGTTCTGACGTTGCATCTAACTATCACCCTATCTCTCTACTTCTCCTGGCTTCCAAACTGCTGGAGCGGCTCGTCTATAACCGCCTTACCAGTTTCATCTCCTCTAACTCTCTTCTGGACACCTTCCAATCCGGCTTTCGGCCCCAACACTCAACTGAGACATCCCTCATAAAAGTCACCAATGACCTGCTCACCGCCAAGTCTAAAGGCCACTTTTCCATTTTGCTTCTTCTTGATCTCTCTGCCGCCTTTAACACAGTTGACCATCCGCTTCTACTCCACATTCTCTCCTTCCTTGGCATTCAAGGACACTGCTCTCTTGTGGTTCTCATCATACCTCCAAGAACGATCATTTAGCATCTCCTTCTCTGGCACATCTTATTCTCCTCACACCCTATCTATTGCCGTACCCCAAGGATCAGTCCTAGGCCCCCTCCTCTTCTCCATCTACACATCCTCACTCCGCACCCTAATAAACTCTTTTGGGTTCCAGTACCATCTCTATGCAGATGACACCCAAATCTACCTCTCAGCACCAGATCTATCCCCCTCTCTTCTAGCACACGTCTCCGACTGCCTCTCTAGTATATCCTCCTGGATGTCCGCCCACCATCTGAAACTCAACAAGTCTAAGACTAAACTCTGAATCTTCCCACCCTTTACTACAGCTTCGACTCCTCATATCTCTCTCTCTGTCACCAATGACATCATCACTCCCACCTCCCAAGCCCGTTGTCTCGGGGTTCTACAGGACCCTGCCCTCTCTTTCATCCCACACATACAGTCTCTAACCAAATCCTGTCTTTTCCATCTAAAAAACATATCCAAAATACGCCACTACCTTATACAAGACACTACTAAGATTCTAATACACTCTCTCATCACTTCTTGTCTTGACTATTGCAACTCGCTCCTTGTTGGCCTGCCCATCACTCGCCTCTCCCCACTTCAATCCATAATGAATGCCTCCGCCAGACTCATCTTCTGTACACATCGTTCAGTGTCGGCCGCTCCTCTTTGTCAATCACTTCACTGTCAATGGCTTCACTTAGTCTCCAGGATAAAATTTTAAATCCTGACCCTAACTTATAAAGTCCTCAACAACAGCACACCCCCATACATCTCTGCTCTCATCTCCAAATACTCCCCCACACGCCCTCTTCATTCTGCTAACGACATTCTTCTTTCTACCACTCTTGTCACCTCCTCTCACTCCCGCCTCCAGGACTTTTCTCGTGCTGCCCCTATTCTCTGGAACTCCTTGTGTCGCTTCACCAGACTATCCTCCTGCCTTAAATCCTTCAAAACTTCAATAAAAACGCATCTCTTCTAAAGAAGCCTATAACCTTCCTCCCTAACATGCTCATCACTACTCTCTCCCTACGGTACCACATACAAACTTCAACCTTTAGATTGTAAGTCTGTGAGTTTCAATCCTGCAAGGTGCTTTAGGGAAAGCGCTATGGACACCAGATTCCAAGCTCAAAGACAGGGCCCTCCATTCATTGCAATGTGTGAATCTTGAACTTGTCATTGCCTGTAACTTAAGTTATGTATAGCGCTACAGAATATGTTGGTGCGTTACAAATAAACAATAATAATAATAATAATAATGGGTATACGCTTAGAGGGATAGTTATGTTGCAGTGCATTTTATTTCTTTTTTTACTTGTTATACTGTACCTAATCTGTAGAATTATTGGTTGTGTATAAATGACAGTGGGTCCCCTGCTGCCAATCGTCCTGCGACCCTCTTTAGGCAGTGTCTGTTGGAAAAGATGACAATATTTGTAGTAGTATACTATTTTGTGGGCACCACAGTTGACATTACAGGTTTAGGTTATGGGGCTAGGCTTGGAGCTTGCTGCACAGAAAACAGATATATTCTTGTATTTTATATGTGTTAACAATATTTGTTGTAGTATCCTGTTTTGTGTGAGCCACTATTGGCATTAGGGACTTCTTTTTTTTAATTTTTTTATTTGTGATATTCTGCTTTGTGTGCATCACTGTTAGCATTAGGGTTGTAGGTTATGGGGTTAGGCTTAGAGGGTTAGTTATGTTGCAGTGCGTTTTGACATTGGCGCACACCAAACAGGAATTTTTTTTTTTACTTATATACTTTTTACTCTTTTATATTTTACCTGTTGTGTTCAATTTTTTGTTGTGTATAAATGACAGAGGGTCCCCTGCTGCCAATCTTCCTACAACGCTCTTCAGGCAGTGTCTGTTGAAAAAGATAGACAGAAATAAAAATGTTGAAATATTATAAAAAATAATTTTTTTTTAGTCACTGCTATTTTTTTTTTTATAACGAAATTGAGTTTTATACATTACCTGTTGATTTTAATTTCTTGTCTATAAATTGCTGCAGATTTGACAGTCCGTGTTAAACCGTGCAGTGCTGCAAATTATTCAGTGACACTGTTCAGGCAGAGTCTATTGAAAATGTTAAAAAGGCAAATTGTGAAATGCAGTGTAAATATATATGTATATCTATTTGTTTTCTAAAAGTATAATTTCTTTCAGTACATTTTTTTTTGTGTGTGTCAATATTTGAGCTAAAAAAAATTTTTTTTTTAATTATTAATTGATATTAATGAATGGTCAAACTTTAGATATATTTGAAATGTTACTGTATATGAATAACATTGTCCTTTGCATTTTTTTTATTGTAAATATAAAAATTATAATGTATTAATTATTTAATTAATTATAGCTTACCTCTTTTTAGTAATTTGCAGATTTTAAGCTTCTAAAGTTACAATGAAGTTGCTTCAGAAGTAACGCCACCAGGAAATGTCCAGTCACACTGTTCATCACCACAGGAGAAATGTAGAAATTTCTGGAAAGTTAGCAGTATTTATAGACTTTGAGCTGAAGTAGTAACTGTTAGATACGTGTGCGCTATTTGCGTTACATCCACCAATTTGCGTTCCAGCTGCCATTTTGCCCCTTGGTAGGCAAAGAGAAGATGTGGTGGCAATTTCACCCAGTCTTTCTCTTTATCTACAAAGGCTTTAAGCACGCTTTTTAGAGTCTTTTTAAACATCTCACAAAAACTATTGGTCTGGGGGTAGTAGGGTACAGGAATTCTAGTGTTTCAAAACACAATGTTGCCACAACTGCTGTGTGAGCTCCGCAATGAACTGGGGGTCTTGATTGGATAAGATCTCACTGGGAAACCCAACATAGGTGAAGATCGTGATCAGGTCATCAGCAACTGCTTTTGCAGTGATGTTAGAAAATGTTACCACCTGTGGATACCTGGAAGAATAATTTACCACTATGAGGATGTATCATTATGAGGATGTACCAAGAGGACCGATCAGATCTATGGTCACATGCCATATAGGAACATCAATTTTGGGCAGGGACTGCAGAGGAGCTCCAGAGACACCACCACCCTGGCATGTATCAAAGGTGTCATAGTAGCTTGTAACATCCCTGGATGCTTCCACCAAGTAAAAGGTTTGTGTCAAGTTTTTACAGATGCGGCGGGTCCCTAGATATCCAACGAAAGGAATATCATGGGTTAGAAGAGAATTCCAAATCGGCTCCTGGACCACCAACTGCTTTACTGCTTTGCATTAGTGATGATCTCTGTCTTGATTGGTCACCCGATATAGCAGCTGCTTCTCCAATAAATACACATCTCCTCCTGGGCCCACTTTCCAAGTCTCTGCTCTATTTCTAACTCTAGTGAGAGTAGGATTGCTGCCTGGTATCTCCCACAGACCTGGCTTCCCCAGATCCTGCATGGCACTCACCGTCATGTCCTCCAATTCTGTTAGTTTTTGGGCTTACTTTCGTGCTTGACCTTGGGTGGTTATGTACCAGCAATCCATGGGACCCAAGTCATTTCCCAACAACAAATCTGCGATGCCATACAGAAGGCCCCCAATGGGTTATCTGACTTAGGGACACTCTCTTTTAATATGTCTAGGTTGCTGACACCCAAAGCACTTCATCTCTCTTTGTAGTTCAATATCTGTAACCTGCACAGGGGGAATGGAGTTTGAAAGAGGTAGCTGCTGTGTTGGCTTCTGGGTTGATCCTCATCCCAAGTGAGGGTGGTGGGGCAGGCCTTTTGGCAGAGCTGCTAGCATACATTCTCTGAAGTGGAGCGGTCACTCTGGGCTGTGTAAAGTTAAGCAACATCCTTGGGCTTTTCGCTAGAGTCCACGGTACTGATCTGCTAACTGCCCCCTCATCTCAACTGTGTGGGACTTCTGATGCTTTACCCAAGCTTGCAAGTTGGAGGGGAGTAATCAAAAAAACTGCTACATTACGACAGTCTGTCGGGCATCCTCCACATTGTGGACTACCTGTCCTCTCCACCTCCTATTGCAGCTTTGCCTTAGTTTGCAAATAACACCCAAAAATGTTGCTTCACTCATTTGATCCAAATCTCAGGAACTTCCCTTCTAGGTCTCTGGAGTGATGACGTAGTAAGCCAACAGCACCCGTTTAACTTCCTTTTATTCTTTGTCTTGTGTCTAGGGTATAGTGCGCTAAGCATTTCAAGCCCGACTACTGACAAGATCAAACAAAATCTGGATCCATTCATCAGAGTCAATGTGATACAGTTCACGCTGTCTCAAAGTCTTCTAGGAACCCATCAATGTCCTATGTAGTCTCGTCAGTTTTTGAAGCTACTGTAGGATAGCTTCAGACCGCTGGAACTAACGCCCCAGTGCCAGCTTAGAAAGCCAGAGAGGCAGCTCTCTCCTTGCCAAGCCATTTTTTTCACCTCCTCCTTCAAACAAGCTTGCTCTGCAGCAGTGAGGTCATCCAGTAGAGCTACTTTAACGTGATATCTTGTCATACAATTTGATATGACTATAAATATTACAATGTATAGATATGAGAAGTGCCTTGAGTTTAATGATCAATTTATAGACAAGTATGTGCTGCAAGTTTTAGTGCCTTAACGGCTCGCCTCCCTATACGAGGCTCTCAGGCGATGAGCGCCTTCGTTGCTCATCACCTAAGTGCTGCGAGATAATGGCTACGCGAGGCTCGCAGGCGATGAGCTCCCAGAATCCTATCTGAAAAGGAAATGTCAGAGAAGTTATTTTATTTCCACACAACAAGGCACACAGTACTTCCTGGATGCTGTACAGCAAAAGCTTTTAGAGGTGTTTTGAGATATTTTAGTGGAAATGTGGGCAGCTGTCTATTCCTCTTAATAGAAAATCTTGCCCCCGGATCTATTCATGCGCCATTCTGCTTATAGGCCAGTGTTAGGTATTTGCTTTCCTGTCTAAAAAGATAATACCTCTGAAAGTTAAACTGTCTGCTAAGGAAATTAAGGAGTTAGCCACACAATAAAACTCCTAATTGCTTTGGCAACAACATTTAGTAATCATTAGGTATATTCTAAACCAGCCACTGTGCAAAAAAGAACCTCCTGTGTCATAAGATAACAAGGACAGGAATAGGTTATTTCCTTCTTTGAAAGGTATGAAAGCCCCAGTTCGCTGATGTGTTGGCTCAGTAAATTATTTTCTATCATCTCAGTTAATTGAATTTTGTCCATTGCTCTCAGAATTCTTCCTTTTCGGATAAGGTTACCTAGTTCAAATCAGAGACATTATGAACCCTGTCTCTTTGCTGCTGCATATACAAACCTAAATACTTAAATGCATAAATACTTTGGTGGACTAGTAAAAAGAATAATATAATTGTGTCCTTATATTCCTTTCAGCAGACACTAAAATATCCACCAGTACAAGTAAAGGGCAGACGTATTGATGTTATTCTGGGTCACTGAGTTCCAAGTTTATGTAAACATTCAGTACATAGACCATACATATTTTAATTCCAGTTTATGCTTTTATTAATCACCAGACAATCTGCCCATCAAAAAAAGTGTGTTGCAAAAACAGTGGAACAGAAAAATACTGAAAAACTTAGATTATCATATTTTATTGATTCATAAGGTGAAAGCATGGAGTGGAGAGCATGGGGGTTAAAATGCACCCATATACTCAACATAACACTGGATTTTTTTCTTATAATGAAGGATTACTCTGGAAATGTAATAACTTTTAGAGTAAGTTTGAAAAAAAAATAAAAATAAATCCGCTCTATAAAATAAAGGAGGTTATGTTGCCCAGCTTGCTAATGGGGGCTTGCATCCAAATAAATGTCATTTTTTTGCATAGCCCTTATTCAACTAATGTTAATATTTTATTTATATACTACATTGTTATTGCACTTTTATACCATATGTTGTTCTTGTCTGATTGTAATGAATTTATCATGATGAAATGTTTACAAAGATCACCTAACATTTACATCAGATAAATGAGGTTATACCTCTACTTCTTTATAATGTATTTTATCAAAAACTTCTTATAACTGTATTGTAATTAAATGATAACCACAATTTAGTTTGCTCACACCTTAGTGGTGGGATTCACTAAGAATGATTGTGAAGACTTGTAGAAAATCGCAGTCTGTTGCAGCTCATTGCAGCAGCCCTCATCACAGTATTCACTAAGGGCCTCATTCAATTGCGATTTGGCCAATTGAATAGGGGTCTAAATAAGCACATAACATATTTTTTTTAAATAAGTTTTTAGTTAGTGAAAACCTTACTTTTGGATAGATGCTTACTAACTAAAAACTTCTTTAAAAAAAATATGTTATGTGCTTATTTAGAGGCCTATTCAATTGTCCAAATCGCAATTGAATGAGGGCCCAAGAGTATTGAGCCTGATTCAATTCAAAGCCTGTATCTCGTTGTATACAGGCCATATGTCTTCTGGCTTGCTGCGGGCTTGAACTCTGCTACAATTCCGGTGCTATTCAATTGAACAAGCCCACAAGTTAGGGGCCGAAAGCCGAAACCGTAAACCATGCAATCGTATGTAGCATTACAGGGCGGGAACATGATCAATTAAGAAAGGCCGTAACTACCCATTTAGAAACAGCCAATAGAAAATTAGACCGTCATCATCAGGTCAGTAAAACATGGAGGTTACATGTCAATCAATTAGCATTTGGGGGTCCAATATACAATCGGACTGGCTAAACCATGAAATACTAAATCATTTTTAAAAAATGCCAATACTGTTCTAGTCCATGTGGGTGGCCTGATATGTCTTAACTCACTGATTCCCAAGCTCAATATAACCCCGAAATGAAACATAAAAAAAAAAATGTATTGTCGAGACTGTTGTGCAATCAATTCTAATGTCTTTCATTGCTTTCTCCCTCATTTACATTGCAGTATTGATTTTTTTATTTGCATTTACAGTGCTACGGACAGGGGTTAAACCCCCTTGCGAGTCCTATCTGGTACTCGTAGGATTTTCTCCTACATTTGCCGTTTACAGGTGTGAAAATATTTGCGGGCTTGGGGAGCAATTCAATAGCGATTTGCGATTTAAGTCCTCGGAACTCTTGCGGACATGAAAGATCAAAGGCATCGGGAGACTGTAAGTTTTGTGTTTAACAACTGCAAAGTTTTCAAGGCCATTACACGTAAGCCATTTTTGGTTCACAAAAAAAAAACAATTTAATCGAAAATTTGCTTACGGGCTTCAGTAACTTACAATTGCTCAATTGAATCGGGCTCAAAAGTTACTCCTATTTAATTGGCATCTTCAAGCTACCCGCAATTGATTTGCGAGTTACAGGCTGAATATTCCTGCGGTTATCAAAATCGCACCTGCGACCCATATAAGCCTTTGATCTTTCAAACCTGCAAATGTTACAATCTCTAAAATTGCAAATCACTATTAAATTGCTCCAATTCCCTAAAGAACACAATTGCAGTCAAACCTGCAAATGGCAAATGTAGTCCAATATATTACGGGTTCCAAATAGGACTCGCAAATGGTTTACAGACTACTTCTGAACAGTGCAAAAGACAATAAAAACATACTACTACACTTTAAAATATGGGGAAAGCAATGGATGACATTATAATTCATTGCACAACAATCCCCAGGAAACAAATATGCCTTAAAAAAATATTTTATTTTCTAATATGTTGGAATAGTCATGCCAATATGAAAAGTGTCTCTGCAAGATGCATAAAGCAATTAAAGACACACTACTTGATAAAAAAACATGAAACAGGCTGGCATATTATCACAGAGGCTCTAATGTGGACCCTAAACATAAAAAGATATTCCTATATACATATCACTAATCATATCTAGATTGAGAAAATAAATAGTGGCCAAATTATACTTCCACAGGACATATATCAAGTACTAGGGGAACATACACCACATTAATCTACTCCAAACCATCAGGAAGGGCCGCAAACACACATGGAGGCTGTGCAGAGGCATGTGGAGCAACAGCCAACGCTCCATCAGGGACAATCTCTGCTATGCTCATCCTGGAAAGTTTCACGCCATTGCTGGTGGTGATGTGCCAAGATGTATACCCATTATAATTTGGTAAAATCCCATCAAGTGTTTTGGTATCAAGCAATTCACATTATCACCTGTCATTTGTTATCAGCCCTTAAGGGGAATGTTGATACTCCACAGTATAACAAATTAGACCTCTCATGTGTATTAACCCTATATTATTATATGAGTATTAGTATTATTATATATATTGATCTATTAGACAGTAACCAGGGCTCATTGGTTTACTGATATAGGAATGTGGCACAAATGTGATAAATGTAGATGTCCCAAAACCCCAACCATTGAAAACACACTGGCATGGTGATAACGGTATAACAAAGCTTTATTTCATACACAGAGCACACTCAAAAATGTACAAGACTGTGCATTAATATCATGGGTGTTGTGTGGGCGGATCACGGAAGGGTAATAGGCTTTTTGGGGGAAAAGGGGATACCTAAAGGGGGTATTTTCATAGACAGCATACTAATGAGGAGAGGATCACATGCTTCACTAGTGCATGTATTAATGCTGGCTTTCATTAACATGCCATTGTGAGACTTTGCAAGTCCACCGCCATAACGGCATTAGTCCACATTTAAGCTAACAACAATCTGTATATATGATAGCTTTAATATTGTGGGAGCCACATGTTAAGGGGAGCTGTCATTGAAGGAATGTCTACCTGAGAGGCACTGGGAATATCTTCTCAACAGCATTCCTCAGTGACCATCAATTGGTGATATGTTAAACAGAACCCTACTTGTCCACAAAGAGGATCATGGACCATGTGATGGGAGGTACCCACCTGCGTATAAAATATCACATCACATAGGCCATGATCCTATACTCTGCAGCCAGGCTAGATTATGTAAAAATTTGGACCAATAGATTGTCACTGAGGAGTGCTGTTGAGAAGGCACAAAAATATGTGCAGCCCCTAAATCCTCCTCTGCCTTGCCTCAGGGCCAAATCCCCTGTGGGTGGACGCTGTCTCCCTGGTTGTGGTGGGGGTGGGGGGGGGGGGGGGGCAGGGGGAAGCATCCCCCCAGGAGGCAGCGGCAACTGCAGTGGAGGTGCTGGTGGTGGTAGTAATGGCAAATACATGGGGGAGGAGAGGAACTGCCGGGCTGCGCGTGCGCGGGGGAATATCCGAGGTGGAGAAGGCAGGGCTGGGGACCAGAGTGCTCCACATGGCATCTATGTTGACTTGGAGAATTGTGCTTTGGTCCACCCCCATCCTGAGCAGCCTAGCATGGTAAGATTCAGTCATTGGGTGGTGTCTCCTCTCCTCACTTTTTCGCCTGGCCAGGCTGCTCATAACCTCTGCGTAATTGGCAGAGATGCTGGCCTGCAACCCCTGGAGCCACTCCAGTACCTGCATGATAGCCGGCATTTCCCCTGAGTAGCCTGGCTAGGGCCCAGATGGAGCCTGGCTTCATAGGGGGGGTGGTTGGCCTGGTGGTGGGAGCCAGGCTTATGCAACGCTGGGGAAGAGGGGGTGGTGGCAAGCCACGGTCATCCCTCCAGTAGGAGGGCCCTGGGGATGGCTGTAGTTGATCGCTGATCCATCTATCCATTGTTAATTTCAAAGAGCTGACATGTCAGAGTCCTTTTTGGTCATCATGTACATGAGTACTGTGTGTGATGTACATGTGGTAGCATGTTGGTGAATGCGATATTCACCTGACATGGAGGCTGGATCCTGCTGGGCCACCAGGCCTGAAGCTCCAGTGGCGAGTCCTTGAGTACCCTCTCCCACTCATTGAATCTCACAGTAACTTGGGGGCCACCATTTGTTGCTGCGGCTTCACTGTCTTCCTCACCTAGTGCCCCTACACTGCACTTTAGCCCCTCTAGGATCAGGCCCCATCCCCCTTTGACCCTAAAATCGATGTGCCTGTGACTATGGGCACCTGGCCACTACCCACCTCCTCTCCTCTACTCCCCACCGCCTTTCCCCCACTCCTCACCCCCTCCACTCTCCACCTCCTCTCCTCCTCCTCTCCTCCACTCCCCACCTCTTCTCCTCCACATCTCACTTTAGTTAAAGTCTCAGTGTAACCAGGCAGACTATTATGACTGTAGCCATGTTAGTTTGTATATATAAAAGGAGTTATCTCTACCATTTCTTTAATAAGAGCTACTACTGGTCCTCTGAATGGAGTCCCTTATCTACAGTGTGCTTTTTTGAAGAGCTTAATAATGGGAACTTGTTTTTAGAAAGTAAAACAACAGTAGATTGATAAAACAACCAATAATATATTAACTACTAGCGACTTGCCTGTCAAAAAATTATGGCAATAAAATTTGAAGCCATGGCAATGCTGTTTGCCACACAGTGCGAGGCTATGGCCCCTCTGAGCACCTTTGACGCTAATCAGGCAGTCATTTGTTCATCTGAGGCATTTTTGTTTTTTTTGTTTGTTTTTCGATTACCGTGGTTCAGTCGTTAAAATCGTAATTTTTGTGAGATCCCGCAATTTTTCCAAGGTCCCACAATTTTTCCTAGGTCCACAATGTTTGCAAGTCTTGTGGGCCTCAAGATGAGCCCCTGCAATGAGCGCATTTGGCGCTCATTGCAGCTAAGTCACGCAGGCCTCCACCTCCACAACTTCGTCTCTCAATTTGCCTGCGGTGCTCATCTCCACCCCTGCAATGAGTGCCTTTGGCGCTCATTGCAGCTATGTCCCGCAGGCCTCCACCTCCCCAACTGCGTCCCTCGCTTCGCGAGGTCCTCAGTTGTGGCCTACAATGAGCGCCTTCAGCGCTCATTGCACCTATGTCCCGCGGGCCTCCACCCCCTCTCTTGCAACTGTCAAATGAGATTTTACAGATTTCACAGATTGTCACAAAGTGCGTTATGGGGGTTAGAAATGTGATTGCAATACCCTTCACTGCAAATACAGTATGGAAATAAAATGCCACTCTGAGTGCCCCTATACAACTTAAAGGCTCGTTATAATTTACCCCGAAATCCTTAGCAAAATCAGAAACACTGTTCATGGAGTAAAAGGTCTCCTGGTCAGCTTGGGACACGCAGATTTACTCAGAGCAATATTTTCTTTCTCAGTCAAGTAAAAAATAATGACATATTATAGCTAATAAATTAAACTCATATTTAGGTTTATGGATTATGAATGCATCTGATAGAGGAGAATCAGTGTATGAAAATATTTTTGAATAAAAAATACCAAAATAAACATTATTAAACTTACCATTTTCTAAATCTCTTGAGTTTGATTTCTGTTGATTTTGAGAGTTAATGCCCCTGAAAATCCCCTGCTAAAATTATCATAAAATTCATAATTCTCTGCAGCAAAGCATCATGTGGTTTGTAGGCTTATTTCCCAAAACCACATACCTCTCACACTCCCTTGAATGTTGCAGCTCACCGTTGCTGCTGTAGCTTTCTGCATTATTTCTGCTGTTGGATTGAAGGTTAGTATAGGGCTAAAAAATGTACTTGAACACAGTGTTGTACTTGAATGCAGTGTTTCTATTGGTAGGTACACTGTGCCTGTGTAAGTAGCCCTGGGTGTGTGAAAACCATTTTTTTTAAATAAAATAAATCTGCATGTGTATAGAATGACTCCATGTAATGTGTGTTTCTGATATAAGCAGCATGTGTTAGATTAGAAAAAGATTTTAAAAAAAACACAGGAAACTTAGATATACATTTAAAGACTGTATTTATTTTGACATTCTAAAAACATCTTTCATGATATCTAGCTAAGTTCTTTAAGTAGCATACTGGTGTGTTTAGCTATCACTAATGAGCAATAGAAATTGTACCAGTACAAGTCTACAGAAAATCTAAATCTATTGCAAAAAAAAACGAAACTTCTGCCTATTGCATTGGACTGTCTGTTACGTGATAGAGATGTATACTAAATAAGTGGGTCGCTTTAAATGAAGAATTGTTGCATCTTTTGAATATTTTGACAACAAGGCGTCTTGAACTGAGTGATCAGCATTTAAAGCCCCAATAAGCACGTAACTGCTTCATGAATCACACTTGCACTGTGTTTGGAGCTTTGAAATAACCATGTGCCAGCTACAGTCAATAAAGCAGCGCCTGGGAGACTGACAGATTAGTTCCTCTTATCTGCCAGAATCAGCTCATGCTGCAGCCTGAATTGAAGGTCAATACCATGCGATTCTCCAGAGGTAAGCAGGTGTCTGAAGAGTATGGATTATTCTGCTATGTAAGCTGCACTATCCCTCATTGTTGGCCCACACAGGGCTAATTTCAAACCATCAAACCATAATATAGCAAACCCGCCTTTAACAAAACACTGCTCTTTCTTTTCTATTTCTCTTCTCTTTCAGCCTCCTCCTTTCCCAGTTATTGGCAGAAGATATCACTTCTAGCAGGCAAGACGTTAGCGGTGAATGAAAGGCCAGCACTTCTCATCTGCAGCCTCCTTGTGTTAGGGCGAGAGGTAAACACAAAGTGGGACACTTTTAGCAGGATCAGCCAAAACACAATTTGTAGCGCACTGTCACATGCTGTGCGGTTAGTTACACAGTAAAGAGAAATGATAACCAATCTATATTACATTTTTGTTGTTTACGGAAACTGTTTTATTTTATATACTAAATGTGAGTAAGTGAAAATGAGTGACTTTATTTCTGCAGGTAATTAAATGTACAAAGCAATGAATTTATTACAAAAATAAAGATTACATGGTAATAAAAGGCACCAACTATTGCCCAGACTTACTTGTGGTTATTAATATACATCTTGCATCAATGGTACTAAATTCAGTACACAAAATTTATAATACTATATTATTATTATTTTTATTGTTATTATACAAGAAAATTGAACATTGCTGCACAGCACGAAGACATGCGTTAATTCTCAATCTACCGCAGCACATCTTACAAAATATCATGTATTATGATTAGGCCCAGAATGTGGTGCAGCTATGCACAGTAATGAGCAATATAGCATTATGTATCCACCCCGTATCCACCCCTTTTCACATTGCAAACGGAGTCAAGCATGCACAGTTTAACAGCTGTTTCTGTCGGCTCAGGAGTAATTGTATGTAAAACAGTGATGCTATATGCTCATGTGTTTAGATTCTGTGCCTGCCCATCAATGGTGCCATATTTATTGACAAAGATGCAATGTTTGGTACTACATTATTATTATTATCTTTTATTTGTAACGCGCCAACATATTCCGTAGCGCTGCACAGGGGATAGGAAGAGGAAATATACATTAACAATATTAACAACTGCAGAAAAAGGAGGGATTTGTTTTTAGCTTCAAGTCTTGTGAAGAGTGCTTTATTCCAAAGCACCCTACAAGAATGGAAACTCGCTACTACATCTTGTTTTTTCATCAGAACCGAATATTATTCACTTTTATTGCAGGGTAAAATGGGATATATATATATATATATATATATATATATATATATATATATATATATATATATATATGTGTGTGTGTGTGTGTGTGTGTGTATATATACATACATACAGCTTTTAAATGCTCCCTGCCTGGATGTCTAGAAGTTTAGTGCAGCATTAATTTTAAAAAATATAATCTATCTATCTATCTAGCTATCTATCGATCTATGGTATAATTTAAAACTAGCAATTACTGTTAATGATCTCTCTTTAAGAAGAGTTGTGACTCTTGAATGAGAATATAGAATGTCTCACTTCTCAATTCTTCCTCATAGCAAATAGTACATAGAAACACAGGGAGACACATCTCAGCCACTTGAGATGAATAGTGACCCCCTAGTTTATGGGTGGATCAGAAAGCCTGTCTGACAGCTAAAATTGTAATCTTCATCTTTTAGATGTTAAGCTACTAATGTTTGGAACAAAAAAAAAAGAATTGTTTTTATAGGTCACAGATCTTTATTTTTGTATGACTCCACATTATTGGACAATTCATTGGAGTATTGTTTTCTTTTTGTATTGCTGCAACTTTGTCTTTAATAAAAAGATTGAAACAAACATTGTAATCTTCAATCTGTATGAAAATGCATGTTTTTGCTAATAATCAATAGATACAATACTTGTTATTAACTAGTGTTACATTATACCATATTTTGAACTTTTAATCTGTGACAAATCACTATGTGTCCTTTCAGAAACTAAAAAGTGCGTAACTTGATGTGACGGATGTTTAGCCATACAATCTAAGTGGCTAGTTCTGTAGTGGCACAGTCTGTAACCCACTGTAGCACAGCAGGGCTCTGCTTACAGAATGTACTGTGCTTTAAAAAGTACAATATAATCCCCAAACAATTGTGTGTGTGTGTGTTATTTTTATACCCACAATGTAGGCACGGTTTTGGTAAAAGTACAGAATAGTGAGTCTTTCCTTCAGCTGAATCATTATCTGTAATCAACTGATTATAGAGTACAAACACACACAAACATATATTTATTTTGAAGTAAACAAACTTATTAACAGAAACATAGGTAGGCCAGCATACCGAGATAGATATATTTAGAAAGGGGAAAATACATGGATAGATTAGATATATGTTAGCTATTATTATTATTATTATCCTTTATTTATAACGTGCCCACATGTTCCATGGCACTAAGTACAGGGAATACAGTGAGCACATAAGACAAATATGACAAAAGGGACCAGCTCTCATAAGAGCTTACAATCTAAGTGGCTTAAGGGTATTAGACACAAAAGGAAAGGGGTTGCTAGTCTGTTGTCCAGTGAGACAGCTGCATCCATGGACATGAGGTGGGCACTGTCTTGTTTGGATGATGTTAAGGAACAAGATGGTGGCTTCTTTGAATAAGAGGGTTTTCAGGGAGTGTTTGAAACTGTGAAGAGTAGGGGGGGTCAGACAGTCTTGGAGATGAGAGTCTGAGGAGGCGATGACCACTGAAAAGAGATGTGCATTGTGGGAAAAGTGGAAGGGGCAGTTATGAGATACAAGTCTCAGTATGAGTTTGTGCTAAAGAATGAAATCTTGGAAACCTCTTGGAGATGTCAAATGTTACTATACATATATATATATATATATATATATATATATATATATATATATATATATCATAGAGGATAATATAGGAATGTTTCAATATTTCACTGTTTAAGACATCTTGCTCCTTATATTAAACATAATGTGCCTGTTCGGTTTGGGTACCTGTTTGGTTGAGAGATGGCTCTGAATGAACACACCTAACGAAGGCTCAGGATACTATTTATCTTTACTCGTGGAAAAATCAAAAGGGTTTCAAATTCAGCTTCTTATTTGAGGCTTAATTATATGTCTCCCATGGTGAATCTTGAGAGGGAACTTTCCACATAGCAAGCTACATGGCTGTTACATTCCACCCGCAGCAATACCTTATAAGTAAACAATTGTGAGTGATCACTAATAACCCTATTAAATTAGAGCTACGTGTAAAGCTGTAGCTTGTATTGTACAAAGTAGGACCTACGGCGATTAAATTAGCCCCATAAAGCAGGTCGCTGCTGATCTGCGGGTTTGCTGCAAAAAAAAGACTATGGGATGAGCAACGGTGAACTTTGCAGCCACTAATCCTTTGATCCGTCAAGCCCGTAACCGCAACAATCCCGATCATTCGATTAAATTACAACAAAGTCACTCACGAGCAAGCCCGTAACATGCAAATGGAGCCCAAACCCCACTAGTGCTGGGGAGGATTTGCAAGGGGGGTAAAGTCCAATATGTAGCACTTTAACTGTAAATAAAATCACACAGCTGTACCTATATTAAAAGTGAAAGTGATGTTAGATCTTAGAATTAATAGCACAACATTCTCAAGCCCAGAAATCGGCTGAGAAAAATACTTTATTTCATATATATTTTTTGTGTTATATCAATCCCGGCAATCAATGTGTTAATACATATGATGGAACTCGCATGTAATAGAATATCATATTTACGGGTTTATTAGTATTGCATTATGACTGGAATGTGTGTCCGATCGTAACTTTTAATTGAAGCCCGTAGGACTTTGAAATCCAACCTCCATTTTTCATTGATATAATGATGACGATGTCTGTTTCCATTGGCTCCATCTAAACCCGTAACTACGGGTTTGCTTATTTGATCATCAACAAAACCACAAATCCGATGGCCGACAACTGGTTTACGGGTTTGCATCTCAAGCTCGTAACTCTCAGCCATTTAATAACACAGTAACTGGGGCCAAAATTCAAGCCCACAGTCTTGCGAGTTTCACGTTGCACTTATGGGGCTCTAATTTAATGGGGCTGTATATGTGATATGTTCCCTGATCTATGGGGGATTTCCCCTGTAAAAACTCTAATTATACGTGTTGCAATACAGCCCTGCAGGCATTTGCAATGAGCCTAAGCCCTATATAAATACAACTTCCCACATCACCTGCTAAAACCCTACCAAGAGCTGTTACATGATAGGTATTAGCTATCATGATAAGTAACATTGAAGCTATATGGACTCCCATAGCCCAGAACACTAACCATCCAAACTGCATACACTAAACTAAATACAGAAAATTAAAAACAAGAATGCAAAAAATGACATAAAATACAAAGAATTACACCAAAAATTAATATTAAAATAAAATGTAATTACATTTACAATAAAATTATATTTACTGTAAAATAAAAAAGTAAATTAGATAAAATAAGAAATAAGTAAGCCTGTAAAGGGGAAAAAATAAATGTACCTCCTCAATGACCCTCCAGAGGTTGAGGTATATTATATATGGGGACACCCAAAGCTCATGGAGGTGAGGGGATGGAGGATCCAATGGTCCCTCCAAGTGTTAAGAGGGTCCCAGGGGATCCCCAGGCTAATTGGGGCAGCAGATTATAGACGGAGGGGTGATTAACCCCCTGCATTCATGTTATTTATTATGTAACCCTTTCCCTGCGATATATAGATAGACAGACAGACCGACCGACCTGTAGCTTGTTTTGGAGACTACTGAGATACACATAGAAACTTTCTCTGCAATTGTAAGCAGATACCAAAATGGTAAATTCTACTACAGCATAATTGCATAGAAAATGTCATATATGCAAAAAAAAAAATATTTTTTTAACATTCTGAAAACGTTTTGCCAAATCTTATAGAAGCATATTTTAAATATAACACTACAGAGCCCTTTCACATAATGAAATAAACTTAAAAACCAAGCTACAAGTTTCCAAAACATTTATATCCACTAACCAAAGAGAGCTACAATGATCTTGTATAAAACTGTAAAACATATTTTACTAAAATATACAGGCAGTTTAATTGTTCAAGTGTATTTGTATATGCTTTGTACACCTAGCCAGATCATTTCATTGATAGGTAAGCTGCCATTTATTGACCATGCACAATCTCTATTTTGCTTATGGTCCCATATGTAAAGAATGTATTTAATTGATGTGTTAAATCTTAATTGTCAATGAGCATGGCATCTGTCTCCATGTGATTGGAGATGCTTAGAGATTGGGTCTTAAGCCAGTTCGACTTTCTTCTTGTTGGGGTCTCTGATATAGTGATCTGCAATGTAATAAGTGACAGCTACAGAGATAGACAGGACTGATACAGACACATAGAGGCCAATAACCTGGGGACTAATAGCTTCCTATCCATTAGAGAGTAGAACAAATGATTTGGTCTATAACAGGGAGCCAGGGAATATCGATCAATAAAGCACACAGTATTAGATGTTACACAGGGATGATTGTGGACTAAATAAATACAATATAACATGATTATAAGGCGTATCAAGTGGGGCATTACTAAACAATCATTCTGAGTTTCCTCATAGCATCAAGGAACCCAATGATACTTTATTATACAAATAACTAGGAGAGTATCAGACCTCATAATAGTTTATATTATTTCTTGCTACACTAGATTAGTTACAAACACCAAATGCAGAAGTATTATATTTGTTGCAATATATTGTAATATATAATACAGAATTCTATGAAATAACTATTGTTAAAGTAGTCGTTTTCTATATTGTTGGATGTAAAATTAATGAATATAATTTAGAACTGATCTAACTTAATTTCAGAGACTAAAAATGTTAATACTTCCTTTGAATCATCTAATATATTAATTAGTATATGTTTTCCGCATCTATCTATCTATCTATCTATCTATCTATCTATCTGTCTGTCTGTCTGTCTGTCTGTCTGTCTGTCTGTCTATCTATCTATCTATCTATCTATCAATGTATCTATCTATCTATATATCTGTCTGTCGGTCTGTCGGTCTGTCTGTCTACCTATCTATCTATCTATCTATCGAGAAAAAGAGAGATACACAATTGAAAATATATCTTAATCTAATTACCTGTCTGTTTATCTGCCTTTCTATATGTATATATATATATATATATATATATAGAGAGAGAGAGAGAGAGAGAGAGAGAGAG